>CM055896.1:49710154-49752654 GCA_029582155.1 Panopea generosa
TATCAGTATTTTGACACATATCGTAAATGTATAACCCAAAACATGATACACATCATATAAAATAGCTGTATCAGTATTTTGACACAAATCGTAAATGTATAACCCAAAACATGATACACATCATATAAAAATCTGTATCAGTATTTTGACACATATAGTAAAAGTAAAACCTAAAGCAGGATATACATAATGAAAATAACAGCATCAGTATTTCATCACATATAGTTCAAGTATAAGCTAAAGCAGGATATACACAATGAAACAATAGCAGCACGAGTATTATATCAAACATACTAAAATTATAATTTAAAGCAGGATATAGACAATACTTTACAGAAGCATTAGTATTTTATTACATATAGTAAAGTATAACCTAAAGAAGGATAATTTAACTCAATTTAGTATTTCATAACGTTTTGCGCCATATTGAGAAAGTTGTCTGCTTTTCAACGCAATGCGTTATTTTATAAGTCTCCCGTACTTATAAGCTCGCGTTACTATGGTGACTTTTGTATGAACTTAATGATCACTGAAAGCTGATTTGTTGTTTTATAACTATAGAAGATGTGTCGATATATCCATTGATACCATTGGTTTGCATTTGACGCCCTTGATATTAAACTGACAGGGTCGTCCTATTACTTTTGGGAATACCTCGTACAATATAGCAGCATCAGTATTTTATCACGCTTATTAAATGTGTAACCTAAAACTGGATCTACACAATAAACAATAATGCTGCATCAATATTTAATCGCAAAAATTAAAAGTGTAACCTAAAGCAGGATATACACAATGGAACAATAGTGGCATCAGTAATTAATTACAAATAGCAAAAGTGTAACTGAAAGAAGGATAAACACAAAAAATAGCAGCATCAGTACTGTAACACATAGTAAAACTATAAATTATGACCAGGATTTACAAAATAAAAAATGGTAGCATAAGTATTTTTATCACACAGAGTCATATATTAACTTACAAACTAAAACAGGAAACACACAATACAAATTAGCAGCATTGATATATCATCACATATAGTAAAAGTATAACCTAAAACAGGAAACACACAATACAAATTAGCAGCATCGATATATTATCACATAAAGTAAAAGTATAGCCTAAAACACGAAACACACAATACAAAATAGCAGCATCGATATATTATCACATATAGAAAAAGTATAACCTAAAACAGTAAACACACAATACAAAATAGCAGCATCGATATATCATCACATATAGTAAAAGTATAACCTAAAACAGGAAACTCACAATGCAAAATAGCAGCATCGATATATCATCACATATAGAAAAAGTATAACCTAAAACAGGAAACGCACAATACAAAATAGCAGCATCGATATATCATCACATATAGTAAAAGTATGACCTAAAACAGTAAACACACAATACAAAATAGCAGCATCGATATATCATCACATATAGTAAAAGTATAACCTAAAACAGGAAACACACAATACAATATAGCAGCATCGATATATTATCACATATAGTAAAAGTATAACCTAAAACACGAAACACACAATACAAAATAGCAGCATCGATATATTATCACATATAGTAAAAGTATAACCTAAAACGGTAAACACACAATGCAAAATAGCAGCATCGATATATTATCACATATAGTAAAAGTATAACCTAAAACAGGAAACTCACAATGCAAAATAGCAGCATCGATATATCATCACATATAGTAAAAGTATAACCTAAAACAGGAAACGCACAATGCAAAATAGCAGCATCGATATATCATCACATATAGAAAAAGTATAACCTTAAACAGGAAACACACAATACAAATTAGCAGCATCGATATATCATCACATATAGTAAAAGTATGACCTAAAACAGGAAACACACAATACAAAATAGCAGCATCGATATATCATCACATATAGTAAAAGTATGACCTAAAACAGGAAACACACAATACAAAATAGCAGCATCGATATATTATCACATATAGTAAAAGTATAACCTAAAACAGGATATATACAATTACCAGCATTAGTATTTTATCACCCATACTAAAGGTCTTTTATTAAATGAATTGACAGATCACAACAGGAAAAAATAGCAAATTTTTATTATTCAAATGCTGAAAACTGTGGGATCTGGAAAGGTGTCATCTTTACGGTTATTTACAACATAATCATAAAAAACAAAATTTGTTTTGAATATGCAAGAAAAAAAAGTCAAACATAATATGTTTAAGCCACAACATTGACTCAGTCAATGCCGTGAGATCTCACTGCCTGTCAGACTAGTCCGAGCCCTTAAAATTAGATGCAATATCAGACCAGCTGAATTGAAATCGTATCAAAATAGAATGTGATGATCACTTGAGCAGATCTGCTAACATCAGTATTTGATTTCAGCTTCTTTTACCATCCCAGTCAAACCGCACAAAGGTATTCTTCAGTGTTGAGCTTGATTCCATATCTGTTAAGAATCTTAATTAAATAATGATTTAAATATTGTATCATTTGATATACTACTATGGTTGTATTTATGTGTTTTCGTCTAGTTAACAATAATATTTACCAATACCGCTCCTATGTTACCGGCCAACACTCTATTCACTGCCCTAACGTCGCGTTTGAGCAGCTTTTTAACACCACAACATTTATTAGTAAAGACGTTAATTGTAAACACACATGTAGATTATTTGTATAAATATATAAATAATGGGAATATATAAGGTCAGAACTCAAGCGGCACATACACACACGCACGCCCGCACGTACAGTATACAAAGGTACAAAAAAATAATGCGTTTGAACCATATATACTTCTTTGCAAACAAGAAGCATATTATATAGTATATAATAAAAATGAATATAATAAAATGTATAAAATTATCCCAAAAAAGGCGACTGAACCCGTTATATGTTATATCAAAATGAATAAAATCATTAAATAAAGCAATAGTATATATTGTCATATATTCAGATATAAATTCATTTTATGTAAAGTCCCTTTACGTGCACGATTACACTACTCAAAATAGCATATGCTCCTGTAATAAAACATAGTCGGGTGGTTTGATACTTAATAATTTATGATGAAATATTAAGATATGATGACAGGATATACAATTTATTAAACCCCATCCGTGACGAAACGTGAAGGTATATCATCTAAACCAATGCCGAGTTTATTCTACTTATTAATAAACTCACCTTTCTTGCCATTGGAACCGATTATTTATTAGTAGTCGATATTTAAAGTATAATTCCACCAACGAATAAAAACTGTAACATTCTGTGTGAAGAAACAGTAATTGATAATTATAACAACCTTTCTTATATACTAACAGAGAGCAGCATAAGCACTGCACAAGTAAAAGTATACACTTTCTGTGGGAAGTATTACTATATACTTGATCATTTGTGACGATAAAGAAACTCTAATATTTTTAACTGAAGAATTGTATATATTTACCATGGATTTTATTTTAATTTAATAATTATAACAACTTTTCCTAGTATATACTAACAGACATCAACATGAACACCTCACATGTAAAGGTAAACACTTTATATGGGAAGTGTTCCTGTATCCTTGATCATTTGTGACCATGTGAAGGAACTGTAATGTTTCTAACCGAAGAAGATATATATTTACCTTGGATTGTTTTTAACAAATTATGCACATAATCGATGTTATTATACCATATCACAGATGGTTCGGTCATATGACAACCTCGCTTCATGTAGTTTGTATTGATTCGAGTATCGAGCCAATGTAATTTTATTGTTTTGTACATCTGTAGATGTATGTTTGTAATATAAAATATTGGACTTTAATATTTATGATCTGGAGCAACATAGCGGAGCAAGACACAGTTTATAAGTCACAATGATTAAACCTACAAAATAGATACATTCTTATATTACACTATAGTCGTAGGTATAACACAACCGTGATTGAACCCACGACTTTCCGCATGCGAGATGGACACCCTACCATTAGACGATCGCTGCAGTATTAGATACTGTGTGCACTGCAAGTATCAAAGATTATCATTTAAACTTTAACAAACTTACACAGTAGATAAATAACGCTAGTTTCGATGTCAATGTCATTTAAATTCGAACATGTGACACGTTATGGTATTTGAGTATATATAATAATAATCATTGTTGGTAATACGTATATGGATTGTTTGATGTGATTGGTTAATATATAACACATGTTTTGGGGAGAAACGAGCTTTCGAAGTATATTGGAATGGATTCAGAAGTTAATATATAAGAATATCACAATAGCAATCTTGTTTACTATTTGTCGCTCGTAAAAAGTCGTATCGTGTGTTGTGTGGTGGCCATATATTATCGTCTCGTGTGCTTTGCGGCCGTAAAAAGTCGTCTCGTGTGTTGTGTTGTGTCCGTAAAAGGTCAACTCGTGTGTAATGTGGCGGACGTAAAAAATCGTCTCGTCTGTTACGTGGCTGACGTAAAAAGTTTACAATTTCAATCACCTTACCAGCGTATGTCCACAATTCATTTCGTGCAAGTTGCCTACTTTTCCTGAAAATAACAAACTTTAGTGTTTTCAATGTTAACGGTTAAATTCCAATCTTCGTAATAGTGTTCTAGTTTATTCAACGACGATTGGAGTCCCTCGGCGCTTTCAGAAAACAAAAATGCACCGTCTGCTAAACAGAGCAGGTAAATTTGTAGTTGATCAAGCGTTATGCCCGCTAACGTATTTTCTTGAAGTTCATTTTCCAAATCGTTCAAGAAGAATGAAAATAAAATTAGACTACTTGTCTCCCCTTGGAATAACCCAATCTTGCTCTCGAAGAAGTCTGACAATGTATTTCCGATTTTTATGTACGATTTCACCGCACTGTACATCGACCGCAATACTTTTAATAGCTTGCCATCAATTCCGATGTTAATTAATTTATAGAATAGTCCATTTCTTTATATCGAATCATATGCTTTGCTGAATTCGATGAACACTGTATATAATTTATTACTATCTTGTAGACATTTTTCAATTAGTGAGTGTAATATGAATATATCATCTGCGGTACTGTGTTTAGCTTTGAAACCAAATTGTGCATCTGATATTATACTGTTCTCATCGGCCCATCTCTTAAGTCGTTCGTTTATCACACTTGTAAATAATTTGGCTAAGCAGCTTGTTAATGTAATTCCCTTATAGTTGTTTTGGTCGTCGCGTGCTCCTTGTTTATGTATTGGGACGATAATTCCTTTAGACTACGCTTCTGGAAATGTTCCTGTGTCAAGTATATGGTTAAAAAGATGTTTTACTGGGTTTATAATTATGTCAGTTGTTTCAATTAGATATTCATTGATAATTGAATCTTTTGCACATGTTTTGTTTTTCTGAAGACTTTTTGCTTTTTTGAGTATTTCCTCTGTCGTAATTTGTCTATCGAGTTCATCAAACGTAGGAGTTGCCTCCCTTTGTGCATCAAAACCATTAGGAAATGATTCCACTTTATTATGTTTTATCTCATGGATTTCACTCGTAAGATGCTTAAAATATGCCGAGAAGTCATTTATTGATATTTTGCTACTGTTATTTTTTTAGCACTTTTAAATAACTTCCAGAACTCTCTTGGCCTTTTGTGTCTCATATTGTTCATGTCCCGATATATCTTCATATTTTATTGTTGTTAATATCTTCTACATATATTTTTATACATTCTTTTATGCGATAAGAATAGCATTCTATTTTCATCATTTTTCTTGCAGTTATATCTCTGTAGAGCCTCGATGTAAGCAGCTCACTTACACTTACGTTCTTCATTAAACCATTCCTTCTGATCACTATGTCTTGTATTATTAAAGGAACACTGTTTTTTTTCCGTGATTTGAAATAGGCAGTCAATATATAATCTACTTCACTGTCCATTGTGTGTTACGCATGTGAAATTACCTATTTGGATCCTAAGCGGCCATTCAGTATATATACATAATACTACAGGATATTACTTAAAACTTAACTCTTGAGTAAAAGTTAAATTTTTAGCAGATTATTATTATTTTTGTTGTTCGATCGGAACCATACAATGGAAGTTCATTCATTTCCTCTCCGTTTATAAATGATTTAGTATATTTTCTTCGTCATAATAGTATCTCATGTATTTTTCTCACTCCTTATATTGAAGACTTGCTCGCCCTAATGTTTGCTGAAGCTATATGTAGTGCGAGTGATAAACCATGTAATCTTCAAAATAAGAATTTAAATGAAAATAAAAATGAGATTCCGCATGGATAGAAATTAATGTTGAATGTTGTGTTTAGAAAAGTCGACTAAAAAAAAAGCTATGTATAATATACTATAATTGGGTATACTATACACCAAAGCTAAAATGGTGGAACACAAAAGAAAAGCTAGTATTCCAGACAATTAAAGCTATTTTTAGAACGGATCTTTGGTTATGTCTACCCTTCTGATGTTTCTAAACTTTTATATAGCATGGTTAAACCGATTTTCTGTGGGATATGACTACTTAGAAAAGATAGAAAATGTTCATATTCGTCTCTGTAAACAAAATATGGGAAGTAAGCAAAATACTGCTAGTCATTTGGCATTGAGTGAATGTGGACTAAGTCCTCTGTATATTAAAAAGATGCTTTACTGTATTAAATGTTGGTTAAAATTAATCAGAATGACGCTTGTCAAGTATCTAAAAGTAGTTACAAAATGTTATAACAAATGGATAATGCAGAAATAATCAAATGGGCGACACAAGTTTAAAATATGCTATTTATTCATGGGTATTATTATGCATAGTTAGCTTAAAATGTTGATATATGTTTTTTAAGTTTATTTTCTCAACGTTTGAAAGGTCGTTATATCCAAAAATTAAATAAAGATTTGCATCATTTATCAAAGGATATATCCATTTTAAATCCTGTTAGATGTCTAAACGTTTCTTTCCATATTCTTTTAAATATAAACGCATTTACGTTAATTTCCCTTTTGTTAGAGCCTGGTAGACATGTCAACATCGATAGGGATCTAAGATATTGTGAACTTTGTAAAAATGTAATCATTTCAGTCATTGAAGACGAATTCCATTTCTTTTATTAATGTTATGCATACTGTTCTTTGCGTGAAATTTATTTTAAATGGTGATTTTATATAAGTTTTCAAAACAATCTTTACAATTTTGTCTTGATGCAATTACAAACATGTCTTTTGCTAAATGTTTATATGAAGCTTTTGAAATAAGAACAGCATTATTAGAACAATCTAAAAATGTTCAACCTTTCAAGAATTTTGTCACTCATGTGTTATTTCATTTTGAATTATGATGTATTATGGACCAGTGGCTTAAGTTATGAAAAGTAAACCATGAACTATAGTAAATCAATGTGGCGATTCCTCAAGTAAATCTTTCTTCGTTCGCATAACACGTAATATTGTAAAGGTAATATAGCATTACATCACAGAGATCACATATAGAGATAAAATGTGAGTATGCCTGAAATGGGTATAACTACGTGACACTCATGTGTACGTGTTACATTCTTGCTCTGCGTTGAAAGTATACTCTATAATAAGGAGACAGTGTACGTAATACCTAGCATTAAAAAAGTTATTTGACAATCCATACAACTTATTAATACATCATTACAAATATGATTCTTATTCTACATGTCAAAATACTTCCAAGACAATTTAACAAGACAGAATTAACCAACATTTTAGATTAAGAGGACTTTCACAGGAATGCCAAAGCAGTTTACTGGCAATTTACGAAATTGTAAAGAGTAGTAGAAATTAAAGAAAATATATATTAAAGATCGTTACAGTCAGGAATAAAGAAACTACAGCAACAATTTATCCAGTAAAACAATATTTTCAGGGAAAAATATTTTTCTATTAATTAAAGACTTTTGTAAAGAGCCATTATATCGGTGCTGTTTGACATTTAGTTTTGACACAGCATGAACTGTGACACTATTGTATAGAATATTTGTTGGCAATGAAAACAACCTGAAATTCTGTTGTCAGTCATCAGTCTGAAGTATCAGTATATTTTATAATTTGATAATCACTGAATTTAAATCTTATATGCAAATATTGAGATGTCCATGAATATGATTACATTTTGTATTAACCTGGGATCCGTTTCACGAACGTTCTTAAGCATAATCACTTCTTAAGCGTTGTTTTGAAGTTACAAAAATTGTCACGTTATTTATTTTCTCAGTACCATAACAAGTTATTAATTATATAAGCCTAAGAAAATAATGTATGTATAACAATTCTTAGGAATTTTGTGTTAATAAAACATCTAGGTGTATTTTTTGCTCGTACATTAATCTAAGACTTACCAAGGTTAGTGAAACGGACACCTGGTTGTCAAACAAACAAACTTTCTCAATCTTCTCCACATAGTAATGACATATAACGAAAGTTCCATCTTATGATCAGGCCAAACTCCCAGAAAACCACCATTTACACCAGAAATGCCCTTTTGCTGTTATCTCGCCCACTGATCAAATTCGTGAAGATGTTTCTTGGAAACAGAAAAATAACAAAATATAGAATGTAAATGCTTCCCAATTATGTAACAAAAAAGTTATCTTTTTACATAAATATCTAATAAATAACTTTATATTATTTTATTGAATGAATGTTCAGATCACAACATGAAAAAATACCATTTTTTATTATTCAAGTGCTGATAAATGTGAGATCTGAAAAGCAGCACTGATACGGTTATATACAACATTATTTTGAAAAATCGAAATTCATTTTGAATATGCAATATAACAATGACAAACATGATATGTTTCAGCATTTACATGCACACTCAGTCAATGCCATGATATCTCTCTGCTTGTCAGACTAGTCCGAGGCCTTAAAGTTAGATACAATATTAGACCAGCTGAATTAAAATCTAATCAAAATAGCATGTGATGATTACTTGAGCAGACCTGTAAGCATAAGTATTTGGTTTCAGTTTCTTTCAACATCCCAGTAAAACTGCACCAATGCATTCTTTAGTGTTGAGGGGGGCTCCATAGCTGTTAAATTTTTTAATTAAATGATGATTTAAATATCGTGCCATTACTATTATGGTTGTATTTTATGTGAGTTCGTCTAGTTTAAAAACTTATTTACCAATAACGCTCCTATGTTATCGGCCAATACTCTATGCAATGCCTTGCCATCCCATTATATCGGCTATTTAACACCACAACATTTATTAGTAAAGTAGTTAATTGTAAAAACACATTCAGATAATTTGCATAAATATATAAATATTGGGATATATAAGGTCAGTACGCAACAGACACACACACACACACGCACGCACAGTATATTAAAACGGTGGCGGTAGTGTAATGGATAGAGGTCACGCTAGAGGTTGCGGGTTCGATCCACAACTCGACCCTATGCCTCTCATAAAACAACACTCAGAGGACGGTTCATATAAGATTTGAGCACTAATAATTTAGTATATACTAAAGTAATCATAAATAACACTTCTATGCAAACAATTAGCACATTATATAGTGTATAGTAAAATGTGTATTATAATTCACTGATGTATAAAATGATCTCTAAAATGCGACTGAACCCGTTATATGTTATATCAAAATGAATAAATTAATTAAATAAAACAACATAGATTTATTCCATGTAACTGTCATTTACGTGCACGAGTACATAACTCAATAAAGCAATTAAACACTTGTTATAAAACATAGTCGGTTGGTTTGATACTTTACAGGTTGTGATGAATGATTAATGATATGATGACATGCCATATAATAAATAAAGCACCATCCGTGACGAAACGTGAAGCTATACCATCTAAACCAATTGCAGACTGTATTCTACTTATTAATAAACAGATCTTTCTTGCCATTTGAACCGATTATATATTAATACTCGATATTAAAAGTATAGTTCCACCCAGGAATATATAATGTAACGTTCTTTGTGAAGAAACAGTAATTTGTTAATTAAATTAACCTTTGTAATTGTAACATAAAATAATACAAGTATTCTCAGAATAAAATTGACAATTTTATGTTCACATGAATAAAATTATAAATATACAATTTTACAATATATACAAATTAAAGCTAATTACTCATCAACACACACATAATTGCTTGTTTAAAGATGTCCTATGATGGAATTAACACTTTTTAAATCACAAGTTCTTTCTCCTACACGTTCCGTATATTTATATCGCGATACAAACTTCTTACATTATATGAATGTTATTAAAATACACTAATATTTGTAATTAAGATACTCTACTTCCGCGTCAGGATTATCGTAGATTTAGCGTCAATCTTATCTCGTGGTGATGGCTAAATAAACAGGGTTATCTTCCCTCGAACTCTGTACTGAGTTATCTGGCTTAACGTCGCCTCGTACCGACTATACTTCGACTATACTCCGACGACAGGATCGTCAAGTCGTCCATATAACGATTATGTGGGTTGCTGTTTATGACGGTACTACCACCAGCTGACTTCCTGTCACGTCTATACGTCGTTAACGTATCGGACACATACCTCGCGTACGTCAAAAAACGGCTACAATATATATATATATATATATATATATATATATATATGGAGATAATCATTTGTGAATAACCAAGACATAAATGTACAGACCAGACTACGGCGAGTGCGCCTAGCTACAATGCAAACCATAGATACAATTTTTCAAGGCCACTGCCAAACCAATATATTTGGTGTCGACCATGACTTATATACTATGGAAGTACATGCAATACATCTGGACAGGGTGGACAAATTTACATACATGAAGTGATAACTAAATCGTCAATTCCGTTGTTGTGAATTTAATTATCTCCTTTTATATATATATAAACATCATTGTTTTATCACATATGGTACAAGTATAGCCTCAAGCAGGATATACACAATAAAAATAGCAACATCTGTATTTCATCACATATAGTAAAATAATAATATAAAGCAGGATATACACAATGAAACAAAAGCAGCACCATTATCTTATTACATACAGTAAAAGTATAGCCTCAAGCAGGATATACGTATTAAAATAGCATCATTAGTATTTTATCGCATTGAGTAAAAGTATAGTCTCAAGCGGGATATACACAATGAAACAAAAACAGCATCAGTATTTTATCATATTAACTAAAACTGTAGCCTAAAGCAGGATATACACAATCAAAGTAGCAGTATCAGTACTATATATCACATATAGTAAAAGTATAACCTTTAGCTGATTATACACAATAAGAATAGAAGGATCAGTATGTTATCAAATATAGTAAAAGCAAAATCTTATCCATGATATAGACAATCATGAATTGCAGTATCCACACATTAAACATAGCAGCATCAGTACTTTATTACATACAATAGAAGTGTAACCTAAAGTAAAATATACACAATGAAAATAGTAGCATCAGTATTTTATCACATGTAGTAATGTAGTAAAAGTATAACATCAAGCAGGATATACACATTAAAATTAGCAGCATCAGTATTTATCGCATTTAGTAAAATTGTAAAAGTTTAACATAAAGTAGGATATACGAGGATCATTCAGTATATAATGCAACCTATTAATTATCTCTAAAACAACTGATAGTATTGAGATGGAACTTGACATGCTATTGAATCACCTACTTACTAATGTTTTGCAAACTCTGAGCACGTTATCTTTAATGACGTCATCATCACCGTGCAACGTCAAATGACGTCACTAAAAGCATCAAAGACGCGGTCACTTCACTTAAAAAGCGTAGCTACATAAAAATCGAGTTTCGACTTTATAAGAATGCGAGAGAAATCTTTAATGCATTACAAGAAGCTTGCGTTGAATGTTCTTTTCCATATTCTCAAGTAACTAAATTAAATAAATTTCGGAATGATAGATAGACAACTGAAGACAACCAGCAAAGTTGGCGAAATGTGACCGTAACGGATACTTTAAATAACGACAAAGTGATGGAAGTTTTACGTTCAGATCGAAGATTGAAATGTGAAGAAATAACACAGGAAGTATTGGACATTAGTGTGGGTTCTGTTCATTCAATTATACGGAACTGTTCAAAAACGGGTAACGTTTTTGCATGATAGGTGCCCCATCGCCTAACGTAGAATTAAATTGAATGTCGCTTGACAGTCGCGACCATAGACGAGCTTTGTATTAAATTATACGAACCAGAGATGAAGTGACGATCAAAAGTAGCACCTAGGCATACTCCGAATTCAGCGAGACCGGCAAAGTTCCGTCGAGTGCAAGAAAAAATAAAGTAACTGATGATATTCGCGTATGATATTCGTGGAGTTCTGACAATGTTCCAGTCGTCAACAGCACATACTACAAGTATTACATTAAAATGCCTATAACCACATACGTAAAAAGCGCCCAAAACTATTGCGAGCCGGTCCGATCTTATTTCATGACAACGCAACACAGCACACTTCATATGGTGTGACGTCACATTTTACGGAATATGAATGGGTAAACTGGACCATCCTCAATATCTCCAGACATTAGACCCTATGATTATGACTTATTACCAAGTTTTAAAGAAAATATGAGGGGAATTTGATTCGCTGACGTAGAGGGGATTGAAATTACAGTGGCCATGCACGTGAAGGTTTATGAGCGTGAAGTCATTGACCACAGATGAAATTACTTTGTGGGATTATAATATGGTATTTACATTTATTTTCATGTAAATGATTTATGTGTCAGGTTGCAATACATTTTGAATGATAATTAAAATAGTAGCATCAGTATTTTATGACATGTAGTAAAACAATAGCATAAAGCTGGATACAAACATAAAAATAGCAACATCAGTTTATCACATATAGTAAAACTGTAACCTTAAATAGGACATACATAAAAAGCAGCATCAGTTTATCACATATAGTAAAACTGTAACCTAAAATAGGACATACATAAATAGCAGCATCAGTTTATCACATATAGTAAAAATGTAACCTAAAATAGGATATACAAAAATAACAGCATCAGTATTCAACGACATTTGGTAAATGTATAATCTAAAGTAGGATATACACAATGAACAATAGCAGCATCAGTATATAATTACATATAGTAATAGTGTAACCTACAGTAGGATATTCACCAAAAAAAATAGCAAAATCAGTATTTTATCGCTTTTGGTTAAAGTATAATCTAAAGCAGGATATAATCAATGAAAAAAAATAGCAGCATTAGTAATTTATCACATATAGTAAAAGTATACATGTTGCCTAAAGCAGCATATACACATTTAAAATAGCAGCATCAGTTTATCACATATAGTAAAACTGTAACCTAAAATAGGACATACATAAATAGCAGCATCAGTTTATCACATATAGTAAAACTGTTACCTAAAATAGGATATACACAAATAGCAGCATCAGTATTTATTGACATTTGGTAAATGTATAATCTAAAGTAGGATAAACACAATGAACAATAGCAGAATCAGTAATTTATCAAATATAGTAAAAGTATACATGTAGCCCAAAGCAGCATATAGTAGGCCATCCAAACACAGGAAAAAAACTTTTGATGGCAAATTTGAGTAGAATTTGGCATCCATACTTAATGTCTTTCTTGGTATGTATACAAACCTGTGAGGATGGATGCCACTAATGAAATCACTTCCTAATCTCAAAATTAGGTCAAAGGTCAACTGGGTGCAGTTATTGGTATATAGAATGTAGAACACTGTCTTATTAAAATAATTATTCATTGATTGAACTATAGAAATATGGTTGTTGTAAGCCACTACTAGGAATATGAATAAAATATGTTAAAAATTGTGTTGTCAAACTGAGGTCAAATTGAGGTCAAAGGTCAAAAGTGTGCAAAATTGATGAATTTTGAAGTTTTTGTGAAATGCAGGATTCCAGAACATAAAAACAGGCAATTATTTTTTTATTAAATGAAGTGAATACATAAACAAACCTTATGATAAATTAAATATATTAAAACTGAAGGAAATAGCTTCATGATGTGACAACAGAGGTCAGACAAAATTAATAGCGATTAAGAAATAGTTAATAATCTCTAATAATGCCCAACAAAGAAAGTTAATGATTTGTAGTCGTTTTAATATACACTAGTTTATAAGTTGATACATAATAAGGACATTTATTAAGATTCAGAAAGCAACTATTCGGATAGCATGCATTCCAAAAGCCTGAATTATAACGTGACTATCATTGCTTATGTACCGTTGCAGCAAAGAATTGGGAAGGTCATCAAGTTAAACTCACTTTCCAAGACATTCAAAAGTTTCTACCTAGCAAGTGGCAGAGGTACCAGGGACAACGTGTGTTTCAGTACAGAACCAATTTCTACATTTCTGCTAGCATTTGCAGTAGACAAAAATATGTTTAAACGTTTAAATGTTTAAAAGACTCTGAAGTAGTTTTCTGTCATTTTTTAACAACCTGAACTTTCTGCTTGTTTAGAACATCAAACATCAATGCAAATGGTTTGTGTTTTTTTTCTTCAAAGGACTATACTCAGAAAATGTCAGAAGTATCCATCTGTTTGATCAAAACTTGAACAAGATCAATTCATGAAGGCAGATAGTCATAACTGGTGTAGGTGTGTCTTCCTTCCTCTACATCACTTTCTCCTTGTAGTGACTTCTCTGACACATCCGATTGAGTTGCCAAAGTGACACAGATTTTGTTTCTGGCTTGGTCATTTTGTGTGATTCCTATTTTCCCATGGTTCATTATAAAAATCCTTTTCATCAGTCTTGTTGCTTGTCGGTGTTTAGTATGTGTTGCTTCTTTTGACTGTAAAAATTCCGTCTTTAAATTCCTGATACACATCTGGGGCTGTCTTTTTGAAATTCTTCATATCATCTAGTTAATAGGTCAGCACTGAGCATAATTCAAATAGTTCTAGACTGTCAACCATAGTAACATAACAGCAAACGCCCCTTGATGGAGTTCCAAGGTGCCCTCTTTTTCCGCTCTGATGAAGCCTAACAAAATTTCAACCATGCTTATGCTTAACTCCCTGTAATCAGCAATTAAACTACTCGAGCGTTTTGTATTAATTCATCTGTTTAATTGCTTTCTGTATATCCTCTTGGAACCGTTTTCATTTTTTAAGAGAATGCATCAGCAATATTTTAACGGCGTTATCAAAAGAATTAAGCTTAGCAGTAATAGTTACATGAGCCAACCACGATATGAAGATACATCAATGCAGTCTCCATAGTACTTTATAGGCTTCACGGCTCTGCAGTATGCCTTTCGCTCTAAAATGTTTTCGGTTGTGTTTGCTTGATATATGCCTGCCTCAATTCACACATCATCTAAACCAGCCTATTATACATACTGCCAAGTTGCCTTCAGAAAATTGAAACAGCAATGGAAATCCCGAGCCTGAATATGGCATTCTTGAATTGGTCTTGATTGCCTTATACAAGTAATTTCTTTTTATAATAGAGTGGCTGATCTGCTGTGAAAACGGTGTTGCTTGGCCAATATGACTTGAAATGGCTTCAATTATATTGATAACAACTGTAAATGTGTTCAATTCATCTACATAGACTTGTAATATTTGACGCAGTCCCATTGTGGTTATTGACAGATTATCTGGACTGTTTAATTCATTGTAAGCTCTTCAAGTCGGAACTGTTTGCACATCATTTTGACTGTCTTGCTTAAATCCATTCAAATATTCTGAGTATATGATGTTCAGTGTGTTTCGTTACTGTTTGTGTACCAACTACTTCCATTTATGATCTAATTGGATAGTTTTCATAGTATCAGCTGAAGCAAGTCTGGTGTTAGTATCCACATGATTTTCTCTAGCGACTGACCATCATATTGTGCTTAGAAATACATGTATGTTTATTTCATCTAACGTTGCTTCTAGGACATCAAAATTGTCACATAGGTAATGGGCAAATGTATGATTTCTTATATTTTCATGAATGTAAACAGATCTTATTCATTTTTGATATGCCTCTCAAGACTATTTGCAACTAAATTGTCAACTCTGTGGATCATATTTATTTCAACAGTGTTATTGACAGCATGAAAAAGATTGACTATCATTTCCGAACGAGTTGCCTTATGAAGGGCATGTCCAAGGCCAACATTTTTTTTTTAGATTTTGTTTGCCATTAGATACACCAAATACTATAGCTTCTGCTATTCTATAAACTTTACATTTCTTCGAATAGTTTCTGACTTCAGCATTGCTGTCTAGAATAATTGACATACGACCAAATAGCAGGCGAGATAGAGAAAGAACCTTTCAGGAATTACATTGTCTACATAATCAATGTCTTTTACTTCCCAAAGGGAATCATGCCCATCTCACCTCGTATTTGTTGAGCAACAGTCTACACTTTCCTGTAGAAGTGTACTTCCATATAGAATACTTGAATCAGTATCAGATGAATCAGTATATGACCCGAAATCAGACGCATAAGCCTCAGAATGTAACATTTGATATGCTTTAGCAAGATATTTGGAAATTACAAAGCTTTAAAAAATATTTGCTTGGATGTACTGATTAAATAACTGCTTCCTCTTAGAATGGTTGCTCCAATCACCAACAATAGCATACACAAGTCCCACATGAGCTTAAACCTATTCCAGTTAAAATCATAATATTGTTATTACTGTATCATCTTTGATACTATCCTCATACTTCACAATTTGTCTTATAAACTTAGACAGACATTTAAGATTGCATTTTACTTCGGACGCAATTTGGTCATTTACACCCGCAATACATATTCTTAAAAAGATCATGCTTACACAATGAAACTGTTTTACATCTTCCGTCTGAAATAAAATGCAACAACTCCAATCATTGGATAGTATTTTGCTCAAGTTGTTGAACGGGCAGGAACATCTTTCAACACTACTAGTAGAATGTCTAGGAGGTGCCAGTTTAACACTGAGTTTATTAATTTTGTTTTCGGAAGTGAATGCACTATAACACATTTTATGCCATAAAGTGTTTCAATCTTGTCAAGTGTCAAAATCAAAACTGTCAATTCTGTCAATAATTTCTATACTGGAGGTAACAAGTAATATTCTACGAATCTCAGATATTTTGTATGGCATCTTTTTATATGGGAGACAAATTTTACTAATTTTATGTACAATAAAGGTAATTTGATTACATCATAACATAATCTGTCTTTCCTTTACATTTAATTTTAATCTAAGGTACATATATATTCGTAATTATTATTTCTACTGGAATCTCATTTCAACTGGTAAATAATTTATGTCTTAGTCTTCAGAAATAGGTGTAACATTTTAGGTTAATAACAAAACGTATATATGCAATTAAACAAAAAATACTGTAAATGTCCAAAATTTTAATGCACTTTCAGGTAGTATAAGTACGAACAGAACGACAGATGTATGCTTCATTATCCTTTAAATAGATGCTTTATTGTCCCCTACATTGTTTCATTAGACTATTAACAACATGGCATTACAGAAAAAATATATAAAGCAACATAATAATAATATAAGTAACAATAACTTATATAAACTACTGTTTTGTTAATTTTTGCACCTGATTGACCTTTGACCTCAACCGTAACCTTAAAACGCAATTTCATGAGTGGCATCCACCATCACACGATGCTATACATCTTAGGGAATGTTGTTATGGTACTGAAACAATTCTACTAAAAATTGCCATCAAAAGTTAAAATAAGGGTCATTTTGCTTTTTGGATGGCCTACTAATATACACATTTAAAATAACAGCATCATTATTTTATCGCATTTGGTAAATGTATAACCTCAAGTAGGATATACACAATGAAACAAAAGCAGCACGAGTATTTTATTACATTAACCTATAGAAGGATACACACACTTATAAAATAGATGAATCCATATTTTATCACATACAGTAAAATTATAAACTAAAGCAGGATATACACATTAAAAATAGCAGCACCAGTATTTTATCGCATTGAGTAAAAGTGTAACCTAAAGTAGAATATACATTATAAAAATAGCATTATTATTATTTCATCACATAGAGTAAATTTATAGCCTAAAGCAGGATATACACAATAAAAATGGCCGCATCAGTATTTTTTCAAATATAGTAAAACTATATTCTAAAGCAGGATATACATAATGAAACAATAACAGCATCAGTATTTTATCACAAATAGTTAATGTTTAACCTTAAGTAGGATGTGGACCACAACAATTAGCATCATCATTATTGAACATATTTTAAAAGTATATCCTAAAGCAGGATATACACAATAAAAATTGCAGCATCAGTATCTCATCACATATTGTAAAAATGTAACCTAAAATAAGGACTACAAAATAATAACAACACCGGTATTTTATTGCATTTATTAAAAGAATATTAGAAAGCAGGATATACATAATAAAACAATAGCAACTTTAGTATTTTATCACATACAGTTAATGTTTAACCTAAACCAGGATATACACAATGAAACTAGCAGCATCATTATTTTAATACATATAGTAAAAGTATAATATAAAGCAGGATATACACATTGAAATAATACCAACATCAATATTTTATCACATATGGGTATTTTAAAAAAAATATGAAAATTCCAGTTTGAATAAACAGCAAAGTTATACATTGAATCATCTGCTAATTTTATAAGAAAAAGCTGACTATATGATATTCAAATCTATTAAACGTTATAAATGCAATCGTAATGAGAGACTTTTGTTAAGATAACTTTGGAGCAATGTGATATAAGACATGCTTTTATAATACCATCTATTAAAACTGATTTGAATATAAATTCTTTAAAATTGTAAAAGAATGATTTGTAAAGTTGTAGTTATATTCTTACATCAGTTTTAAAGTGGGCAACAGGAGCATATTGAAACATATCTCTGAACACGGATATGATGAAGCTAATTTGTTCAGGGGGAATATTTTTTGACATAAACTCTTGTTATGAAATTACAATACTGTAACTAAGATAAGGGGACTTAAGTATTTGGCAGAAATATGTAGAATATTATTGACAATTACTAACAGTTTGGATTTAATTCCACATTTCAAATTATCTTGGGTAACAGGAAGGAAGTATTTGTTACAGTACAGACAAACGGTAACAGTTAAGCAAATTTCTACAATGTAAAACTTTGTCTTGTATTACTTTGTTACATACACATGTAAGTTTTCATTACTGTATATCTGTTTCGAAAAAGGTAGCTCAGTTCCAAGTACAGATAGAACAAGGTTTGGTAACACCAAAGTTACAGATATAGGATAGAGTCAAAAGAAACAGGATAGAAAATATCTTTATATTTGAACGAATAAGTGAAAGAAGTTTCCTACAATATTATAAAATACACCAAAATACAGCTTTATTCCACAATACTATCTGAATAGATCTGTATTTTTAATAAATTGTGCAACTTTATACATACACTTTTCTTAAATGCTAAACAGTAAAGACAACTTAGGCTTTATAAAAAACTAAACATGAACATTGATAAATAGTTTGCAGTGTGCTTTACATTGAATTTTTAAATATATATGTAATTAGTAGTCCACTATTAATATTTTAAACATTGATGTTATGTTATATATATCAATCAGGGAAATATTGAAAATCTGACTATTTTAAATGTAATTATATCTGCATATTATTTCCTTTAAGCAGATTTTTTTATTTCTTGCCTACTTTTTGCCTCAATACAGAAATAAGAGTGCGATTTTTCATTGTTTTCTGTTTTGGTATTATCGCAAGGAGACTTTCCAACTCGTATTAACATTTATCATTCATTGTCTTTTGCCATGAAAAAAAACTAATTCTCCCTTCTACCCACTTTGTGCATATACTCAGCATAAACATCACTCTCACTGGCATCTTCAACATTACCCGGCGGGTACGGATCATTATCATACAACACCACCACATATGTATTGAGAAATTGATACAAGCTCATCACCTCTATGCTTATTTATAAAAGCCAGCACTTATGTGTCTGTAGATTCTTGTTTGGATCCTACAACTACACATCAACCTCTTCTGCATTACTTTCAATATTGCCCCTACCACTTCCTCCATCTTTTCCTTCACCTCCATCACTGCCCTCTTCTCCTACACCTCCGAAATTATCTTCTTCTACATATCCAGCACTACCACTTTCCTCATTTCCTACACTTTTACCAATTCCTTCTCCTATATCTGTACCACTTCACTGTTCTCTTCCTACACAAACATCACCACTTCCCTGTTTTTCTACACCGCTACTTACACCACCAATTCCTTTTTCTGTGTCTCTACCAATTCATTCTTCCCCTACACCACAACCACTTCCGTTTTCTTCTACACCATTACGATTTCCGTCTTCTCTTACTCCTACAAGATTAATCTCTCCTTCTATGAACACACTGATAATATTCCTAAAATCAGACATGAAGTAGATGAGAGCAACCATTTTAACATTATATATTGTATGCTGGCGTTAAATATCAAGAATAAGTTTCGTATAAAATTGTTATTACATCATTAAACTGAAATAAGGTTTTCATCACCGGATAACAACTGAAATTATGCCTTTAATACTATTAAAATCTATTATGTTATTCTGTCATATTTCATATTATTGGAAAAATATTATACATATTAAATCGCAAAGCCATTGACACGATTGAAACTGCGACGTTGTCAACATGAATGCATATTTATGGCAACTTAAAGGTTAGTAATACGTTAAACTCATGACAACGTGATGTGGCACCAGTAAATAGAGACCGTGTAACCGATGGAATGCAAACGGGTCTTTTTTAGATCAGCCCTGCTGCAAGTGTTTTTCATTAATTCATATGCGGCTAATACAGTTTATAGTTCAATTAGACCGATTGCAGTAGACATGTAAATTGTAATAATTTAGATATATCAAAGGTTCTCGAACTGTTACATTGTATGAAGTACATTAGTCAACTAATATAACATCACATTAAACTTTCAAAATCTCTTTTCAATACACATACCAGCTTGACAGGTGTCGTTTTATATTAATGCTTGGACTTAACCACATGTCATCAATTATTTTTATCATACATTTGATATATCAACCAAATGTTTACATGTCCATTTTAAGTCATTTTTTTAATAGCTTTGAAATGTCTCGTATGGGAAGTCATTGCTTACTAAGTTTAAGACACGTAACGTGTTGTTGGTTTTTGTTATAATTGAATAATAAGTTTTTTTCCACGTAAAAAAGTATGTTGTTATAACAAAGATAACTAAATACCTTTCTATTTCTATGAAATACGTTTTTTAAAGTGTAATAAATACCATGTTGTAGTGACTGTTGTACTGTGTTTAAAGTCGTTTACAAAATACTTTTAGTCATATCGCGACGATGACGACTTGAGACTTTATTCTGAACGTTGCCGCAATGGATTACATTGTATCATGCCTCAAATACATAGTTTTATATCCCACCCCGTCACCTTATACTGACAACAGACAGACCAGACCTAAAAATATCCTCTAAATGCTAAGTGACAAGCGAGGAAACTTCTAGTACCATTTTTAAGTTTTTGGTATGACCCGGTCGGGGTTTGGACCCACGACCTTCCGCATGCGAAAAGGTTGCTCTACCACTAGACCACCGCTGCGGGTTTTGACTAATTACGAATGTATCGTTTTCTTGTTTTATTCCTACAGTTGAAGTACGTGATATGATTACATATGAACCCTACAACCAAACCAATCTGCAAAATATCAATAACATATTATTATGCAATAGAAATAATGGGCTGTATTGAATAAAATAACTTTTAAGATTCTCATATTCAGAAAGTATTGGAGGCGTAGGATTACTATTCGATATGTATTCCTAACTAGTAACTAACATGATCAGTCTTATCAAGTCGCATCACAATAACCTTTGATATTAAAGCACAATTGTGTTAAACTTTCACTTGGTTTTGCGATACATAACCAGTTAATTTGCCCATCTTTATTTAAATATATTCAGAGCACAAAAACAAAAGCGAATGTTGTAGTTCGAATAATGTCACCTTTCAAGAATTTTCAGTTAAAAGTGTGTTCTTTGATATCATTAAATTGACGCTTATTATAAAATATGCGATGTTGAAAAGTGTGTCATTGACTTCAAACATACCAATGATGCAGTTTGCTGGCAATTTGATATATTTCCAAATAACACTTAAGTCTTGTACAATTAAGATGAGGTAATTGCTATGTATAATGATTATAAAATAACAAACTATTCTTAGCTCAACTGTTTTTCATCAATAAGAGCTATAATGCTCACTCAGACGTCGGCCTTTTTTTTTCTTTTTTTAGACATTCTTATATCTCAGATATAACTATCCTCCAACGACGTTTCACCTATGTCTTCACTACAATTTAAGTGAATCAAAGGGACAAGTGGAATCACTTCATTTTTAATTAAAGGTAGAATAGTTTCCTCTCTCCATTTTATTTTGACGAAATTTTGTTAAAGTTTTCAAGAAAGCTCATATCCCAGTAACTACTAGCATTACATTTATGAAACTTCACATCACGTGTTCCTTACATTTAAAGAGACCCAATCGAACAATAGAAAAATCGAGTTTGATTTTAGATATAATTATTGCCCCCTTTTGAGCAATATTGCCGTTACTATATCTTTAAAAGGCATAGGTGTGTGTTTTCACCATCATTAAAAGGATTCATGAGGGCAAGTGGTATAACTTTTAAATTTAGACAAAATTATAGACTTTCCTTCTAACAAGATTCCTTCGTTTCAACTATTATTCATACATCAATAACTTTCCGAAGGTATGTTTACGACTGTAAAAGCAACTCAAGGGGACAAGCATTACTCCGTTCGTTTTAAGGTTTTCGTATACTCCGGTTAATGCTTACACGATTGGGTTAAAGTTATATAGTAAGCTCTTGTCTCAGTAAGTACAAGTCATATATCAACATAACTTCAAAAATATCTTTAGTACTATTGAATGGACACAAATTGTATAACTTAATTATATTTGAGGTAGCATTATATACCCATTATTACTAAGATAATTTTGATAGAGTTTAACATTATGCATACATCTCGATAAATACTAGTCATACATCAATGGCATAACATACAAGTAATTGTCTCCATTACAATTAGAAATACTAGTGGGATAACTCAAAACTATTGCCTCTTTTATGTTTAAAATATGATAAACGTGATTTTGAAAGCTCATATTACAGAAAATATTATTTGTGTTTAATTGAAAATAATTTGAGTAAAAGGATTGAGCCAGAATTAACGGAAACATGAATATAACGTTTGTAATACACATGGTAATCATATACAACTTGCGTATAGGACAATGTTTCAGGGATGTATATGCAACATCTATGATCATAAATAACTTAACCAACAATCATGACATCAGGCCAGGATTTGTGGTACATGTATGTGCACATTCAAAGCGTTGAGTCAAATAGTGTTAAAACATTACTGCTATTTGACATCAAATGCCAAATAACCAACAAACCGTCTATCTATCTTCATGGTATATCATAGTAGAAAAACACATGCCAATTCGGTAGTCTTATAATTGAAGTAATGTCACTTTTAACTTATTCCCATCTCAAAATATGTTCTTTGACACCATACTAATATGAAACAAAGAAAGTTCATGGCGAATTCATGGGCGACAACCGGGATAAATAGGTTTACCGCTATGACCTACATTAGAAACAATCAGTTACAAAAAAATATTGAACCCTTTGACTGAGTTGTAAGGTCAAAGGTCGACACAAACAAAGCGTTTTACTGGAAAATATAATATCAATTTTAAACATTCATATAAGATATCTGTTAATTGTTTTGACCCTCATTATTGGTTTATCTTAAATTACCTATGGCATGCGTACAAGATAATAACATATGTTAATTATTGAGGTCATTGTGTCAACAGTCAACAACTGAAAAATTTAAGAATTTACTCAAACTACGACATAATATTAAATTGTTTTAGCCTTATACAAGGCGACTCATAAAGAATTTGCATAATACGTGTCTAATGTCATTATACAAATTTAAACACAACATTTTCTGTTGTTATGATGCAAATACTAGGTATACATCAAGCTTAACGGACTTAAAAGTTCAAAAGTAACCGAATAGTAGAATACGCAAAATGTTATGTTGGAACTGATATCTATAAAATAAAAATATTTATGTTTGTTATATATTTTACCATCTTTAAATTTGCTTCAAATGATCTGTATGATTTGTTAAGGTCATTGGGTCAAAGGTCAACTAGTAAAATATTGAGGAGGGAATTGTTCAAAATATGTCATATCATTTTATTATATCTTAGCTTTATTATATGGTATCAATCAAAATAATGTGAAATGTAATGTCATCAGACACACAAAGATTAATTGTATATTTTGTTATTGATGGGTTTATTAATATATACTTAGTTGGAATGAACTTGACCTTACATGCCATTATTCAGTATTTTGTTCAAAATGCAGCTGCATGTAATAGATGTGCTGTATGAAGCAACGTTTTTAGAGGTTATGCTTCTACACATGTAGGAGATACTAAGATAATAAATATAACATAAGGTTTGTCCAACTACATGATTTAATGAAAACTCTCATAATTACAAAATATTATCGTATTGAATTGAAGATGGGTGTCAAATCAATCATTAAAACTTTCTCTGAGATATGATGATAAACACAATGTGCTAAAAGCAGAATATAATACAGCGTTGAAGAAAAGAAATTATGTTCAAGTCACCCGGACTTGGTAGCTATAAAATTATTGGTATTGAAAATGCATCTACAATAGTATCAGAAAGTCTATATTTATTAAAATAACTCATAATGGGAAGTGATGAGGATTATAGTGGCGATAAAGGTGTTGA
This sequence comes from Panopea generosa, assembly GCA_029582155.1. NCBI lineage: Eukaryota > Metazoa > Mollusca > Bivalvia > Adapedonta > Hiatellidae > Panopea > Panopea generosa. The sequence goes on from CM055896.1 coordinate 49,735,102, forward strand.
TACATGTATGTAAACTTGTAATGCAGGGTTTAATATCACACGAGACGATATATTTGCCACATCAGATGTTAGTAAAATAACACCAAAGTATATCAATTAAACCAGGCATAACTATCCGTCTGGCTACACGGCCAAAGTAACGAGTAGAACTGGTTACCTCTATGCAAACTCCAGTATTGTATTAATATGACACATGTCATTGTTACAACTCTAACTAACATAGCATTTCATTACATGATGCAGAATGCAATCGTATGAAATATAGGGCTAGGCCGGTTTTTTATATAGAATAATTCGATTGGAAAAAAATGAACTTTCAGCACTGAACATCTACTGCACTAGTAAACAGTAAAATCATGAAATCTTCAGCAACTTTAAATATATTGATATTTCTTTAGCTAAATCAAAACCTATATTTGAAAAGCGATTCCATCATTAGGCAGTTATATTGTTATTAATAATATATAATTATATATAGAATACCTGTAGACTAATGTGTATAAGTCTTCCTGCCATTTTCCAGTGTAGCAGACATTTAAATGGCATTATATGGGCGGTGTTCTATAAATGTTTGGATATATCATTTAAGTTGAAAACTGTAACAGTTGTACTGCAAGACTAGGGAGATATAATGGTTAATTTAAAACGCCGATTTATATGAAATAGTAACACCGGCAAAATCAGTAATTAGTTTAGCAGAGTCTGACTGCTTTTAGGTCTGAGCCAAAGTTTAGTTTGAAGAAAACTGCAGCTCATATGAACTGACACCAAAATCATATTAAATGTATATAAGGACAGCTAAGCTTACAGTTGAAGTCCTATGCAAATGTTAATAGGAATTGATGGAGTTATTACAGCAACTACTATTACATGTTTAAGAAGATCGCTTGTTTTCATTTTAAAAGAAGAATAAATCATTTATGGTCCTGTGTCAATACATTGCTACTTTCTGAGAGTGAATAGAAAGGGTATATAGCTAATATCTGAAATCTATGCTGACGATCTACTATCGCATGTATCATACATGGTGGTGGCCAGTGTATTTAGTAAATATGAGAATGTCATAGGAAACACAACTTTATGTTTACGTAGAGTTTGAAAGATATCTTTATAGCATAACAGCATATTAATAAAAATAGAACTACGTTAAACAAGCAGAGTGTAATTGATAACAGACAGCATGTACTTTTATTAAGTATAGTAAATTTCGAACAAATATTGATTTACCACAGTTCTTACAACATGAACTATTTTCTGTTCTTTTCGCTCCGACCTTAAGATCTGATACGGCTTATGATCCTTCTAAACACATGAAATCGGTCATTTTCTAGAGTAAGGAGTAACTAACAGTCAAGTGATGGAAAGGAACTTGTTCAAGACAAAAGTAGACCAAAAAGGATGCAAAACCATTGAAATATTGTGGATACGTTTACTGAAATAGTATATCCAGTTTTTCTATCAAATATGGTTCTTGAAGACAATTCATTGATCTTACTAGAAATGTGTAATGCACGTTTTTCCTTATATCTTGATGACTAAATTGGAACATGAATGCAGAAATTATCACAACTGAAGAATTCGCTGTAATGGACTGGATATGAAGAAATCAACATAGCAATACATAAGAATATGTTGATCACTTAGGTCACTGAAGTTAGTAAATTGTAATACAAATCAAGTGTATTTGATCTAATTGATGTAAAGGAGACTACCCAAAAGGCATGTCTTAATATTCTAACAATGCCATGCTAATGTAATATGATGTACTTGCAAAGTTCATAAATTAACTTATTATATATTTTGTTGTGGTTTTGACGAAAGCTGTAAAACAACATATACTTGCGCATTTTAAGATATATCGAAATATACTTCCAGTCACGAAGTTTGGTTGATTGAATAACAAAATTATTCGGTTCATTTATTGACACATGGGAACAACTTAATCAGGTTATCAGAGTTACGATGAGTAATATGTATAGGAAATATTTGTTTGTTTTAGATTTAGTTAACACTTCTTCGCTGCATAAATATTTGTTTTACTGCTACATTTGTATATCTTCTGTAATCTTTTGCCAACCAAAACACAGATACAACAATATCATATTACTTTAAAGGTAGTATATCAGGGGAAATACTATAAATGTCTTAAACGGATAAAACGTATCGTATTGTTATAAATAAATAAAATACGAATGATTTGATATATCAAATCTACCTAAACATGACAAAATTGATATTTAAATGAATTGGCAAGCTTGAAACGAAATCTCCATTCTAAAAATAGACAGCACTACAACATACTGCTTTTCGACCATCACATTTCATGTTGACTTTTTTTTTAAGATGAAATTAATTTTACAGTGTGTAAACCTGCATGGCGGATCAAATTGAAATCAAAATAAAATAACGCAATATATTTAATATTTTACAAAATAAATTGCAATTTGAGCGTGAAATTCATTTTAGTTTATCCTAGGTGCAGGTATTATGAAAAACTTCAATGAGCAGTTCAAGGAGTTGTTCACTCTTTCAAGACACGGAAAAGTAAATTTATTTTTATGTTCCCAAAGTCAACAATGTGTCTTCGACCTTTTATTAGAGTATTATAGTCACAATGAAGTTCAAACAATTAAAAATTAACATAAGTTTAAGAAAGAAGTTAGGAAACGTTTTCTAAACCTGTATAAATAACATCTTTTGGATATAGTAGTGTCTGTGCAACATGCATGTGTGACTTATTATAGTGCAACACACACTTGTTATATTTCCATATCTTTGTTTGGATAATATAAAATCAATTAAATACATCAAAGTAATTTATAATATCAAATTTGTTATTTTGATTATTTTATTTATTTGATACATTTTAAAGGAAAATATATGTTTATGTTTAATCGCGCTTGATGGTCCGTGTCCTCGGACTGTACTGGTCTTTTTTCAACTGACGAATTTTTACTAATTTTAAAGTTTTCAAGAAAATATGGTACTCATTTTGTAATAATTATTGCTGTCATAAGGTACTTACATTTTGTGTTATAAATACATTCTGTGATATTCATGGTAACGAATAGATTAATAATTATTTTAGATAGATGATCGACTTAATATGATTAGCATTTTTCATAGATTTAAATATTCATACGACTATATAACGCCTTAGGATATTACAAATTACGGTTCGAAACCACCTTGATTAAAACAAAAATTGTGTTTTACTTGCACTACTCAAACAGGGTAACTAACATGGCATCACCAATGGGAATTGTACAATTTACAAATACCACCAAGCTATCCTATTAAGCCTATTTATATTACTTTTAAAATGACCAAATAATAAACTTGTGAATAGATTGAATAAAAGCGTATAATAATAAAACAAACATGTAATATACAAAATACTACAAAATACTTAAAACCATATATATATATATATATATATATATATATATATATATATGTGTGTGTGTGTAAGTGTGTGTGTGTGTGTGTGTATGTGTGTGTTTGTGTGTGTGTTTGTGTTACTAGATTTCACGACCTTCATTCAAATGTCCACCAAAAGATAATAGAGTTGCGAACGCAATAAAGACACATCTTATAACCAAAATGGAACATCTCTATCGAATGTTGAAAAGAGACAAACTAAAAACACAATATAACATGAAGTATTTCTTATACAAAACAAAACCAACTGTTGAAACGGTCCAAAATATCATTCTCTCCCCACATGCCTGGCAAATATTCCTTGCAATAGTATTTTGTAAAAAACAGATGAGTTATCTAAAGTTATAATTTTGACACTTTTCGTGTTGATGCATTTTAAAACATATTCATTAAATCAATAAAAATGTAATTGTACGGTTGTTGTTAAAGACCTTAAATCGCGGCTCGATTAAATCGACAGTTCTCTTTCTGATTGAAATTTCCATATTACACAAACAGAAGAAAATCTTATATCGTAATTACAATCATTATTTAACATTATATAATAACAATACCGAACCTATAAGTGAGGAAATTTAAAGCAGATCCTTGTTTCTGAAAGCAAATATTTGCAGATTGACATTATTCCCCTACAGTAAACAAACTTTACCAACGTAAATATGAACCATATAAACGTAAATCCAAAACAGAGTTAGCAACTTGTTCATAGTAATGCCGAGTAAATGCAGATATTACATGAGATAACCTTTAAAAAATAACAATGAAATGAGTAGTCATCAATTAGCTTAACCATTATCCATCCTCCATAATCATTGAAGCACCTTGTTAAGAATATATATTCTCGTGAAATGAGTATTTCGTGTACAGAACTAATAGCAGGTCGGAGCATATGTTCCCTGCACACGAATATTAGAAATGAATGTTGAAAAAGCTGTTTTTGAGATTATTCCAAACATGTGACTTGAAATTGAAAATAAGAAAGTACAACTTTCAACTTGTTACTTATACCGTAAACACGATTTTCTCGGAACACAGGGTATTAGGCAAGCATAATACAACCAAACGGCTAACCAAAGGTTCACAACAGAACATGTCACTTTATTAATACCTGTAACAGTGCAAGGATATAACTCAAGGATATAACTATTTTTTTTTCCAAAACTTATCGGGTCGTATTACCAAATCATGTGAACACCTACTTTGATCAAGATCCGATGCAACTCAAACATGCGACACTATTTATCAGGCAAAACAGCCATTTTACAAACACCAAAGACCATAACTCTGTCAAAGTTCATAATCTCAATCCGATCGCGATGAACGATACAGATGCAAAGTGGTAACAAGACAAATTTTAGCATTGTTCAATCCAACAAAGGGCATAACATTTTGGCCCGAAATGTCCGATTCAATAACTCGTCCAAGCGTTCTTGGTGAATAACAGTCTGGTAATAAAATCACAATCCGATGTAAAATAGAGGTACATAGTGTTTATAAGGCAAAATTTATATATTTTTCATTATTCAAGGAACATTTGAATCGACCTCAAATTTGAAAATATTAATGCAGATTTGTAGTAGAAAGTTAAAGATAGATGTTATGTTGAACAAGAACTCTAGACTTGAGTATGGAACTTTTCATTATCTCCGACCCTGGTGTTTGACGAGTAAAGCTAAACACAGTAATGTCTTTCTTTTTACAGAAACACACGCAGATAATGGGTACATCGTGAATGAAAATACGTTACTACATACTTTTTTTATGAACAAACATAATTGGGAATGAGCATGCTATATTATTTAATCAATTACATATTCTTAAGGTCTTGTTTAAGGATGATATTTAATGCAGAATAGACATTATTAAATCAATGTAAAAAATAATTTCATAGTTCGAGAATATACAACATTTCCATTAACCAATTGCAATACATAGCTTATATATTTTGTAGTTTGTGGTTGTTATTGATTTCATTCATATTAATTCGTTTTACTCGCTATTCTGTGATTCCTGAAATATTTAACTGTACTTTAGATCAATAAATGTCAATGCATGTTGCTTTAAAATGATAAATTGTTCAAAAGTAAATAGAGGGAACCGTATCCTAGATAACAGCCAACAACAAAACCACATATTTTTAGATACTTCATGCAATGCTTATTCCATTGAGTACTATTATCAATATTCAATATATACTTAATATCTGATCACATTCTCTTGTGGATAGTGCAATATTAACATTGTGTTATCTTAACAAAATATAAAAAAAAATATTTCAGAGAACACTGGAATTTTTACAATTAGTCAGTCAATAAAGACTTAGTGAAGTATACACTGTTGATAAACTGTAAACACAAAGTTCAGCGGCCCAACGAAATTGTTTTCAATTGAAATTGTCTAATCTAAATATGATTTACATCATGATTTATTAAATCAAATGCCTCCCTAAAATCAAACAGTACATATCCCACAAACGTTCCCTTGTTAATAACATCCAGCTTTTATTCAATTAGTAGTAGAAACATGCAAGCAGATTACGTTCATTAAATTGCTTTTTAATTGATTTGAAATTGATAGGAAAAAAATATGATTTTTCAAGAAACTGTGATTCACAGTATATTTAAATACCTTTGATCACGCTAATAATATAGAAATTGGACAGTTTATAAATGAATTGAAATATCCTACTAGAGTTTTATACATGTATGCAATACCTCAATAAAAACGGACAATTATCGCCGTTACGTCTAGAAATAAAAAATAATTCAATATTTTTACCAATTTCAAGATTGATGACCGTACTTTACACAGGTAATTTAGCCATTATAATTCTCGTAAGATTCCGATATTATAGCAAAAGGAATTCTAATATGAACTTTGTTAAAAATTAAAAAATTGAATATTCATATTCTATGTTTTTATTGGTCTTTATCGTAGTCAGCTAAATACTTAGCTTAAATATGCTGAATGCTATATAAACATGTTAATTAGTAATCTCATCTTCATGTAGTACCCGATTCAACACCATTTGAATTGGATATACCAACTAAAATTAATTACTGGATATCAATAGTGAACAATATGAATATTTCTCAGAATAAATATAAATTAAAGTTCATCTTCGTACACTAGTATAACATGAGAGGAACATTATACAGCAATTATATGGCAGACAGAATGCCGCACAGGTAAGCTAAGCTAGCTGGACTACTGGCAAAACTGGTCTTTGCCAACTATCATAGTTTTATATTCATTAAAAATTACATAGCAGAACAGAATTGTATTATTTATTGGTTAAACATCGTTATTGACACAAACAATACAGTACGCGTACACATCAATACGAGAAACATACAATGGATATACACTGCTGTGTACATTAATACATTTTCAAGTAAATCTTATAATTGCAGTGTATATGAATCAGTTGTTTGAATTTAAAGCATTTGGCGCTGACTTAAATGCCTTTATTCAAAAACTGCTTATTTAAAAGAATTAATAGAGTTTAAACGGTCAATAATTTATACATACATGTATTTAGACACATACTGAATTTCTAATTATTCATGGAAAGGAAATATAATCAAAAATGATACAATAATACTAAGATGGCATAATATCCATTTTCTTTCCTTCCTAGCTAAGCTTTTGTGCCTACCAGTTTCAATATTTAACTGATGTGAAGATAACCGTTATTGTACTATACTGATTCTCAATTTTTAAGATGTAATTTTATTTATATAACTGAGGTGTGTTTTAATTGTTTTATAAAGTGTTAATAAAGATGGCGATGAACTACATTGTTTTCAATCGTTTACATCTCGATCAACCATTTTCGTAGGAGTTGTATAAACACATCGATTGAAATGCATTAAGGGAACAGTCAATCTTTATATTTAGTTTCTGCTCAGTGTGACGAAGTGAATGTAGGATTCAGAAAGGATGTATTTGAAACATTATTGTGTTTTAAATTCATAATTCAAACATGGATCATTAAATATGGCAAATGCATTTTATAAATAAAAAGAAACTAATATTTTGTTTCAACGCAGTTGCGCAACTACCCCACAGAAGCAATTCCTATGTCAAGTATTATTTCTATACATCATGGCGTGTTATAAATTTCTATGTCAGAGAAATAAGTTATAATTCCATTACCATCAACAATCTACGACATTCTCGTAGTATATTGATTAAGAATAACAGTCTTTACTTAAAATTCCATGTTTCTTGTAAAAAAGCTACGAGAATCGTACGAGATTAATATTTGGTTCATATGCTATTCATATAAAACATGTTGTATAATAATCGTATGCATCAAGTAACATATCATTCGCATAAGCCTTTCTTGACATACGAACATAGTGTCATATGAGAATCACACGCAAACCTAACATATGATGGCAATCTTGAACCTAGCATATAATGACAATACGGACCTTAGAATGTTTTTCGTATAAAACATGTCCTATAATAATCATATCATTCTAATATGCCTCTCCTGACAATCATACAAACAAAGTGTTAAATGAGAATCATGAGCAAATTGTTTAATATGAAACATGATATATGATGATCATATGAAACCTAGCATATGATGACAATATGGAACTTAGCATATGATGACCATATGAAAACTAGTATATGATGACCATATGGAATCTAGCATATGATGAACATATGAAACTTAGCATATGATGACCATATGCGATCTAGCATATGATGATTATATGTAAACTAGCATATGATGATCATATGGATCATAGCATATGATGACAATATGGAACATAGCATATGATGACCATATGTAACCCAGCATATGCAGATCACATGGAACCTAGCATATAATGAACATGTGGAATCCAGCATATGATGACCATATGTAATCTAAAATATATTATAGGGAACGGACGTTTAACGCCTGATTGTATTGAGAATATAAAATCATAAAAGGTCAGATCAAGAGAGGTACACCATTAATATACTCGTGTTTATATGTGTACTGGTTAATGTACCATAGTTAAGTAGTTTCGTCTCTGCTCAACGGTATCATGTTTGGTACAAGCAAAAGGTTATATGTTTAACTATCACTATCACCATGTTTATATATGTTTGGGTGTAACGTGTATTCTCTTCTAGTTCTGAAATTCTCAAATTACATTTTTCAAAGTCACAATGTATTATAATTATAAAACAGCCCGCACATAATTAGATAACCAAGCAAACAGAAATAAAAATCGTGTTGTGCATGCCTGAATAGCAGTTGAAGCTGATTGTTACTACTTTAAGTATGGCATGAGTCAAGATCACCTGTCACTATTTTATTTAGATATCGCATACCACATTTCTTTAGAAATCGTGTAGCCGCCGTCATTCGTATCTCTTTGTATTCGCTTGAAAGTAAACGTGGCACCCACCTTACTGCAACACGAACGCATTTTCAAAAAATCCGTAATACTAAAATCACACAACATTTTATTCATTGACATAGTGAAGTGAAAAGACCTTGGTAATATTCAGTGCGTACAGTGAAGTCGTATTGACGTCACAAATAACGTAATAACTGACGTCTTCGTATGAAAGTACTGGAGCTGTAGGTGGACGGGATGCAATTTTTACGAAAATCCATTAGCGCATTAAAACGGTATGAATATGTAAAACAGTAGCAATTTTCGAAAATACCTGCCAAATAACGAACAGTTATCCGATGACGGTCGATGTACGTTACTGTTGTAATGATAGAACTTTTGTTGTAATTAAATTGATCTTTATGATATGATTTGGTACATCAGCATAATATGCAATATAATATACTCAAACAGGCAATTTATCGTATTATGTAAAATAAAACCAAGTCCAACGTAAACAATAGTCACGTAGGCAACCATAAAATCCAATATTGTATATTTAAACCAGTTATATATTGTAAATCCAAACTAGCATTTTAAGGTTGTGTCAATGTAAACAATAGATCATGATATTTTATCATCTACCAAGATATTATATTATAAAACAATAGCAGTATATGCATTCAACCATGTACCAAAAACATGTACCTTACCTACATGTATCTATATAGTAATCGTTTTTGTTTTACCTTGCAGATATGGCGACAGAAAAACTTGGTAAGAAATGTTTATCAATAGTTATAATCGATAGTCTGAATCCATTTCTTTAAACAATTTATAATGCACCGGAGGAATAATACATTTTAATAAGACTGAATTATCATTTAAGCTTTCTTATATCCATTTCATCCCATATTTGCGATTAAAAATTAAAAAATGACGGTCGATGTACGTTACTGTTGTAATGATAGAACTACATTGTATTACATTATTATATTTGAACACCTACCGCAATTGTCTCTGTTTCCTGAAGATTTTGTGGGTGAAAAGAAACACATTTCTTGTTCTCTTTTTGTATCGAGAGATTAATTTACACGATATGTGTTGTGGATGTTGCTTAAATATCTATAAAATATAAAATAACCTCAGCAACGAATGACTAGGTCTGTTATTCGTTCCAATATTGATATATATATACGATATAACAAGAGAAACATCTGATATTGTTTCCTTCATTTCCACGAAAACAATTTATAAATTTATCAGCTTATCTGACTACTGGTGCATTGCCGTGTGGATGTCTGGTCTGACAATAATGTGCAACGTTAGTATCTATAATAGAACCAAAAATATATTAAGTGTATCGTAAACAAACGTTATAATGTGTTTCATGTTGTTAGAGTACACTGTTATTCGCTAGTTTGGTATATGATTAAATCAGATTCTGCTATTGTTTTATTGTGTATACCCTATTTTGGTATAAGATAACATTCCAGTGCTTCTTTTGTTGTAATTAAATTGATCTTTATGATATGATTTGGTACATCAGCATAATATGCAATATAATATACTCAAACAGGCAATTTATCGTATTATGTAAAATAAAACCAAGTCCAACGTAAACAATAGTCACGTAGGCAACCATAAAATCCAATATTGTATATTTAAACCAGTTATATATTGTAAATCCAAACTAGCATTTTAAGGTTGTGTCAATGTAAACAATAGATCATGATATTTTATCATCTACCAAGATATTATATTATAAAACAATAGCAGTATATGCATTCAACCATGTACCAAAAACATGTACCTTACCTACATGTATCTATATAGTAATCGTTTTTGTTTTACCTTGCAGGTAGGATGATGGATGAATATGGTAAGAAATGTTTATCAATAGTTATAATCGATAGTCTGAATCCATTTCTTTAAACAATTTATAATGCACCGGAGGAATAATACATTTTAATAAGACTGAATTATCATTTAAGCTTTCTTATATCCATTTCATCCCATATTTGCGATTAAAAATTAAAAAATGACGGTCGATGTACGTTACTGTTGTAATGATAGAACTACATTGTATTACATTATTATATTTGAACACCTACCGCAATTGTCTCTGTTTCCTGAAGATTTTGTGGGTGAAAAGAAACACATTTCTTGTTCTCTTTTTGTATCGAGAGATTAATTTACACGATATGTGTTGTGGATGTTGCTTAAATATCTATAAAATATAAAATAACCTCAGCAACGAATGACTAGGTCTGTTATTCGTTCCAATATTGATATATATACGATATAACAAGAGAAACATCTGATATTGTTTCCTTCATTTCCACGAAAAGAATTTATAAATTTATCAGCTTATCTGACTACTGGTGCATTGCCGTGTGGATGTCTGGTCTGACAATAATGTGCAACGTGAATATCTATAATAGAACCAAAAATATATTAAGTGTATCGTAAACAAACGTTATAATGTGTTTCATGTTGTTAGAGTACACTGGTATACGCTAGTTTGGTATATGATTAAATCTGATTCTGCTATTGTTTTATTGTGTATACCCTATTTTGGTATAAGATAACATTCCAGTGCTTCTTTTGTTGTAATTAAATTGATCTTTATGATATGATTTGGTACATCAGCATAATATGCAATATAATATACTCAAACAGGCAATTTATCGTATTATGTAAAATAAAACCAAGTCCAACGTAAACAATAGTCACGTAGGCAGCCATAAAATCCAATATTGTATATTTAAACCAGTTATATATTGTAAATCCAAACTAGCATTTTAAGGTTGTGTCAATGTAAACAATAGATCATGATATTTTATCATCTACCAAGATATTATATTATAAAACAATAGCAGTATATGCATTCAACCATGTACCAAAAACATGTACCTTACCTACATGTATCTATATAGTAATCGTTTTTGTTTTACCTTGCAGATATGGCGAAAGAAGAACGTGGTAAGAAATGTTTATCAATAGTTATAATCGATAGTCTGAATTCATTTCTTTAAACAATTTATAATGCACCGGAGGAATAATACATTTTAATAAGACTGAATTATCATTTAAGCTTTCTTATATCCATTTCATCCCATATTTAATAATATTACGAGCTCATTAGAACCACTGTCCTACCGCTGGTAAAACCTGGTAAATTCCCTGACGTCGTGTTATTGTCGCGTTGAAATATGGATTACTACGCCATAACAGCATGAGTCACACTGGTAAACTTATCATAGTTAAAATAGTAACATTGTCGCGGATTAGACAGACAATTTTAATTTCACATTTCGATCCTTTAAGTTATAAAATTCTACTTTTATCCAAACAAATCAACACGAAACTAAACAAAACATGTACTTACGAACGAAACAAAAATAATAAAAATATGTATTAGTAATTAAAACAAAATTTTGAGAATTATAGTTTGGAAAGGTATTGCGTCACAAAAGTCCAGTGGATGTTTAACAGCCATAATTAAAGTTTCAAACCACTAAAGCACAGTTGCTATATTGTCACTGGGCAAATCTGCATCGGAATTTTTGAAAAAGCTCACAATCAATAAAAGCTTAAATAATTAACACTGGCAGGCTTGCAGAATGCTGGGAGAAATTAAAATACTTGATTCGTTGGATTATGCAGGGTTTATATAATGCTATTTTCCGCCAATCAAAATAACCGAAGGAAGTTATTTACTGTGTGTACAAAAAATATATTATCTTTCAAGATTGAAAATCTGACACAGAGTCAGTCCCACATTGTTCTTTAATACCAAGTGCTTAATATGATGATTTACGAAAATGACACATTACAAAAGTAATACCTAACTTTACACTGATAGATATTTCAAAATATAAGAAATAAAAATTCGTCAACAAAGAAAGTTGCTCAAATGCTGGTGGATACATCTTAATCGGAAAGGCTCCACTACTCGTATATCTAAACTGTATAGATCGGGATATTGCGTAAAATTAGCATAGTCTTCAGTGGATATATTACAACTTGGTGTCAGTATATTCTACAATCTGATATCAGAGTAACAATACAATAGTTGGCAAACTATAAGTGCAGTTGTCTAGATAAAAATTAAATTTAAACATTCCGTGGTAAAAAATAATATGCCTACCTCTACCTTTACCAATGTTTCAAATACAGAGGAATAAGTGGCATCGGATTTGTTTGATCATTTAGTTGCAGAAATGCTGAATATTAACTAAATATTAAAGGAGATGTCTGTATATCCATACTCATATACTTTACGTTATCGTTACGATATATATATATATATCATAGCTGGCTAACTATATAGTTTTACATTAAATGTAAGCCTTAACTACACTCTCAATCGCTTGAGCTAATAATTTATGATCTCAAAGCGTTCATCATAATCACATTTTCAATTCCTTTGCTTTAAATATAAGTTTAATGTGTAAAGCACCTAGAAATTGAGTATAAACATTTTCTTTGAATTAACATCTGTGTTTCACTTAACTTTCAATGGTCTGTAAAACCCGCGAACGTATCATATTGACTTATTCTAGGGTTAATCATAACCTGAATCTTAAATGAAATACCGAATCGATGTACACAATACAATCGTAAGCAAAACAACGCCAATGAATCGATTTTAAGACGAACCTTATTTTTCCTAATGAATTGATTATTAGGTTCATTTTGAGTGTATTGAATGTGGAGGACAGGGTCAATCAATTAGAAATGAATAATCTATTTCATTAAAAGTTCACTCTTTTAGGACACGGAAAACTCAATTTAATGTATAAATAACCTTTCACGTTTATTGTAAGCTATGTGCAACTTATGAATATGTGACTTACTATAGTGCAATGTACATCTGTTTAACTTGATGAATATATAACTTAAGCAATATTTTCATATCTGTGCTTGAATAATGTATAATCAATTAAATACCTTAAATTAATTCATAATATAATTTTTGAAATATGTTATTATGATTATTTTATTTATTTAATACATTCTGTCAGATAATATATTTATATATCTTGAAGGATAGGTGTTTAATCGCGCTTTTTGAATCCCAAATGAAAGTAAGATCTCGGACTTTACTGGTCCTTTTTCAACTTTGAACTATTAATGATTTTAAAGAAATCAAAAAAATAAGGAACTCATTTTGTAATAATTAACGCTGTGATAAGTTTCTTACATATTGTGATATATTGACATTCTGTGACATTCATAGCAAAGAATATATTAACAATTATTTCAGATGATTGGTCAATTTTATGTAATTAGCTTTTTTATGAATTTTGAAAATACACATCTATATGTACTGTATGACATGTATGCTGATTAAAACTAACTATATAATGCCTTAGGATTTTACAAACAATGCTTTAAAACCATCTTGATTGAAAAATGTGTTTTACTTCTACGGCTAAAACAGGGTAACTAATATGTCATCACCAATAACTATTGCTCAATTTGAAAATTCCAATATGAAATTCTATAACGCCTTTTTATTTTACCTATAAAATGACTAAATAATAAACTTGTAAATAGACTAAAGAATAGCGTATCATAATATAACAAACATGTTATATAAAAAATACAACAAAATACTTAAAGTCATCACTTATATTTATGTCATTAGATTTTACGACATTCATTCAAATGTTCACCTTAATATAATTCACTTTCGTGCGCAATAAAAACACAGAACTAAAATGAATCATCTCTATCGAAGGTTTAAAACAGACAAACTAAAAACATGATATAATATTTTTGACCCTCTCCGTCTGTTCAAATATTGGATGTATACAGTAGGTTTATATATTCATTAAATCAATAAAAAACATGATATGCTAAAAATGACCGCGTACGGTTGTTTTTGAAGAAAATGAAACGCAAGTCAATCAAATCGAGTATTCTCCTTCTTAAATACTTAGCTTATATAGATATATGATTTTACAAGATGGACATATGTCTAACAGTTAAGTATAATGAGGGCTTTCTACATAACTTAAATGCAGGTGGTAGTTGATAAGTTTAATTGATGTGTAGAACCAGTACTTAGTATTGTTTTAAAAGGCAATCGGGCTGAGCGTAGGGTCAATCCAGCGACCTCTGGCGTGAGGGACAAATTTTATTTTATGCAGTTCTGTCACGCTTAGCAAATGGTAGCTATGTTTGCCTGTTGCACAGTATATGGGCAATTTTTTAAAAACATAGGTAAGTGATTTTAAAAAAAAATCAACCATCATTATTATTACATATCAATATTACCTAAACGTAGTTTTTTAGCTTTTCGTAAAAAAGCTATGACTTTTTATTTTCGAGTGCTTTGAATGGCCGAAAAACGGCGGTTTTAGGGTGTAATGTGTTAGCATCTAAAATATACCCTTTATTAAATTAAAATTTAAAGTCGTTTAATTGCTCATATACTCATTTTATTAATTTTGATCAATAGGTAATTTAATAACTTTTATATTGATATATGGCTTTTCACGGTCAGCTAGGTCATTATTCTTTAACAGACATTTGAACGATAAATTAAAACATTTGTTCCTTTATTTATTCATAATTATTTGAAAAGGTATTAAATGAAAGTTTATTTTCCTTCTTATGCTTTGCCATTGTATGTAATTTAACAGCAGAGTTTTGTTTTTACTGTTAAAAAAGTGTATTTTTTGAAAAATATACAGAAAATCAGAAAATTTCAATTTGTGACAAAAAACTGTAACGTCCGTCCCCCAGGTATATATTCTACCACGAAGATAAACAGAATGATAAATTCACCTGCTGTCATACATATCAATGTATTATTCAAAAAAATGTATCTAAAAATTGGCCCAGTGTATTTAAGAAAGATATTCACTGAAATGTAAAATTTAAATATAACGTTCGACCCCGTAACGTCCAACACCCCCTGCCCCTGCTCCCCGCCCCCGCTACGTATACATTCTATTTGTTCTAGTTGATATCATCAATTTTATTTTTTTTTAATGTACAACTAAGATATTATTAATTTCTAAAAATTAGAAAAATTATATACACATTGACCATTTTCAACTTTTTTTATTAACGTGTTATGAAAGTTACATATATTTTGTAATTAAATACACTCATATACATGTTATAGGCACAAAATTGTGTAAGAGTGTGTGTTTTACACATTTTAGTTTAGAAAACAAAAAATGAGGGAATAAAATTGATTGTTTAATGTCACTTCAAAAATAAAGGACGGACGTTACAAAAAGGGAACGGACGTTACATAACATTGTACAAAATACTACAAAATACTTAAAGTCATCACTTATATTTATGTCACTAGATGATACGACTTCCATTCAAAAGTCCACCTGAAGATAATTCACTTGCGTTCGCAATAAAAACACAGAATTAAAATTAATCATCTTTATCGAAGGTTTAAAACAGACAAACTAAAATCATGGAATAACAGTATAAGTATTGTCTATACAAAACACAACCAACTGTTGAAACTGTCCTAAATCTTACCCTCTTCTCACATGTCGTTATTCAAAATTTTCCCTACAATAGTATTTTGTGAAGCACATATGTATTATCTAAAGAAATAAGTTGACACTCTCCGTTTGTTCATATATATGATGTATACAGTAGCTTTATATATTTAAAAATATATTCATTAAATTAATAAAAAAACATGATACGCTGAAAATGACCAAGTACGGTTGATTTCGAAGACAATGAAACGCGAGTCGATAAAATCGATTGTTCTCCTTCTGACTGCAATATCCATATTACACAGGCAGAAGAAAGTACATGTTTCTTTAAGGAAATCATACAAAAGGTTTGTTTTTAAGATCATATATCATTATTACAATCATTCTTTAACATTAAACCATTATAATACCGAACCTATATGTGGTGAAATTTCAAGCAGATCTTTGTTTCTGAAAGCAAGTGTTAGCAGATTGGTTTTATTCCCCTACTATAAACAAACTTTACCAACGTAAATATGAACCATACACTGTAAATATCAGAGCCAGCAACAAGACTTTTCATAATAATGCCGAATACATGTAGGTATTTCATAGGTAATCTTTGAAAAATAACAATAAAATGAAATGAGCGGTCGTGAAACAATTTAACCATTATACATCATCAATAAAGTATTTGTTAGGAAGATATGTTTTGGGTCTATAACACTGTGATTTAAAAATCACAATCCGATGTTAAATAAAGGTACGCAATGTTAATAAGGCAAAATTAGATTATTTTCATTATTCAAGGGACACTTGACTCTGCCTCGAATTTGAAAGAAAGTATTAATGCAGATTTGTAGTAGAAAGTTAAAGGTGGCCATTATGAGTCCATTCTTTATTGGGTTTAACATGAACTCTAGACTTGAGTATTAAATATTTTATTATCACCATCCCTGGTGTTTGGCGAGTAGAGCTAAACACAGTAAAACCTTATTAGGAATGAACAAACCATGTTGTTTTCTGTAATAACATACTCTTAAGGTTTTGTTTTCGTGTGCTATTTAATGCAAAATAGGCATTGTTCAATCGAAGTAAAATTTATGTCAATAGTTGTGTTTGAGAATATAAACATTTCATTGCTTATTTTCTATATTTTGTTTGTGTTTGTTATTGGCCTTATTGTCAATTCATTTTACTCGCTATTCGGTATGTCCTGAAATACATTCCTAACTGTACTTAAGACCAAGTAATATGAATGCATGTTGTTATAAACTGTGTAAAAGTAAATAGAGAGA
>CM055896.1:49757654-49808100 GCA_029582155.1 Panopea generosa
ATCAGTATTGAATCAGGTATAGAAAATCTAAAGCAGGTAACACATATAAAAAAAAGCAGCATAAGTTTTTCATCAGTATAAGTATAACGTAAAGCAGGTTATACACAATAAAAATGGCTGCATAAGTATTCTATCACATATAGTTAAAGTGTAACCTAAAACAGGATATACATAATACAAAATAGCAGCATCAGTATTCAATCACATATAGTAAAAGTGTAACCTAAAGCAGGATACAGGTAATAAACAAAAGCAGCACAAGAATTGTATCACATATTGTAAAAGTATAATCTAAAGCAGGATAAACGTAATAAACAATAGCAGCATCAGTATTGTATCCTATATAGTAAAAGTATAACCTAAAGCAGGATATGCGTAATAAACAATGGCAGCATCAGTATTGTATCCTATTTAGTAAAAGTATAACCTAAAGCAGGATACACATAATGAAAAATAGCAACATCCATATTTCATCGCATATAGCATGTAGCAGGATGTACAAAATAAAAATAGCAGCATGAATATTGAATATGTTATCACATATAATAAAAGTATAACCTTATGTAGGATATATACAATGAAACATGTTTTTGTTCTTTTAATTTTTTTAATCACTAAAAAGTAATTCATTTAATCACACCGTATTAGGTTTGTAGCAGAATCAGCATTTTATCACATATAGTAAATGTATTACCTGGAGCAGGATATACAACATTAAAAATATCAGCATCAGCATTTTTATTACCTATAGTAAAAATATAACTTAATGTCGATATCTACAATAAAAATAGTAGCATTGATATTTCATCACAATTAGTAAATGTACAACCTATAGTCGAATATATACAATAACAAAAAGCAAGATCGGTATTTTATCACATATGGTAAAAGTATAACCTAAAACAGGATACACATCATATAAAATAGCTGTATCAGTATTTTGACACATATCGTAAATGTATAACCCAAAACATGATACACATCATATAAAATAGCTTTATCAGTATTTTGAAACAAATCGTAAATGTATAACCCAAAACATGATACACATCATATAAGAATCTGTATCAGTATTTTGACACATATAGTAAAAGTAAAACCTAAAGCAGGATATACATAATGAAAATAACAGCATCAGTATTTCATCACATACAGTTCAAGTATAAGCTAAAGCAGGATATACACAATAAAACAATAGCAGCACGAGTATTATATCAAACATACTAAAATTATAATTTAAAGCAGGATATAGACAATACTTTACAGAAGCATTAGTATTTTATTACATATAGTAAAGTATAACCTAAAGAAGGATAATTTAACTCTATTTAGTATTTCATAACGTTTTGCGCCATATTGAGAAAGTGCTTTTCAACGCAATGCGTTATTTTATAAGTCTCCCGTACTTCTAAGCTCGCGTTACTATGGTGACTTTTGTATGAACTTAATGATCACTGAAAGCTGATTTGTTGTTTTATAACTATAGAAGATGTGTCGATATATCCATTGATACCATTGGTTTGCATTTGACGCCCTTGATATTAAACTGACAGGGTCGTCCTATTACTTTTGGGAATACCTCGTACAATATAGCAGCATCAGTATTTTATCACGCTTATTAAAGGTGTAACCTAAAACTGGATCTACACAATAAATAATAAAGCTGCATCAATATTTAAGCGCAAAAATTAAAAGTGTAACCTAAAGAAGGATATACACAATGGAACAATAGTGGCATCAGTAATTAATTACAAATAGCAAAAGTGTAACTGAAAGAAGGATCAACACAAAAAATAGCAGCATCAGTACTGTAACACATAGTAAAACTATAAATTATGACCAGGATTTACAAAATAAAAAATGGTAGCATCAGTATTTTTATCACACAGAGTCATATATAAACTTACAAACTAAAACAGGAAACACACAATACAAAATAGCAGCATTGATATATCATCACATATAGTAAAAGTATAACCTAAAACAGGAAACACACAATACAAAATAGCAACATCGATATATCATCACATAAAGTAAAAGTATAGCCTAAAACACGAAATACACAATACAAAATAGCAGCATCGATATATTATCACATATAGAAAAAGTATAACCTAAAACAGTAAACACACAATACAAAATAGCAGCATCGATATATCATCACATATAGTAAAAGTATAACCTAAAACAGGAAACTCACAATGCAAAATAGCAGCATCAATATATCATCACATATAGAAAAAGTATAACCTAAAACAGGAAACGCACAATACAAAATAGCAGCATCGATATATCATCACATATAGTAAAAGTATGATCTAAAACAGTAAACACACAATACAAAATAGCAGCATCGATATATCATCACATATAGTAAAAGTATAACCTAAAACAGGAAACACACAATACAAAATAGCAGCATCGATATGTTATCACATAAAGTAAAAGTATAACCTAAAACAGGAAACACACAATACACAATAGCAGCATCGATATAGTATCACATATAGTAAAAGTATAACCTAAAACGGTAAACACACAATGCAAAATAGCAGCATCGATATATTATCACATATAGTAAAAGTATAACCTAAAACAGGAAACTCACAATGCAAAATAGCAGCATCGATATATCATCACATATAGTAAAAGTATAACCTAAAACAGGAAACGCACAATGCAAAATAGCAGCATCAATATATCATCACATATAGAAAAAGTATAACCTAAAACAGGAAACACACAATACAAAATAGCAGCATCGATATATCATCACATATAATAAAAGTATGACCTAAAACAGGAAACACACAATACAAAATAGCAGCATCGATATATCATCACATGTAGTAAAAGTATGACCTGAAACAGGAAACACACAATACAAAATAGCAGCATCGATATATTATCACATATAGTAAAAGTATAACCTAAAACAGGATATATACAATTACCAGCATTAGTATTTTATCACCCATACTAAAGGTCTTTTATTAAATGAATTGACAGATCACAACAGGAAAAAATAGCAAATTCTTATTATTCAAATGCTGAAAACTGTGGGATCTGGAAAGGTGTCATCTTTACGGTTATTTACAGCATAATCATAAAAAACGAAATTTGTTTTGAATATGCAAGACAAAAAAGTCAAACATAATATGTTTAAGCCACAACATTGACTCAGTCATTGCCGTGAGATCTCACTGCCTGTCAGAATAGTCCGAGCCCTTAAAATTAGATGCAATATCAGACCAGCTGAATTGAAATCTTATCAAAATAGAATGTGATGATCACTTGAGCAGATCTGCTAACATCAGTATTTGATTTCAGCTTCTTTTACCATCCCAGTCAAACCGCACCAAGGTATTCTTCAGTGTTGAGCTTGATTCCATATCTGTTAAGAATCTTAATTAAATAATGATTTAAATATTGTATCATTTGATATACTACTATGGTTGTATTTATGTGTTTTCGTCTAGTTAACAATACTATTTACCAATACCGCTCCTATGTTACCGGCCAACACTCTATCCACTGCCCTAACGTCGCGTTTGAGCAGCTTTTTAACACCACAACATTTATTAGTAAAGACGTTAATTGTAAACACACATGTAGATTATTTGTATAAATATATAAATAATGGGAATATATAAGGTCAGAACTAAAGCGGCACATACACACACGCACGCCCGCACGTACAGTATACAAAGGTACAAAAAAATTAATGCGTTTGAATCATATATACTTCTTTGCAAACAAGAAGCATATTATATAGTATATAATAAAAATGAACATAATAAAATGTATAAAATTATCCCTAAAACGCGACTGAAGCCGTTATATGTTATATCAAAATGAATAAAATCATTAAATAAAGCAATAGTATATATTGTCATATATTCAGATATAAATTCATTTCATGTAAAGGCCCTTTACGTGCACGATTACACTACTCAAAATAGCATATGCTCCTGTAATAAAACATAGTCGGGTGGTTTGATACTTAATAATTTATGATGAAATATTAAGATATGATGACAGGATATACAATTTATTAAACCCCATCCGTGACGAAACGTGAAGGTATATCATCTAAACCAATGCCGAGTTTATTCTACTTATTAATAAAGTCACCTTTCTTGCCATTGGAACCGATTATTTATTAGTAGTCGATATTTAAAGTATAATTCCACCAACGAATAAAAATTGTAACATTCTTTGTGAAGAAACAGTAATTGATAATTATAACAACCTTTCTTATATACTAACAGAGAGCAGCATAAGCACTGCACAAGTAAAAGTATACACTTTCTGTGGGAAGTATTACTATATACTTGATCATTTGTGACGATAAAGAAACTCTAATATTTTTAACTGAAGAATTGTATATATTTACCATGGATTTTATTTTAATTTAATAATTATAACAACTTTTCCTAGTATATACTAACAGACATCAACATGAACACCTCACATGTAAAGGTAAACACTTTATGTGGGAAGTGTTCCTGTATCCTTGATCATTTGTGACCATGAGAAGGAACTGTAATGAAGGAACTGTAATGTTTCTAACCGAAGAAGACATATTTACCTTGGATTGTTTTTAACAAATTATGCACATAATCGATGTTATTATACCATATCACAGATGGTTCGGTCATATGACAACCTCGCTTCATGTAGTTTGTATTGATTCGAGTATCGAGCCAATGTAATTTTATTGTTTTGTACATCTGTAGATGTATGTTTTTAATATAAAATATTGGACTTATATATGATCTGGAGCAACAAAGCGGAGCAAGACACAGTTTATAAGTCACAATGATTAAACCTACAAAATAGATACATTCTTATATTACACTATAGTCGTAGGTATAACGCAACCGTGATTGAACCCACGACTTTCCGCATGCGAGATGGACACCCTACCATTAGACGATCGCTGCAGTATTAGATACTGTGTGCACTGCAAGTATCAAAGATTATCATTTAAACTTTAACAAACTTACACAGTAGATAAATAACGCTAGTTTCGATGTCAATGTCATTTAAATTCGAACATGTGACACGTTATGGTATTTGAGTATATATAATAATAAGCATTGTTGGTAATACGTATATGGATTGTTTGATGTGATTGGTTAATATATAACACATGTTTTGGGGAGAAACGAGCTTTCGAAGTATATTGGAATGGATTCAGAAGTTAATGTATAAGAATATCACAATAGCAATCTTGTTTACTATTTGTCGCTCGTAAAAAGTCGTCTCGTGTGTTGTGTGGTGGCCATATATTATCGTCTCGTGTGCTTTGCGGCCGTAAAAAGTCGTCTCGTGTGTTGTGTTGTGGCCGTAAAAGGTCAACTCGTGTGTAATGTGGCGGACGTAAAAAATCGTCTCGTCTGTTACGTGGCTGACGTAAAAAGTTTACAATTCCAATCACCTTACCAGCGTATGTCCACAATTCATTTCGTGCAAGTTGCCTACTTTTCTTGAAAATAACAAACTTTAGTGTTTTCAATGTTAACTGTTAAATTCCAATCTTCGCAATAGTGTTCTAGTTTATTCAACGACGATTGGAGTCCCTCGGCGCTTTCAGAAAACAAAAATGCACCGTCTGCAAAACAGAGCAGGTAAATTTGTAGTTGATCAAGAGTTATGCCCGCTAACGTGTTTTCTTGAAGTTTATTTTCCAAATCGTTCAAGAAGAATGAAAATAAAATTAGACTACTTATCTCCCCTTGGAATAACCTAATCTTGCTCTCGAAGAAGTCTGACAATGTATTTCCGATTTTTATGTACGATTTCACCGCACTGTACATCGACCGCAATACTTTTAATAGCTTGCCATCAATTCCGATTTTTATTAATTTATAGAATAGTCCATTTCTGTATATCGAATCATATGCTTTGCTAAATTCGATGAACACTGTATATAATTTATTACTATCTTGTAGACATTTTTCAATTAGTGAGTGTAATATGAATATATCATCTGCGGTACTGTGTTTAGCTTTGAAACCAAATTGTGCATCTGATATTATACTGTTCTCATCGGCCTATCTCTTAAGTCGTTCGTTTATCACACTTGTAAATAATTTGGCTAAGCAGCTTGTTAATGTAATTCCCTTATAGTTGTTTTGGTCGTCGCGTGCTCCTTGTTTATGTATTGGGACGATAATTCCTTTAGACTACGCTTCTGGAAATGTTCCTGTGTCAAGTATATAGTTAAAAAGATGTGTTACTGGGTTTATAATTATGTCAATTGTTTCAATTAGATATTCATTGATAATTGAATCTTTTGCACATGTTTTATTTTTCTGAAGACTTTTTGCTATTTTGAGTATTTCCTCTGTCGTAATTTGTCTATCGAGTTCATCAAACGTAGGAGTTGCCTCCCTTTGTGCATCAAAATCATTAGGAAATGATTCCACTTTATTATTTTTTATCTCATGGATTTCACTCGTAAGATGCTTAAAATATGCCGAGAAGTCATTTATTGATATTTTGCTATTGTTATTTTTTTAGCACTTTTAAATAACTTCCAGAACTCTCTTGGCCTTTTGTGTTTCATATTGTTCATGTCCCGATATATCTTCATATTTTATTGTTGTTAATATCTTCTACATATATTTTTATACATTCTTTTATGCGATAAGAATAGCATTCTATTTTCATCATTTTTCTTGCAGTTATATCTCTGTAGAGCCTCGATGTAAGCAGCTTACTTACACTTACGTTCTTCATTAAACCATTCCTTCTAATCACTATGTCTTGTATTATTAAAGGAACACTGTTTTTTTTCCGTGATTTGGAATAGGCAGTCAATATATAATCTACTTCACTGTCCATTGTGTGTTACGCATGTGAAATTACCTATTTGGATCCTAAGCGGCCATTCAGTATATATACATAATACTACAGGATATTACTTAAAACTTAACTCTTGAGTTAAAGTTAAATTTTTAGCAGATTATTATTATTTTTGTTGTTCGATCGGAACCATACATTGGAAGTCCATTCATTTCCTCTCCGTTTATAAATGATTTAGAATATTTTCTTCGTCATAATAGTATCTCATGTATTTTTCTCACTCCTTATATTGAAGACTTGCTCGCCCTAATGTTTGCTGAAGCTATATGTAGTGCGAGTGATAAACCATGTAAACTTCAAAATATGAATTTAAATGAAAATAAAAATGAGATTCCGCATGGATAGAAATTAATGTTGAATGTTGTGTTTAGAAAAGTCGACTAAAAAAAACTATGTATAATATACTATAATTGGGTATATTATACACCAAAGCTAAAATGGTGGAACACAAAAGAAAAGCTAGTATTCCAGACAATTAAAGCTATTTTTAGAACGGAACTTTGGTTATGTCTACCCTTCTGATGTTTCTAAACTTTTATATAGCATGGTTAAACCGATTTTCTGTGGGATATGACTACTTAGAAAAGATAGAATATGTTCATATTCGTCTCTGTAAACAAAATATGGGAAGTAAGCAAAATACTGCTAGTCATTTGGCATTGAGTGAATGTGGACTAAGTCCTCTGTATATTAAAAAGATGCTTTACTGTATTAAATTTTGGTTAAAATTAATCAGAATGACGCTTGTCAAGTATCTAAAAGTAGTTACAAAATGTTATAACAAATGGATAATGCAGAAATAATCAAATGGGCGACACAAGTTTAAAATATGCTATTTATTCATGGGTATTATTATGCATAGTTAGCTTAAAATGTTGATATATGTTTTTTAAGTTTATTTTCTCAACGTTTGAAAGGTCGTTATATCCAAAAATTAAATAAAGATTTGCATCATTTATCAAAGGATATATCCATTTTAAATCCTGTTAGATGTCTAAACGTTTCTTTCCATATTCTTTTAAATATAAACGCATTTACGTTAATTTCCCTTTTGTTAGAGCCTGGTAGACATGTCAACATCGATAGGGATCTAAGATATTGTGAACTTTGTAAAAATGTAATCATTTCAGTCATTGAAGACGAATTCCATTTCTTTTATTAATGTTATGCATACTGTTCTTTGCGTGAAATTTATTTTAAATGGTGATTTTATATAAGTTTTCAAAACAATCTTTACAATTTTGTCTTGATGCAAATACAAACATGTCTATTGCTAAATGTTTATATAAAGCTTTTGAAATAAGAACAACATTATTAGAACAATCTAAAAATGTTCAACCTTTCAAGAATTTTGTCACCCATGTGTTATTTCATTTTGAATTATGATGTATTATGGACCAGTGGCTTAAGTTATGAAAAGTAAACCATGAACTATAGTAAATCAATGTGGTGATTCCTCAAGTAAATCTTTCTTCGTTCGCATAACACGTGATATTGTAAAGGTAATATAGCATTACATCACAGAGATCACATATAGAGATAAAATGTGAGTATGCCTGAAATGGGTATAACTACGTGATACTCATGTGTACGTGTTACATTCTTGCTCTGCGTTGAAAGTATACTCTATAATAAGGAGACAGTGTACGTAATACCTAGCATTAAAAAAGTCATTTGACAATCCATACAACTTATTAATACATCATTACAAATATGATTCTTATTCTACATGTCAAAATACTTCCAAGACAATTTAACAAGACAGAATCATACAACATTTTAGATTAAGAGGACTTTCACAGGAATGCCAAAGCAGTTTACTGGCAATTTACGAAATTGTAAAGAGTAGTAGAAATTAAAGAAAATATATATTAAAGATCGTTACAGTCAGGAATAAAGAAACTACAGCAACAATTTATCCAGTAAAACAATATTTTCACGGAAAAATATTTTTCTATTAATTAAAGACTTTTGTAAAGAGCCATTATATCGGTGCTGTTTGACATTTAGTTTTGACACAGCATGAACTGTGACACTATTGTATAGAATATTTGTTGGCAATGAAAACAACCTGAAATTCTGTTGTCAGTCATCAGTCTGAAGTATCAGTATATTTTATAATTTGATAATCACTGAATTTAAATCTTATATGCAAATATTGAGATGTCCATGAATATGATTATATTTTGTATTAACCTGGGATCCGTTTCACGAACGTTCGTAAGCATAATCACTTCTTAAGCGTTGTTTTGAAGTTACAAAAATTGTCACGTTATTTATTTTCTCAATACCATAACAAGTTATTAATTATATAAGCCTAAGAAAATAATGTATGTATAACAATTCTTAGGAATTTTGTGTTAATAAAACATCTAGGTGTATTTTTTGCTCGTACATTAATCTAAGACTTACCAAGGTTAGTGAAACGGACACCTGGTTGTCAAACAAACAAACTTTCTCAATCTTCTCCACATAGTAATGACATATAACGAAAGTTCCATCTTATGATCAGGCCAAACTCCCAGAAAACCACCATTTACACCAGAAATGCCCTTTTGCTGTTATCTCGCCCACTGATCAAATTCGTGAAGATGTTTCTTGGAAACAGAAAAATAACAAAATATAGAATGTAAATGCTTCCCAATTATGTAACAAAAAAGTTATCTTTTTACATAAATATCTAATAAATAACTTTATATTATTTTATTGAATGAATGTTCAGATCACAACATGAAAAAATACCATTTTTTATTATTCAAGTGCTGATAAATGTAAGATCTGAAAAGCAGCACTGATACGGTTATATACAACATTATTTTGAAAAATCGAAATTCATTTTGAATATGCAATATAACAATGACAAACATGATATGTTTCAGCATTTACATGCACACTCAGTCAATGCCATGATATCTCTCTGCTTGTCAGACTAGTCCGAGGCCTTAAAGTTAGATACAATATTAGACCAGCTGAATTAAAATCTAATCAAAATAGCATGTGATGATTACTTGAGCAGACCTGTAAGCATAAGTATTTGGTTTCAGTTTCTTTCAACATCCCAGTAAAACTGCACCAATGCATTCTTTAGTGTTGAGGGGGGCTCCATAGCTGTTAATTTTTTTAATTAAATGATGATTTAAATATCGTGCCATTACTATTATGGTTGTATTTTATGTGAGTTCGTCTAGTTTAAAAACTTATTTACCAATAACGCTCCTATGTTATCGGCCAATACTCTATGCAATGCCTTGCCATCCCATTATATCGGCTATTTAACACCACAACATTTATTAGTAAAGTAGTTAATTGTAAAAACACATTCAGATAATTTGCATCAATATATAAATATTGGGATATATAAGGTCAGTACCCTATGGCTCTCAGAGGACGGTTCATATAAGATTTGAGCACTAATAATTTAGTATATACTAAAGTAATCATAAATAACACTTCTATGCAAACAATTAGCACATTATATAGTGTATAGTAAAATGTGTATAATAATTCACTGATGTATAAAATGATCTCTAAAATGCGACTGAACCCGTTATATGTTATATCAAAATGAATAAATTAATTAAATAAAACAACATAGATTTATTCCATGTAACTGTCATTTACGTGCACGAGTACATAACTCAATAAAGCAATTAAACACTTGTTATAAAACATAGTCGGTTGGTTTGATACTTTACAGGTTGTGATGAATGATTAATGATATGATGACATGCCATATAATAAATAAAGCACCATCCGTGACGAAACGTGAAGCTATACCATCTAAACCAATTGCAGACTGTATTCTACTTATTAATAAACAGATCTTTCTTGCCATTTGAACCGATTATATATTAATACTCGATATTAAAAGTATAGTTCCACCCAGGAATATATAATGTAACGTTCTTTGTGAAGAAACAGTAATTTGTTAATTAAATTAACCTTTGTAATTGTAACATAAAATAATACAAGTATTCTCAGAATAAAATTGACAATTTTATGTTCACATGAATAAAATTATAAATATACAATTTTACAATATATACAAATTAAAGCTAATTACTCATCAACACACACATAATTGCTTGTTTAAAGATGTCCTATGATGGAATTAACACTTTTTAAATCACAAGTTCTTTCTCCTACACGTTCCGTATATTTATATCGCGATACAAACTTCTTACATTATATGAATGTTATTAAAATACACTAATATTTGTAATTAAGATACTCTACTTCCGCGTCAGGATTATCGTAGATTTAGCGTCAATCTTACCTCGTGGTGATGGCTAAAGCTAAATAAACAGGGTTATCTTCCCTCGAACTCTGTACTGAGTTATCTGGCTTAACGTCGCCTCGTACCGACTATACTTTGACTATACTCCGATGCCAGGATCGTCAAGCCGTCCATATAACGATTATGTGGGTTGCTGTTTATGACGGTACTACCACCAGCTGACTTCCTGTCACGTCTATACGTCGTTAACGTATCGGACACATACCTCGCGTACGTCAAAAAACGGCTACAATATATATATATATATATATGGAGATAACTATTTGTGAATAACCAAGACATAAATGTACAGACCAGACTACGGCGAGTGCGCCTAGCTACAATGCAAACCATAGATACAATTTCAAGGCCACTGCCAAACCAATAACTTTGGTG
The DNA here is from genome assembly GCA_029582155.1 of Panopea generosa. Lineage (NCBI taxonomy): Eukaryota > Metazoa > Mollusca > Bivalvia > Adapedonta > Hiatellidae > Panopea > Panopea generosa. Next base: position 49,769,200 of record CM055896.1, read on the forward strand.
TCGACCATGACCTATATACTATGGAAGTACATGCAACACATCTGGACAGGGTGGACAAATTTACATACATGAAGTGATAACTAAATCGTAAATTCCGTTGTTGTGAATTTAATTATCTCCTTTTATATATATATATATATATATATATATATATATACGCAATGACATTGCGTATATTACTTACCATCTATCAATGTCATGGCATTTTTATCAATATATGATAACAGTGCATTCAATTCTTACCATCTAACAGTTTCATGGTAGATTTATCAATATATGATAACAGTGCATTCAATTCTTACCATCTAACAGTTTCATGGTAGATTTATCAGTATATGATGACAGTTCATTCAATTCTTATTATCTGCAGTTTCATGGTAGTTTAAACATCTCATATATAACCTTCCGTCAATCCCAAAGTAGCAATTATATCTCTACATAATCCCTCATTTATAATATAAACAATTACCGATCAATTCTGTATCTATTCACTTTGTGAATATCAGAATCAGCATCCACAAAATTTAATTACACATACCAATCAATTCTAACATGATGAATTTCAATACTTCATCGTTAACACGATATCAACAGCTCAAAATACGTTCTCAGATTCCTCGGCCTAAACAACTCTCAAGACCGCGGATGAGAAATTAAATTACATACATTCTCGTCGGAATGGTTATGAACAATTATACAACTTTACTTAGATCTGATTACGTCAAAATATATATCTATCAGACATTTAATAACTCAACCATATACAACGTAATATGAAATTGACATACCCATCTGCCGTTATGTAATGGAACAGTAACATGCTGAATCCTTTTCGTCACAACGATTCCGTAAAGATGTGCTGTGCTAGACTGGACGAAGTTTCCATAATACAGTCGTATAAAATACTCCACATAACTTGTGAATTTCGTGCAAATTATGAATTAACAAGTTTCACTACATCGTACGATGCGTCTTTTACAAAATAAGCTCAATGTAAATTTAAATTAGTTTTACAAATAATAAGCCCGTTTAATTGTTCTAACTTTCTGAATACTTAATGGATTTTCATGAAATAAACGCCAAAATGATTTATTTTTAATTAAAAAATGAATATGTTAAAATATCTTAAAAACGTTACACCTATCGATACGTTTGAACAAACCCACGCTACCAGCTCAAAATATAGCCTATATCATTCCAATAGACACGTACTAGCTGACACTACTAAGTTAGGCCACAACAACCTAACTATTTGTTACAGTAATGTACTTACAGAGAGAAACATTACACATGTAAAGGTGAAAACTTTCAGTGGGAAATATTGCTAAATCGATGATCATTCGTGACCATGTGAAGATAAAGAAATTGTAATGTTTCTAACCGAGAAGATATATATTTACCTTGAATTTTATTTAACAAATAATGCACATAATTGATGTTATTATACCATATCACAGATAGTCCGATCATATGACAAGCTCGCTTGATGTAGTATTGATTCGAGTATCTAAAGAAATATTTAAAATTAAATATTGGAGTTTAATATTCATGAACTGGAGCAACAAAGCGAAGCAAGTCACAGTTTTTTAGTCACAATGAATAAACATTCACAGTAGATGCATTATTTTATTGCACTATAGTCGTAGGTATGACGCGACCGGGATCGAACCTTGCGAGATGGATACCCTACCATTAGACGATCGCTGTAATATTAGATACTCTGTGCACTGCAAGTATCAAAAATTATCATTTAAATATAAACAAATTTACATAGTAGATAAATAACACTTATAACTAAGTCAATGCTATTTAACTTCGAACATGTGACAAGTTATGGTATTTGAGTATATATAATAATAAGCGATAAAAATAATATGTGATTTGTTAATTTACAAGATAAGTTTTGGAGAGAAACGAACTTTCGAATTAAATTGGAATGGATAAAACTGTTTATATGTATAAGAATATCACAATAGCAATATTGTGTACTACTTGTCGGCAATAAAATGTCTCGTGCGCTATTTGGCAAACGTGAAATGTCGTCTCGTGTGCTATTTGGCTGACGTTAAAAGTCTCCTCGTGTACGATGTGAATTACTTAAAATTTCGCATATTGTGTTGTGTGGTGGCCGTGAATTTGTCGTTTCGTAAAAAACACGTCTTGTGTGTTGTGTGTTTGCCGTAAAAGGTCAACTCGTGTGTTATGTGGTTGACGTCAAAAAAATAATTTCATGTGTTATGTGGCTAACGTAAAATGTCGCCTCATGTGCTATGTGGCTGCCGTAAAAGGTCCTCTCGTGTGTTAGGTGGCTGACGTAAAAATCGTCTCGTCGTATCGTGTGCTGTGTGGCTGACATAAACATCGTCTCGTGTGCTGTGTGGTGGCCGTAAAAGTCGTCTCGTGTGCAAGAAGTCGCCTCGTGGGCTGTGTGTTAGACGTTAAATAAGTCCTCTCGTGTGCTATGTGGTTGACATAAAAAGTCTTCTCGTTTGCTATGTTGCTGACGTAAAATGCCATGTCTTTGCTGTGTGGTGGTTGTAAAAAGTCGTCTCGTGTGTATGTCGCCGGCGTAAAAAATCCTCTCGTGTGCTATTGGCGATTGTAAAATTCCGTCCCGTGTGTTGTGTGGGGGCCGTAAAAGTCGTCTCGTGTGTTATGAATTAACGCAACTATCTCGTATGGTGTGTTAGCCGTTAAAAAAGTCGTCTCGTGTGGTATGTGGCGGCTGTGAAAAGCCGTCTCGTGTGCTATGTGGTGGCCGTAAAGTCGTCTCGTGTGCTGTATGGCAGCTGTGAAAAGTCCTCTCGTGTGCTATGTGGCGGCCGTTAAAACCGTCTCGTGTGCTATGTGGTGGCCGTTAAATTGTCTCATGTGCTTTGTGGTGGCCGTAACAGTCGTCTCATATGCTATGTGGCGGCCGTGAAAAGTCGTCTCCTACTTTGATTCAGTATTTTATTTAGTTTTGAATTGTGGAATTTTTCCTTCAATGTTGGTTAAGACAGAATACTTCTTACTAAAGGTCGGGTTCACTTAATCGAACAAACCGTACTGTTGGCCTTTAAGCCTATTTAGAATAGAGGGTGTGGCTAAACTACTGGTCATCTGGCTTTTGTCTTAACAGTGTTAACATTAACATATCGACATATTGTACCTTAAGTCGATGAAAACCCACACACATTCCACATACATACTAGCCAGTTCACATCATTATCTTATGATAGATGGACCTATTTCGTTCACCTGTTGCAAAAGATAACGTGCTAAATAAAATAAGGCGAGTGTTGCTGATAATTAAAAAATAGCTAATCAATTAATAAATAAAGCATGCGGAAGAAATAGTTAAGACCCATTTATAGATTCGAAGTAGTGTGTGTTGTTTTATGCAGGTAATAGCACGCTGTCGGTTATCAATATAAATAATGTCTTCATTTATGTTATTGTATTGACGATTTGACGATAGACTATACCATGTAATAAATATTTATTCATTTTAAATTACTTTTTTTTATGCTTAAGAAAAATATTTAATGATAAAATGTTGCGATTAAAAATTAAAATATATATAAAAATTATATAAATATGGGATAAAAATGACAGTTAACATATATCAATACTAATGTGTATTTTTTGTTATTGTATACTGTTTAACTTTAGGAATATAAGAATCTTACATGGGTTTGAGGTTCGGATAGAAAATTCCGTCCCGAGGGATAACTATTTTGGCGGGAACGTAATTTTATGTCCGAACCGAAAAAGCCATGAATGATTATTTTTCTTGCAAACCAAACATATTGGATAATTATTTTAACTTGAATAATCATTATAGATTTTACAACGACCGCTTTCAAGACGTTTATTAATATGATTGACGTCATATATTTTATACGTTACGTCTCTTGATGGTTCCAACTTCACAGCGCGATAATTTTATCTCGGCCCTATGGTGAGATAAAAATATCTAACCCCGGTAAAAATGCTGATATCAATATCCGGTATGCAAGAAAAAGTACTTCTTGATATAAAATATACAAGAAAGGTGAGGTAAATATTACATTGATCATGTAAATGATGGTACATAATAAAAATAAAACAATCGTTTTAATATTGTGACATTTGACCATTTTGTCTATGCATACAATAGCAATCATCTTTTGTTCTACTGGAGTTCCACTGTTACACAATGAATGAAAAGGCTGTTTATCATTGATTGTTTTAATCCTTATATTAATATTAATTATTTTTTGGGTACCCTTGGGGTAAGTTTTTATTATCTCATCTTTAATTTAAGCTTAATTTCATCATAAAATAATGCAGAATCTCCACAACAATTACATTTTCAATATTTTGTTTAAAAAACAATGAACTGGTCTATTTGTTTGTCATGTTGTATGTCTTAATATATGTTTCTCTTTAATAGTCATTAATAGGTTGAGTTATTGTGAGATATCAAATACAAATATCAAATTTCACTGATAAGTTTATTAAAGAGTGTGGAAAAAGATATTTAGAAATAGTAATCTCAACTGGATTTTTCTTAATACATAATATCTAAAATAGTCACTTTTTCATTGTGTTTTGTGTCATATATCATTGCTTCCAATAAATCTTTCGAAAATATGTGAGTTTTGACATGTTTCACTACTAGATTAGGTTTTACGTATTCTTGACATTATGTATGTTGGGTTTCTGTTACGGACTCTGATGTTATTGTGAATTTCAAAAAATGAAGTCGAAAGTTGACTGCTTTACTTCAGGCACGTATTCTAGGAACAATCAATTACATATAGCATAATTATCCAACACCTTCAATAATTAATCATGGTTAAACAGTTCCAGGTTAATAAATGTCATACCTATTGTTATCCGCTCAAAATCATATTATTTACATCAAACAAACATTTCTTTGAACACAATTTTGTTCAAAAATAAAGGTCAATCCCGTTAGCTAATGTTATGATAATGTGTTTATTATAGCTTAATAATATATGTATTATACCAACGGTGCTTCATTAACTATCTTTCCTTTCCATTTTAACTAAGTAAATATAAGTGCATGATTTCAATTAGTATTTTCTTAAATGTCAAGATGTCTAATGTAATGCCCACTGCCGACTACAACACATATGCTTCCTATATTAGTGGATACCATAAGTTATTATTTAAAGACTGATGTTAAGTTGTACTATCAAGGTATATTTGAGCAAAGGTGCGATTTTAAAACTTTTTGAAATATATAATTTACTATCTTACAACAATGTTACAGTAGAAGTTCGAAATTAGTTATAACTTGACAAGATTACAGATAATATGTTTCTCGTAAAATATTATGAAAACATGTTTTCAGACATTTCATGAGTGGTTATTATAAAAACACACATTCTACTGATATTAATTATTTATTTAAACTATAATTAACATCTGAAAGCAAATGTGTTATTTTCTGCTTAGAGTCTCTTATAGTTTAATTATGTATGTGACAAAGAAATGAACTAGTACTTTGTTTAATTTATAGATGGAAGGAAAACATATTAAGATATTTTTACGTCAAAAATAACATCATAACATACGTCTCAGTATGAAAGTACTGGTGCTGTAGGTGGACGGGATGCAAATTTTACGAAAATTCATTAGCGCATTAAAAAGTAATGAATATGTAAAGTACGCGATTTTGACACAGGGCGACCACATATGTTATCATCCATTATTGTTTCTCGTTCCTCACTGTACCGTTTGTGTCATCTGTAGACTACAAAATGCACTACAAATAACTTTCTCGGAGCTTAAGTAAACATATCTATCGTCTGAATAAGTGTTTTGCTAATATTGACTTAAACTGTATTACTGCTCGTTGTTTCACCTTTTCATCAGATGCACTATTTGCATATGAATGCATTTATATTTTCAATAGAATTTGATTTAAAATCCTAACACCTGCTTGCAATGCTGGAATGACATTGTCATGCGGACATTGATGCCGTGTCCTCAATAATATATGATGTACCGCGAGTGTTACGAGAAAATGATTGTTATTATTCACATATTTGTCTGTCGCATTGTTCAACATTTTGAGCTGCGGCACTTATCATGTATGTATGTTGCTACGGATACAATAACATTATTACTGACATAAGAAATATACTTAAACACCGTACATTGATGACAAATACACCAATACTTAAGTTGTGAAAAATATAGCTATGCACTTGCATAAATATAGATTTTATTAAATTTGTCCACGAACTTCTGGATAACCCCTCGTAGTAGCAATTTTCGAAAAAGTTTTCCGATGACGGTCGATGTACGTTACTGTAGTAACGACAAAAATATTACTGTTTTGACTACAGAGCTGATTTCTGGTGAATCAATAAAGAATATATAACCCTAGCTTGAACTTATTTATTTCATGATATGTGTTAATCATCTAAAACAAAAAACAAAACGAAACACAAACAAAATGAAAAAAAGAGTTTGACGTTTGACGTTGATGACTTCAGGAGATTTTTCTCTCATGGGTATATAATGGCTGGTTGGGTGTTAAACCTTATTGAATATTTAATTAGTACTTTGGTGTGTCCCTTTAACAGAAAGATATTATAGTGACAATACGTATGAGAATTTTATATATTAGGGTTGTTTTTTTTGTGTGTTTATATTTGTTAAAGGGGTATCTATTATTTAAATGGTGTTCAAACACATCAAATTTTGTTCTTTGTGTTAATTTATGGTGTTCATCGAAAGCCAATAGAAAAGAAATTTGTTGTAATTACTCTCTTCTTAAAGATATTTTTTTTATATATTTTTTTAGTATAATTAACTATGTTTTGAGAATCAGAAAACATAAAGAACATCCTACTACTTGAATTGAATAAAACATGTATTTTCAGTTATTTGATTTTTTTAATCATCCAAATACTGTTTTAATTCTCAATAAAAGAATATAATATAAACACCAAAGACCATAACCCTGTCAAAGATCTTTTTTGAGCTGGCACAGTAAATGATATTAGGACTCAATTGAGTGACGTTCCAATGAAAATTAATGGTGCAATTCATTCATCAAAGGCCATAACATTTTGGCCTGAAATGAATAATTCAACAATTCGTCCAAACGTTCATGCTGAATAACATTTTGATAAACATAAACCCAATCCGATCGCGATGAACCATAAAAATGCAAAGTGGTAACAAGACAAATTTTAGCATTTTTCAATCCAACAAAGGCCATAACATCTTGGGCCGAAATGTCCGATTCAATTACTCGTCCGAGCGTTCTTGGTGAATAACAATCTGGTTAAAAAATCACAGTCCGATGTAAAATAAAGGTATATAGTATGTATAAGGCAAAATTTATATATTTTTCATTATTCAATGAACACTTGAATCGACCTCGAATTTGAAAGTATTAATGCAAATTTGTAGTAGAAAGTTAAAGGTAGATATGAGTTCATTTATTCTTGAGTTGAACAAAAACTCTAGACTTGAGTATGGAACGTTTCATTATCTCCGACCCTGGTGTTTGACGAGTAAAGTTAAACACAGTAAAGTATTTCTTTTTTCAGAATCACAGGCAGATAATGGATACATGGTGAATGAAAATACGTTAATAAACACTTTTGTATAAACAAACATAATTAGGGATGAACATGCTATATTATTTTCATTAATTACATGTTTTTAAGGTCTTGTTTAATGATGCTATTTAATGCAGAACAGGTAATGTAAAAAATAATTTCATAGTTCGAGAATATACAACATTTCCATTAACCAATTGCATTACATGGCTTATATATTCTGTAGTTTGTGTTTGTTATTGACCTCATGCATATTAATTAATTTTACTCGCTATTCTGTGATCCCTGAAATATTTAACTGTACTTAAGATCAAGTAATGACAATGCATGTTGTTTTAAAATGATTAATTGTTCAAAAGTAAATAGAGGGAACCGTTTCCTAGAAAACAGCCAACAACAAAACTACATAATTTAAGATACTTCATAAAATGCTTATTCCATTGAGTACTGATATCAATATTTAATATATACTTTATATCTGATCACATTTTCTTGTGGATAGTGCAAAATTATAAAATATTTCATGAAGCAATATAAAATTACTTTGAAATATGTATATGCCTCTGCATGTAAGTATTAACATGACGTTTGATTTTTCAGGTTTTTATTAACATAATATATAAAGATATTTCAGAGAAAATAAAGACAAAGTGAGGTATAAATCGTTGATAAACTGTAAACACAATGTTCAGCGGCCCAACAAATTTTTTTACAATTTAAGTTTTCTAATCTAAATATGATGTACATCATAATTTATTTAATCAAATGCCTCCCTAAAATCAAACAGTACATATCCCACAAACGTTCCCTTGTTAATAACATTCAGCTATTTTTCAAAAAGTAGTAGAAACATGCGAGCAGATTTTCATTATCTTGCTTCAAAATTGCTTTGAAATTGATTGGAACAATTCTGATTTTTCAAGAAACTGTTATCCACAGTTTATTTCAATGACTTTTGATCGTGCTGATAATATAGAAATTGGTCAGTTTATATATGAATTAAAATATAAGCTGGCTGGAAAGCTGGCACAAATGGTCTGTGACAACTATCATAGTTATATATTTATTAAAAATTACATAATAGAACAGAGTTGTATTATTTATTGGTTGAACATCTTACTGACACAAACAATACAGAGCGTGTACACATCAATACGAAAGTGAACATACAATGAATACACACTACTGTGTACATTAATATATTTTCAAATAAATTTTATAATTGCAGTGCATATGGATCAGTTTAAAGCATTTGGGGCTGACTTAAATGCCTTTATTCAAAATACTGCTTATTTAAAAGAATTAATAGAATTTAAAAGGTCAATAATTTATACATACATGTATTTAGACAAATACTGAATTTCAAATAAGTCATGGAAAGGAAATACAACCAAAAATGATACACGCTTTCAATACTACTAAGATGGCATAACATCCATTTTCTTTCCTTCCTAGATTAGTTATTTTCAATATCTAACTGATGTTAAGATAACCTTATTGTACTATAATGATTCTCAATTTTTAAGATGTAATTTGATTTATATCAATGAGGTGTGTTTTAATTGTTTAAATAAGTGTTAATAAAGATGGCAATGTACTACATTGTTTTCAATCGTTTGTATCTCGATTAACCATTTTCGTAGGAGTTGTATGAAATGTATTAAGGGAACAGTCACTCTTTATATTTAGTTTCTGCTCAGTGTAACGAAGTGAAAGTAGAACTCTGAAAGGATGTATTTGAAACTTTATTTTTTTTTAAATTCATAATTCAAACATGGATCTTTAAATATGACAAATGCATTTTATAAATAAAAGAAAAAAGTATTTTGTTTCACGCAATTGCGCAACTACCCTACAGAGGCACTTTCTATATCAAGTATTATTTCTATACATCACCGCGTGTTATAAATTTCTATGTCAGAGAAATAAGTTATAATTCCATTATCATTAACAATCTACGGCATTCTCGTGGTAAATTGATTAAGAATAACAGTCTTTACTTAAAATTTCATGTTTCTTGTAAAAAACAACAAGAGAATCGTAAGAGATTAATATTTGGTTCATATGTTATTCATATAACACATGTCGTATAATAATCGTATGCATCAAGTAACATATTATTCTCATCAACCTCTCCTGACATACGAACATAGTGTCATATGAGAATCACAAGAAAACCTGATGGCAATCTTGAACTTAGCATATAATGACAATGCGGACCCTAAAATGTTATTCATATAAAACATGTCATATAATAATCATATGATTCTCATATGCCTCTCTTGACAATCATACGAACATAGTGTCAAATGAGAATCACGCGCAAATTGTTTCATATGAAGCATGACCATATGAAACCTAGCATATGATGACCATATGAAACCAAGCATATGATGAACATATGTAACCCTGCATATGATGACCATATAGGATCTAGCATATGATGAACATATGAAATCTAGCATATGATGATCATATGAACCTAGCATATGATGACCATATGGAACCTAGCATATGATAAACATATGTAACCTAGCATTAGATGATCATATGTAACCCAGCATATTGTGACCATAAGGAACCCAGTATATAATGGCAATATGAAACCTGGCATATGATGATCATTTGGAACCTAGAATATGATGATCATTTGGAACCTAGCATATGATGATCATATGGAACCTAGCATATGATGACCATATGGAAAATAGCATATGATGATCATATGAAACCTAGCATATGATGAAAATATGGAACCAACCATATGATGATCATATGTAACCTAGCATATGGTGAACATGAGGAACCCAGTATATAATGACAATATGGAAGATAGCATATGATGACCACTTGGAACCATACATATTATGCCCATATGGAACCTGGCATATTATGACACTATGAAACATAACATATGATTACCATACGGAACCTAGCAATTGATAACCATATGGAATTTAGCATATCATGACAATATGTAACCTAGCATATGATGAACATATGGAACCTAGCATAAAATGACAATATGTAACCTATCATATGATGACCTTATGGAACCTAGCATATGATGATAATATGGAACTTAGCATATGATGACTATATGGAACCTAGCTTATATTGACAAGATGGAACCTAGCATATAATGACCATATGTAACCTAGCATATGATGACCATATCGAACTTATTATATGATAACCATATGGAACCAAGCATATAATGACAATACGGAATCTAGCATATGATGACCATATAGAAACTAGCATATAATGACAATAAAGAACAAAGTATAATTATGATGACCAAATGGAACCTAGCATATAACGACAAGATGGAACATAGCATTTAATGACAATATGGAGCCTAGCATAATTATGATGACCATATATAACCTAGCATATAATGACAATATGGAACTTAGCGTATGATGAAGATATGGAGCCTAGTATAATTATGATGACCATATAGAATCTAGCATTTAATGAGACAATGATGAATTATAAACAATTATTCATCATATCAATAGGGGTATGTCGTGTAGTTAAGAATAGGATTTCAATAATGGTTGTCTTAAAGGTTAATACTGTATAACAATGCATATGCCGACAATAATGATTATAATTCCTATTTATCGGTGAGCAGTGTTAAAAGATGGCTGTTACTAAAATTGCTATGGCAACATATATCTCAAATAAAGATATATATTGTAATTTTACAAAATGTACAGTTTGTTGACATTAATTTTTAAATTAATGACGTGTTCTTAAAATATCTTTGGAAGTTATGATTAAAATTACAATTTAAGTATTTATTGAAACGTAACATTTATAAAATGAATAAAATTTTCACGTACAAATAAGCATTTTTATTAAGATTTAATCATGTTCGCAGTCATGCTCTATGTTTGGCTATATAAAGTTACGTTTTTATGGTTGTTTATCTGACATCCCATTAGCTATATAAAGTCAATGTGGTGATTCCAGTCATAAATTAGTTTCCATATTACTCGTTGAATTGAAAATGGAATGCAACATTGTGCCGAATGTCACAGTGATCACTTCGGGAAATGATTATGCGTACGATAACAATATTATGTTTTACTTAGAAGGAAAATTTACATTTTGACGCTTTTAAAATGAAACACAAGCAATATATGGCAACATATAGCCGCCTCACATATGATTAAAAAGTCATAATTGAAGTTTAAAGTCATTCAAAATATTGATATCAGGTTTTTTAACCCTTTACAATATTTATGTTAACGAATTGACGGCAAAAGCTAATCAAAGGCATATTCACAGTTTTGCCCATCACGTCGTCTTTCTTTAATTTCTTGTCAGACTATAATATATGGATTTGTCAATGAGCTCATACAGATCTTAAGTCAGATAAAATAATTTTTTGCTCAAATAATGAAACTATATTTTTAAATTCAAATATAGTTATATGGTTATTTCCTATTTTGAGTTGATGACGACATAACTGAATACAGTTTGATTCTCTTTTTAATGTATGTCTTTTTTATATAATAAACCAACACATTCACGAATGTACTGTCAAACACATGAGCATAAGTATGTTGACCTGATTTAGAATATGAACTTTAACCCACCCACTTTTTCACCATCAACTCGATCATACACATAGTAAATTATCAATGTTTCCACTTTACAGAAAAGTATTTACATACATTCAGTTCCAACTATTGTAAATGTATGAAATGTTTATAAAATTACCAAATACAAGCGCTGACAGTATACATAAATCGACCTGTCTTGAAATATTAACATAATTATTAATTATATTTGTTCCAAATCGGCGCCAACATGATCAATGGGAGATAACAATGTTACTTCCCTTAAGGGGTAGAGTACCAGACTATTTTCTAAACTGTTTATTTTTAAACATTTGGGGAACCCGCTATTTTTATATGCTGAATTGGCCCCTTGGAAAGTTGCACAGCTTGATTGCCAGCTAGATAGAAATAAATCAACAAACATACTAATATAACACGGTTTGCCTCCCTCCATTTCTGAGACGACCTCCATATAAGCATATAAGGTGTTGCTGAATTCAACACCACCGAGGGGGGGTGGCGGCGGCTATTTTACCGTTACTATATTAATGCGCGGTGATTTCATGTCATTTTAGTGGATACTGTATGCTTTGACTATCACATATTTGAAGGGTTTTGCTCTCTGTTTGATAGAACAAAATCGCAATAAAATTTAGCTTTCTACGTTCTTTGCTATGGCAATTGCAATTTGAAACTTTTAGAACTATTTTATCGGTAGAAAAAAATATATTATGGGCTGCGCCATTTCTAGAAAGCTACGCTCGCATTTCAAAAAATGAGTTATTTACTAGGATAATTGACAGATGGTGTGAGGCCGGGTTCAAATAAAATACATGATTTTTAGACTAAATAAGATTTATGCGATGTTCATGTCGCCAATCATAATGAACAAATTTTAAAATATATTAGAAACAACAGAAGTTTAACGCCCGATTGAATGGATAATATTGCACCATAAAAAGTCAGATCAAAATAGACCATTCATTAAGTTGCTCGTGTGTATATGTGTAGGGTAAATTCATCACAGTTTAGTAGTATTATCTCTGCTAACGCCACTCAACGGTATCTTGTTTGGTATAGGCAAAAGGTTATATGTTTAATTGATCAACTCCTCACTATCACTACGTTTACATATTGTTGGGTTTATGTGTATACTTTTCTAGTTCTCTTGAGGTACATGTAGTATGTCAGTATCCATAACATGTATTTAATTGTCTATGAGTGATATATGAAAGTTGGAAACTCAAACTAGCTTCATTTCAGGGACATATTCCTTCTTTTAAATGCTATAGACCTTCTCAGTGTAGACTACAATATTTTTGTTTGGTTTAAGTTATATAAATCTCAAGTATCAAGAATAATCCGTAAACCCTTGCAATTAGTTTTATCTGCTTAAAATCTGGGGGTCTTTATTTAAAAAGCAAAATAAAATATTCATGTTTATAACGTTCCAGTAATGTATGTATCAATCATAATGGTACCATGTTTATTTTGCTAAATTTCTCAGCCGACAAGCGATACGTCATTGTAACTGAACCAACTTCATTACATTAAATGATGATATAAGTAGTAAACAGACAAGTTTTCTCAAGTTTCACCCGAATACCTAGAGTTGTATATTATTACATAAAATTGACCTTATTGTTGTCAGCATTGACTGTGATATAATAAGCTTTACAAACAAATATCATCAGTTGAATGACATATGTACAGGATAATGATATCCCATGTACTATTGATACGTTTGGACAAAATCTTTCAAATGTTTCAAACAATCCGGATGGATCGGTAGCAAACGAAATGCATTTTGGATATGTTTTGGCCATTAAAGCACCATGATCATTTGTTTGTTTTTTTACAATTGAGACAACTGCATGTATTGTGTCAAACGAAACTACAGTGTATTTGGATGTTATGCCCATATTAACATACTGTCCATGATATGATGGCAAGTCACATATTGAATTGTAGGAACATATTTATTGTGGGAACTTATCCTAGCGTTGAACACACGAGAAGTAGAATAGGGGGTGTTCTAAAAGTGTCTGAATTTTTATCATTTAAAAGCTCTTGCTCTAGTTAATGTACACTGTATTTAAACTTCTGAGAAAACCATTACATAGGTTTTACTCTCAACAAAGTTATACAACTTGAACATTACGTTAAGTATAAAGCTACTTATTAGAGTTGATATTAGATATTCCAATATACTGGCCATGATAGGGCTAGATATTCCCTTTTTGCTTTAATGCAGTTGGTTTGAGTAACTGTATATCAATATTGGGAATGAAAATATATTTCTTACTGTTGCTTGCCGATTTATCACAAGGTCCGTTCATGTGACAAATACTGTAGGGTACATAATTTATAACAATAGTATTGGCGGTTATACGGACAACTACTCTAACAACAAAGTAAAATGTGACAACCAAGTAACAAATGACGGTGTCTACGAGTTGACATGTATTTCCCGAATAATAATATTATTATAATAATTTTCCATGTTAATCTAGTATGTATATTCTCTGTTTCCTGAAGCTTTTGTGGTAGAAAAGAAACGCATTTTCCATACTCTTGTTTTTTATGTAGGTCTCATATATCAATTACCTCCCCTTAGTTACGGTATCAAGATTATTGCGACCAAGAAATAAGAGCTGTATTTACAGTTTTAGAACCATTTGCAATGTGTTCAGTGTTCCAGAAGTGCATGTCTCTATAGAACAGTACACAATTAATTGGTGTGTGTGACGTGTACCGATAGATATGGGATTATTAACCCGATATTTGTTGTGGATGTTGCTTAAATATTTAAAAAATATAAGTTAACCTCAGCAACGAATGACTAAGTCTGCTATTCACCCAGTTATGATATATATACGATAAAACTGGAGAAGCGCTTGGTATAAGTTTGGTCCTTCATTTCCGCCAAAAATAATGTATCAGTTTGTCTGACGACAGGCGCATTGTCGTGTTGATGTCTAGTGTGACAATAATGTGACACGTTGGTTGTACTACGGTTGTACTGTGTGTTTCATGTTGTTATGATACATAGGTATATGCTCGTTGATGCTATTTTATAAAACAGAATATATCCATGTGTTAGGACACACTAGTGTAGTTTATGATTAAATTCCAGTACTGCTATTGTTGTAATTTTGTGGAACTTTGTGATAAGATGTGGTATATGGTCAATTACGGTAGACAGTACACTAATAAAACTAAATCACCATCACTATTTTACAATGTATCAGAGAACAGTATCTCCCATCACCCGGTTATACACAACAACAATAAAACAACAGCATGTATGTTACTATATACCAAAGTAGTGTATCCCAATAACACTAAAGCATAGTAACACTGATGATTTACCATATCAAAAGTAATTTATCCTATAAAAAGGACAGATAATAAAACATAGCAGTATCGGTATTTTATTCAAATATCGTGTTCTTACTAGAGGTGTAACGATTTATCGATGCATCGATGGATCGCGATTCAACTTTCCGTCGATGTGTGTATCGGGCGTTAAATGAAACTTCCAATAGATCGCGATTCATTTGACCTACGATGCATCGATCCGATCGTCAGATATCGGGCATCGCAATTCCATTCTTGATGAAACATAACAAAAACTATTTAATAAAGACTAACAAACAACAAACAAAAAAGAACTTTTTTTTAAATAAAAAGACGAATTTTCTGATATAAACTTGTTAAACAGGTGTCGGATATTACGGACAACGTCTCCTTCCCATGTATCCCACTATGTTTATTCATCACTCTCGCAGTTATGCAGTGTAATAGGTGCTGTTGTTCTCTGTTAATAAAGATAATTTTAAGTTGCATACGAGCATAGTTATTAAATACACCTTATTAAACAATCATGGTGATTGCATAATCAGTATCGTGATGCGCATTGCATCGCGCTTAAATATTGTAATGCGCATAGCATTTTAATTTCAAAGGCAATATAAATTGCGATATGTATCATTTTGAAAATGAAGTATCGCGATACGCATTGCAGATGAAACAAAATGCCAATGCGCAGCCCTAGTTCTTTCATCAGCATAATATACAATACAACTCAAACTGGCAATGTATAGCCTTGTGTAAACTTGGACCCCAGCAGCATTAGTTACCAGTTTCAATATACATATAACCTTGGAATCAATTTGACAATTATAACATTCAATAGGTAAACCAACAATCAAAGAAATAAATACATGACACAATAGCAGCATCAGCATTAGAACTTTGCAATCTACATTTCTTTTAATACGCCAGTATACACACAATAAAACAATATCAGTCTGTATCACACATTGTAAAGTACAACCTAAAGTAGGATACACACAATAAAAATGGCAGCATCAGTATTTCATCACATATAGTAAATGTATAACTTGGTGTAGGATTTATATAATAGAAATAGGAGTATCATTATTTAAGCCAATACAGTAATAGTATATTAATCTAAAGCAGAATATACACAACGAAACAATTGCAGCATCAGTATTGCATCACATATACATGTAGTAAAAGTATAGCCTAACGCAGGATAAACACAATTAAAAAATAGCAGCATCAGTATTTAATCACAACTATTAAAAGTGTAACCTAAAGTACGATATACACAATAAAAAAATAGCAGCATCAGTATTTTGTCACGTATGGTAAAAGTGTAACGCAAAGCAGGATACAAACATTAAATATAGCAGCATTAGTATGTTACTATATTTTGTAAAAAATATAATCTAAAGTTGGATATACACAATATAGCAAAACGCAGCATCATTGTTTTATCACATATGGTACAAGTATAGCCTCAAGCAGGATATACACAATAAAAATAGCAACATCTGTATTTCATCACATATAGTAAAATAATAATATAAAGCAGGATATACACAATGAAACAAAAGCAGCACCATTATCTTATTACATACAGTAAAAGTATAGCCTCAAGCAGGATATACGTATTAAAATAGCATCATTAGTATTTTATCGCATTGAGTAAAAGTATAGTCTCAAGCAGGATATACACAATGAAACAAAAACAGCATCAGTATTTTATCATATAACTAAAACTGTAGCCTAAAGCAGGATACACACAATCAAAATAGCAGTATCAGTACTATATATCACATATAGTAAAAGTATAACCTTTAGCTAATTATACACAATAAGAATAGAAGGATCAGTATGTTATCAAATATAGTAAAAGCAAAATCTTATCCATGATATAGACAATCATGAATTGCAGTATCCACACATTAAACATAGCAGCATCAGTACTTTATTACATACAATAGAAGTGTAACCTAAAGTAAAATATACACAATGAAAATAGTAGCATCAGTATTTTATCACATGTAGTAATGTAGTTAAAGTATAACATCAAGCAGGATATACACATTAAAATTAGCAGCATCAGTATTTATCGCATTTAGTAAAATTGTAAAAGTTTAACATAAAGTAGGATATACGAGGATCATTCAATATATAATGCAACCTATTAATTATCTCTAAAACAACTGATAGTATTAAGATGGAACTTGACATGCTATTGAATCACCTACTTACTAATGTTTTGCAAACTCTGAGCACGTTATCTTTAATGACGTTATCATCACCGTGCAACGTCAAATGACGTCACTAAAAGCATCAAAGACGCAGTTACTTCACTTAAAAAGCGTAGCTACATAAAAATCGAGTTTCGACTTTATAAGAATGCGAGAGAAATCTTTAATGCATTACAAGAAGCTTGCGTTGAATGTTCTTTTCCATATTCTCAAGTAACTAAATTAAATGAATTTAAGAATGATAGATAGACAACTGAAGACAACCAGCAAAGTTGGCGAAATGTGACCGTAACGGATACTTTAAATACCGACAAAGTGATGGAAGTTTTACGTTCAGATCGAAGATTGAAATGTGAAGAAATAACACAGGAAGTATTGGACATTAGTGTGGGTTCTGTTCATTCAATTATACGGAACTGTTCAAAAACGGGTAACATTTTTGCATGATAGGTGCCCCATCGCCTAACGTAGAATAAAATTGAATGTCGCTTGACAGTCGCGACCATAGACGAGCTTTGGATTAAATTATACGAACCAGAGATGAAGTGACGATCAAAAGTAGCACCTAGGCATACTCCGAATTCAGTGAGACCGGCAAAGTTCCGTCGTGTGCAAGAAAAAATAAAGTAACTTATGATATTTGCGTATGATATTCGTGGAGTTCTGACAATGTTCCAGTCGGTCAACAGCACATACTACAAGTATTACATTAAAATGCCTATAACCACATACGTAAAAAGCGCCCAAAACTATTGCGAGCCGGTCCGATCTTATTTCATGACAACGCAACACCGCACACTTCATATGGTGTGACGTCACATTTTACGGAATATGAATGGGTAAACTGGACCATCCTCAATATCTCCAGACATTAGCCCCTATGATTATGACTTATTACCAAGTTTTAAAGAAAATATGAGGGGAATTTGATTCGCTGACGTAGAGGGGATTGAAATTACAGTGGCCATGCACGTGAAGGTTTATGAGCGTGAAGTCATTGACCACAGATGAAATTACTTTGTGGGATTATAATATGGTATTTACATTTATTTTCATGTAAATGATTTATGTGTCAGGTTGCAATATATTTTGAATGATAATTAAAATAGTAGCATCAGTATTTTATGACATGTAGTAAAACAATAGCATAAAGCTTGATACAAACATTAAAATAGCAACATCAGTTTATCACATATAGTAAAACTGTAACCTTAAATAGGACATACATAAATAGCAGCATCAGTTTATCACATATAGTAAAACTGTAACCTAAAATAGGACATACACAAATAGCAGCATCAGTTTATCACATATAGTAAAACTGTTACCTAAAATAGGATATACACAAATAGCAGCATCAGCATTTATTGACATTTGGTAAATGTATAATCTAAAGTAGGATAAACACAATGAACAATAGCAGAATCAGTAATTTATCAAATATAGTAAAAGTATACATGTAGCCTAAAGCAGCATATAGTAGGCCATCCAAACACAGGAAAAAACTTTTGGTGGCAAATTTGAGTAAAATTTGGCCTCCATGCTTAATGTCTTTCTTGGTATGTATGCAAACCTGTGAGGATGGATGCCACTCATGAAATCACCTCCTAATCTCAAAATTAGGTCAAAGGTCAACTGGGTGCAGTTATTGGTATATAGAATGTAGAACACTGTCTTATTAAAATAATTATTCATTGATTGAACTATAGAAATATGGTTGTTGTAAGCCACTACTAGGAATATGAATAAAATATGTTAAAAATTGTGTTGTCAAACTGAGGTCAAATTGAGGTCAAAGGTCAAAAGTGTGCAAAATTGATGAATTTTGAAGTTTTTGTGAAATGCAGGATTCCAGAACATAAAAACAGGCAATTATTTTTTTATTAAATGAAGTGAATACATAAACAAACCTTATGATAAATTAAATATATTAAAACTGAAGGAAATAGCTTCATGATGTGACAACAGAGGTCAGACAAAATTAATAGAGATTAAGAAATAGTTAATAATCTCTAATAATGCCCAACAAAGAAAGTTAATGATTTGTAGTCGTTTTAATATACACTAGTTTATAAGTTGATACATAATAAGGACATTTATTAAGATTCAGAAAGCAACCTATTCGGATAGCATGCATTCCAAAAGCCTGAATTATAACGTGACTATCATTGCTTATGTACCGTTGCAGCAAAGAATTGGGAAGGTCATCAAGTTAAAATCACTTTCCAAGACATTCAAAAGTTTCTACCTAGCAAGTGGCAGAGATACCAGGGACAACGTGTGTTTCAGTACAGAACCAATTTCTACATTTCTGCTAGCATTTGCAGTAGACAAAAATATGTTTTAACGTTTAAATGTTTAAAAGACTCTGAAGTAGTTTTCTGTCATTTTTTAACAACCTGAACTTTCTGCTTGTTTAGAACATCAAACATCAATGCAAATGGTTTGTGTTTTTTTTCTTCAAAGGACTATACTCAGAAAATGTCAGAAGTATCCATCTGTTTGATCAATTCATGAAGGCAGATAGTCATAACTGGTGTAGGTGTGTCTTCCTTCCTCTACATCACTTTTTCCTTGTAGTGACTTCTCTGACACATCCGATTGAGTTGCCAAAGTGACACAGATTTTGTTTCTGGCTTGGTCATTTTGTGTGATTCCTATTTTCCCATGGTTCATTATAAAAATCCTTTTCATCAGTCTTGTTGCTTGTCAGTGTTTAGTATGTGTTGCTTCTTTTGACTGTAAAAATTCCGTCTTTAAATTCCTGATACACATCTGGGGCTGTCTTTTTGAAATTCTTCATATCATCTAGTTAATAGGTCAGCACTAAGCATAATTCAAATAGTTCTAGACTGTCAACCATAGTAACATAACAGCAAACGCCCCTTGATGGAGTTCCAAGGTGCCCTCTTTTTCCGCTCTGATGAAGCCTAACAAAATTTCAACCATGCTTATGCTTAACTCCCTGTAATCAGCAATTAAACTACTCGAGCGTTTTGTATTAATTCATCTGTTCAATTGCTTTCTGTATATCCTCTTGGAACCGTTTTCATTTTTAAAGAGAATGCATCAGCAATATTTTAACGGCGTTATCAAAAGAATTAAGCTTAGCAGTAATAGTTACATGAGCCCACCACGATATGAAGATACATCAATGCAGTCTCCATAGTACTTTATAGGCTTCACGGCTCTGCAGTATGCCTTTCGCTCTAAAATGTTTTCGGTTGTGTTTGCTTGATATATGCCTGCCTCAATTCACACATCATCTAAACCAGCCTATTATACATACTGCCAAGTTGCCTTCAGAAAATTGAAACAGCAATGGAAACCCCGAGCCTGAATATGGCATTCTTGAATTGGTCTTGATTGCCTTATACAAGTAATTTCTTTTTATAATAGAGTGGCTGATCTGCTGTGAAAACGGTGTTGCTTGGCCAATATGACTTGAAATGGCTTCAATTATATTGATAACAACTGTAAATGTGTTCAATTCATCTACATAGACTTGTAATATTTGACGCAGTCCCATTGTGGTTATTGACAGATTATCTGGACTGTTTAATTCATTGTAAGCTCTTCAAGTCGGAACTGTTTGCACATCATTTTGACTGTCTTGCTTAAATCCATTCAAATATTCTGAGTATATGATGTTCAGTGTGTTTCGTTACTGTTTGTGTACCAACTACTTCCATTTATGTCGTAAGGTCCATGTATTGGATATGGCCTACCATCATGAGGTAACACTACTTTATCTAACTGGATAGTTTTCATAGTATCAGCTGAAGCAAGTCTGGTATTAGTAGCCACATGATTTTCTCTAGCGACTGACCATCATATTGTGCTTAGAAATACATGTATGTTTATTTCATCTAACGTTGCTTCTAGGACATCAACATTATCACAGGGGTAATGGGCAAATGTATGATTTCTTATATTTTCATGAATGTAAACAGATCATATTCATTTTTGATATGCCTCTCAAGACTATTTGCAACTAAATTGTCAACTCTGTGGATCATATTTATTTCAACAGTGTTATTGACAGCATGAAAAAGATTGACTATCATTTCCGAACGAGTTGCCTTATGAAGAGCATGTCCAAGGCCAACATTTTTTTTGAGATTTTGTTTGCCATTAGATACACCAAATACTATAGCTTCTGCTATTGTATAAACTTTACATTTCTCCGCATAGTTTCTGACTTCAGCATTGCTGTCTAGAATAATTGACATACGACCAAATAGCAGGCGAGATAGAGAAAGAACCTTTCAGGAATTACATTGTCTACATAATCAATGTCTTTTACTTCCCAAAGGGAATCATGCCCATCTCACCTCGTATTTGTTGAGCAACAGTCTACACTTTCCTGTAGAAGTGTACTTCCATATAGAATACTTGAATCAGTATCAGATGAATCAGTATATGACCCGAAATCAGACGCATAAGCCTCAGAATGTAACTTTTGATATGCTTTAGCAAGATATTTGGAAATTACAAAGCTTTAAAAAATATTTGCTTGGATGTACTGATTAAATAACTGCTTCCTCTTAGAATGGTTGCTCCAATCACCAACAATAGCATACACAAGTCCCACATGAGCTTTAACCTATTCCAGTTAAAATCATAATATTGTTATTACTGTATCATCTTTGATACTATCCTCATACTTCACAATTTGTCTTATAAACTTAGACAGACATTTAAGATTGCATTTTACTTCGGACGCAATTAGGTCATTTACACCCGCAATACATATTCTTAAAAAGATCATGCTTACACAATGAAACTGTTTTACATCTTCCGTCTGAAATAAAATGCAACAACTCCAATCAGTGGGTAGTATTTTGCTCAAGTTGTTGAACGGGCAGGAACATCTTTCAACACTACTAGTAGAATGTCTAGGAGGTGCCAGTTTAACATTGAGTTTATTAATTTTGTTTTCGGAAATGAATGCACTATAACACATTTTATGCCATAAAGTGTTTCAAACTTGTCAAGTGTCAAAATCAAAACTGTCAATTCTGTCAATAATTTCTATACTGGAGGTAACAAGTAATATTCTACGAATCTCAGATATTTTGTATGGCATCTTTTTATATGGGAGACAAATTTTACTAATTTTATGTACAATAAAGGTAATTTGATTACATCATAACATAATCTGTCTTTCCTTTACATTTAATTTTAATCTAAGGTACATATATATTCGTAATTATTATTTCTACTGGAATCTCATTTCAACTGGTAAATAATTTATGTCTTAGTCTTCAGAAATAGGTGTAACATTTTAGGTTAATAACAAAACGTATATATGCAATTAAACAAAAAATACTGTAAATGTCCAAAATGTTAATGCACTTTCAGGTAGTATAAGTACGAACAGAACGACAGATGTATGCTTCATTATCCTTTAAATAGATGCTTTATTGTCCCCTACATTGTTTCATTAGACTATTAACAACATGGCATTACAGAAAAAATATATAAAGCAACATAATAATAATATAAGTAACAATAACTTATATAAACTACTGTTTTGTTAATTTTTGCACCTGATTGACCTTTGACCTCAACCGTAACCTTAAAACGCAATTTCATGAGTGGCATCCACCATCACACGATGCTATACATCTTAGGGAATGTTGTTATGGTACTGAAACAATTATACTAAAAATTGCCATCAAAAGTTAAAATAAGGGTCATTTTGCTTTTTGGATGGCCTACTAATATACACATTTAAAATAGCAGCATCATTATTTTATCGCATTTGGTAAATGTATAACCTCAAGTAGGATATACACAATGAAACAAAAGCAGCACGAGTATTTTATTTCATTAACCTATAGAAGGATACACACACTTATAAAATAGATGAATCCATATTTTATCACATACAGTAAAATTATAAACTAAAGCAGGATATACACATTAAAAATAGCAGCACCAGTATTTTATCGCATTGAGTAAAAGTGTAACCTAAAGTAGAATATACACTATAAAAATAGCATTATTATTATTTCATCACATATAGTAAATTTATAGCCTAAAGCAGGATATACACAATAAAAATGGCCGCATCAGTATTTTTTCAAATATAGTAAAACTATATTCTAAAGCAGGATATACATAATGAAACAATAACAGCATCAGTATTTTATCACAAATAGTTAATGTTTAAACCTTAAGTAGGATGTGGACCACAACAATTAGCAACATCATTATTGAACATATTTTAAAAGTATATCCTAAAGCAGGATATACACAATAAAAATTGCAGCATCAGTATCTCATCACATATTGTAAAAATGTAACCTAAAATAAGGACTACAAAATAATAACAACACCGGTATTTTATTGCATTTATTAAAAGAATATTAGAAAGCAGGATATACACAATAAAACAATAGCAACTTTAGTATTTTATCACATACAGTTAATGTTTAACCTAAACCAGGATATACACAATGAAACGAGCAGCATCATTATTTTAATACATATAGTAAAAGTATAATATAAAGCAGGATATACACATTGAAATAATACCAACATCAATATATTATCACATATGGGTATTTTAAAAAAAATATGAAAATTCCAGTTTGAATAAACAGCAAAGTTATACATTGAATCACCTGCTAATTTTATAAGAAAAAGCTGACTATATGATATTCAAATCTATTAAACGTTATAAATGCAATCGTAATGAGAGACTTTTGTTAAGATAACTTTGGAGCAATGTGATATAAGACATGCTTTTATAATACCATCTATTAAAACTGATTTGAATATAAATTCTTTAAAATTGTAAAAGAATGATTTGTAAAGTTGTAGTTATATTCTTACATCAGTTTTAAAGTGGGCAACAGGAGCATATTGAAACATATCTCTGAACACGGATATGATGAAGCTAATTTGTTCAGGGGGAATATTTTTTGACATAAACTCTTGTTATGAAATTACAATACTGTAACTAAGATAAGGGGACTTAAGTATTTGGCAGAAATATGTAGAATATTATTGACAATTACTAACAGTTTGGATTTAATTCCACATTTCAAATTATCTTGGGTAACAGGAAGGAAGTATTTGTTACAGTACAGACAAACGGTAAACAGTTAAGCAAATTTCTACAATGTAAAACTTTGTCTTGTATTACTTTGTTACATACACATGTAAGTTTTCATTACTGTATATCTGTTTCAAAAAAGGTAGCTCAGTTCCAAGTACAGATAGGAAAAGGTTTGGTAACACCAAAGTTACAGATATAGGATAGAGTCAAAAGAAACAGGATAGAAAATGTCTTTATATTTGAACGAATAAGTGAAAGAAGTTTCCTACAATATTATAAAATACACCAAAATACAGCATTATTCCACAATACTATCTGAATAGATCTGTATTTATAATAAATTGTGCAACTTTATACATACACTTTTCTTAAATGCTAAACAGTAAAGACAACTTAGGCTTTATAAAAAACTAAACATGAAACATTAGTAAATAGTTTGCAGTGTGCTTTACATTGAATTTTTAAATATATATGTAATTAGTAGTCCACTATTAACATTTTAAACATTGATGTTATGTTATATATATCAATCAGGGAAATATTGAAAATCTGACTATTTTAAATGTAATTATATCTGCATATTATTTCCTTTAAGCAGATTTTTTTATTTCTTGCCTACTTTTTGCCTCAATACAGAAATAAGAGTGCGATTTTTCATTGTTTTCTGTTTGGTATTATCGCAAGGAGACTTTCCAACTCGTATTAACATTTATCATTCATTGTCTTTTGCATGAAAAAAAAACTAATTCTCCCTTCTACCACTTTGTGCCATATACTCAGCATAAGCATCACTCTCACTGGCATCTTCAACATTACCCGTCGGGTACGGATCATTATCATACAACACCACCACATATGTATTGAGAAATTGATACAAGCTCATCACCTCTATGCTTATTTATAAAAGCCAGCACTTATGTGTCTGTAGATTCTTGTTTGGATCCTACAACTACACATCAACCTCTTCTGCATTACTTTCAATATTGCCCCTACCACTTCCTCCATCTTTTCCTTCACCTCCATCACTGCCCTCTTCTCCTACACCTCCGAAATTATCTTCTTCTACATATCCAGCACCACCACTTTCCTCATTTCCTACACTTTTACCAATTCCTTCTCCTATATCTGTACCACTTCACTGTTCTCTTCCTACACAAACATCACCACTTCCCTGTTTTTCTACACCGCTACTTACACCACCAATTCCTTTTTCTGTGTCTCTACCAATTCATTCTTCCCCTACACCACAACCACTTCCGTTTTCTTCTACACCATTACGATTTCCGTCTTCTCTTACTCCTACAAGATTAATCTCTCCTTCTATGAACACACTGATAATATTCCTAAAATCAGACATGAAGTAGATGAGAGCAACCATTTTAACATCATATATTGTATGCTGGCGTTAAATATCAAGAATAAGTTTCGTATAAAATTGTTATTACATCATTAAACTGAAATAAGGTTTTCATCACCGGATAACAACTGAAATTATGCCTTTAATACTATTAAAATCTATAATGTTATTCTGTCATATTTCATATTATTGGGAAAATATTATACATATTAAATCGCAAAACCATTGACACGATTGAAACTGCGACGTTGTCAACATGAATGCATATTTATGGCAACTTAAAGGTTAGTTATACGTTAAACTCATGACAACGTGATGTGGCACCAGTAAATAGAGACCGTGTAACCGATGGAATGCAAACGGGTCTTTTTTAGATCAGCCCTGCTGCAAGTGTTTTTCATTAATTCATATGCGGTTAATACAGTTTATAGTTCAATTAGACCGATTGCAGTAGACATGTAAATTGTAATAATTTAGATATATCAAAGGTTCTCGAACTGTTACATTGTATGAAGTACATTAGTCAACTAATATAACATCACATTAAACTTTCAAAATCTCTTTTCAATACACATACCAGCTTGACAGGTGTCGTTTTATATTAATGCTTGGACTTAACCACATGTCATCAATTATTTTTATCATACATTTGATATATCAACCAAATGTTTACATGTCCATTTTAAGTCCTTTTTTTAATAGCTTTGAAATGTCTAGTATGGGAAGTCATTGCTTACTAAGTTTAAGACACGTAGCGTGTTGTTGGTTTTGTTATAATTGAATAATAAGTTTTTTTCCACGTAAAAAAGTATGTTGTTATAACAAAGATAGCTAAATACCTTTCTATGAAATACGTTTTTTAAAGTGTAATAAATACCATGTTGTAGTGGCTGTTGTACTGTGTTTAAAGTCGTTTACAAAATACTTTTAGTCATATCGCGACGATGACGACTTGAGACTTTATTCTGAACGTTGCCGCAATGGATTACATTGTATCATGCCTCAAATACATAGTTTTATATCCCACCCCGTCACCTTATACTGACAACAGACAGACCAGACCTAAAAATATCCTCTAAATGCTAAGTGACAAGCGAGGAAACTTCTAGTACCATTTTTAAGTTTTTGGTATGACCCGGTCGGGGTTTGGACCCACGACCTTCCGCATGCGAAGAGGTTGCTCTACCACTAGACCACCGCTGCGGGTTTTGACTAATTACGAATGTATCGTTTTCTTGTTTTATTCCTACAGTTGAAGTACGTGATATGATTACATATGAACCCTACAACCAAACCAATCTGCAAAATATCAATAACATATTATTATGCAATTGAAATAATGGGCTGTATTGAATAAAATAACTTTTAAGATTCTCATATTCAGAAAGTATTGGAGGCGTAGGATTACTATTCGATATGTATTCCTAACTAGTAACTAACATGATCAGTCTTATCAAGTCGCATCACAATAACCTTTGATATTAAAGCACAATTGTGTTAAACTTTCACTTGGTTTTGCGATACATAACCAGTTAATTTGCCCATCTTTATTTAAATATATTCAGAGCACAAAAACAAAAGCGAATGTTGTAGTTCGAATAATGTCACCTTTCAAGAATTTTCAGTTAAAAGTGTGTTCTTTGATATCATTAAATTGACGCTTATTATAAAATATGCGATGTTGAAAAGTGTGTCATTGACTTCAAACATATCAATGATGCAGTTTGCTGGCAATTTGATATATTTCCAAATAACACTTAAGTCTTGTACAATTAAGATGAGGTAATTGCTATGTATAATGATTATAAAATCACAAACTATTCTTAGCTCAACTGTTTTTCATCAATAAGAGCTATAATGCTCACTCAGACGTCGGCCTTTTTTTTCTTTTTTTAGACATTCTTATATCTCAGATATAACTATCCTCCAACGACGTTTCACCTATGTCTTCACTACAATTTAAGTGAATCAAAGGGACAAGTGGAATCACTTCATTTTTAATTAAAGGTAGAATAGTTTCCTCTCTCCATTTTATTTTGACGAAATTTTGTTAAAGTTTTCAAGAAAGCTCATATCCCAGTAACTACTAGCATTACATTTATGAAACTACACATCACGTGTTCCTTACATTTAAAGAGACTCATTCGAACAATAGAAAAATCGAGTTTGATTTTAGATATAATTATTGCCCCCTTTTGAGCAATAGTGCCGTTACTATATCCTTAAAAGGCATAGGTGTGTGTTTTCACCATCATTAAAAGGATTCATGAGGGCAAGTGGTATAACTTTTAAATTTAGACAAAATTATAGACTTTCCTTCTAACAAGATTCCTTCGTTTCAACTATTATTCATACATCAATAACTTTCCAAAGGTATGTTTACGACTGTAAAAGCAACTCAAGGGGACAAGCATTACTCCGTTCGTTTTAAGGATTTCGTATACTCCGGTTAATGCTTACACGATTGGGTTAAAGTTATATAGTAAGCTCTTGTCTCAGTAAGTACAAGTCATATATCAAATAACTTCAAAAATATCTTTATTACTATTGAATGGACACAAATTGTATAACTTAATTATATTTGAGGTAGCATTATATACCCATTATTACTAAGATAATTTTGATAGAGTTTAACATTATGCATACATCTCGATAAATACTAGTCATACATCAATGGCATAACATACAAGTAATTGTCTCCATTACAATTAAAAATACTAGTGGGATAACTCAAAACTATTACCTCTTTTATGTTTAAAATATGATAAACGTGATTTTGAAAGCTCATATTACAGAAAATATTATTTGTGTTTAATTGAAAATAATTTGAGTAAAAGGATTGAGCCAGAATTAAAGGAAACATGAATATAACGTTTGTAATACACATGGTAATCATATACAACTTGCGTATAGGACAATGTTTCAGGGATGTATATGCAACATCTATGATCATAAATAACTTAACCAACAATCATGACATCAGGCCAGGATTTGTGGTACATGTATGTGCACATTCAAAGCGTTGAGTCAAATAGTGTTAAAACATTACTGCTATTTGACATCAAATGCCAAATAACCAACAAACCGTCTATCTATCTTCATGGTATATCATAGTAGAAAAACACATGCCAATTCGGTAGTCTTATAATTGAAGTAATGTCACTTTTAACTTATTCCCATCTCAAAATATGTTCTTTGACACCATACTAATATGAAACAAAGAAATTCATGGCGAATTCATGGGCGAAAACCGGGATAAATAGGTTTACCGCTATGACCTACATTAGAAACAATCAGTTACCAAAAAATATTGAACCCTTTGACTGAGTTGTAAGGTCAAAGGTCACCACAAACAAAGCGTTTTACTGGAAAATATAATATCAATTTTAAACATTCATATAAGATATCTGTTAATTGTTTTGACCCTCATTATTGGTTTATCTAAAATTACCTATGGCATGCGTACAAGATATTAAAATATGTTAATTATTGAGGTCATTGTGTCAACAGTCAATAACTGAAAAATTTAAGAATTTACTCAAACTACGACATAATATTAAATTGTTTTAGCCTTATACAAGGCGACTCATAAAGAATTTGCATAATACGTGTCTAATGTCATTATACAAATTTAAACACAACATTTTCTGTTGTTATGATGCAAATACTAGGTATACATCAAGCTTAACGGACTTAAAAGTTCAAAAGTAACCGAATAGTAGAATACGCAAAATGTTATGTTGGAACTGATATCTATAAAATAAAAATATTTATGTTTGTTATATATTTTACCATCTTTAAATTTGCTTCAAATGATCTGTATGATTTGTTAAGGTCATTGGGTCAAAGGTCAACTAGTAAAATATTGAGGAGGGAATTGTTCAAAATATGTCATATCATTTTATTATATCTTAGCTTTATTATATGGCATCAATCAAAATAATGTGAAATGTAATGTCATCAGACACACAAAGATTAATTGTATATTTTGTTATTGATGGGTTTATTAATATATACTTAGTTGGAATGAACTTGACCTTACATGCCATTATTCAGTATTTTGTTCAAAATGCAGCTGCATGTAATAGATGTACTGTATGAAGCAACGTTTTTAGAGTTATGCTTCTACACATGTAGGAGATACTAAGATAATAAATATAACATAAGGTTTGTCCAACTACATGATTTAATGAGAACTCTCATAATTACAAAATATTATCGTATTGAATTGAAGATGGGTGTCAAATCAATCATTAAAACTTTCTCTGAGATATGATGATAAACACAATGTGCTAAAAGCAGAATATAATACAGCGTTGAAGAAAAGAAATTATGTTCAAGTCACCCGGACTTGGTAGCTATAAAATTATTGGTATTGAAAATGCATCTGCAATAGTATCAGAAAGTCTATATTTATTAAAATAGCTCATAATGGGAAGTGATGAGGATTATAGTGGCGATAAAGGTGTTGATACATGTATGTAAACTTGTAATGCAGGGTTTAATATCACACGAGACGATATATTTGCCACATCAGATGTTAGTAAAATAACACCAAAGTATATCAATTAAATCAGGCATAACTATCCGTCAGGCTACACGGCCAAAGTAACGAGTAGAACTGGTTACCTCTATGCAAACTCCAGTATTGTATTAATATGACCCATGTCATTGTTACAACTCTAACTAACATAGCATTTCATTACATGATGCAGAATGCAATCGTATGAAATATAGGGCTAGGCCGGTTTTTTATATAGAATAATTCGATTGGAAAAAATGAACTTTCAGCACTGAACATCTACTGCACTAGTAAACAGTAAAATCATGAAATCTTCAGCAACTTTAAATATATTGATATTTCTTTAGCTAAATCAAAACCTATATTTGAAAAGCGATTCCATCATTAGGCAGTTATATTGTTATTAATAATATATAATTATATATAGAATACCTGTAGACTAATGTGTATAAGTCTTCCTGCCATTTTCCAGTGTAGCAGACATTTAAATGGCATTATATGGGCGGTGTTCTATAAATGTTTGGATATATCATTTAAGTTGAAAACTGTAACAGTTGTACTGCAAGACTAGGGAGATATAATGGTTAATTTAAAACGCCGATTTATGTGAAATAGTAACACCGGGAAAATCAGTAATTAGTTTAGCAGAGTCTGACTGCTTTTAGGTCTGAGCCAAAGTTTAGTTTGAAGAAAACTGCAGCTCATATGAACTGACACCAAAATCATATTAAATGTATATAAGGACAGCTAAGCTTACTATTGAAGTCCTATGCAAATGTTAATAGGAATTGATGGAGTTATTACAGCAACTACTATTACATGTTTAAGAAGATCGCTTGTTTTCATTTTAAAAGAAGAATAAATCATTTATGGTCTTGTGTCAATACATTGCTACTTTCTGAGAGTGAATAGAAAGGGTATATAGCTAATATCTGAAATCTATGCTGACGATCTACTATCGCATGTATCATACATGGTGGTGGCCAGTGTATTTAGCAAATATGAGAATGTCATAGGAAACACAACTTTATGTTTACGTAGAGTTTGAAAGATATCTTTATAGCATAACAGCATATTAATAAAAATAGAACTACGTTAAACAAGCAGAGTGTAATTGATAACAGACAGCATGTACTTTTATTAAGTATAGTGAATTTCGAACAAATATTGATTTACCACAGTTCTTACAACATGAACTATTTTCTGTTCTTTTCGCTCCGACCTTAAGATCTGATACGGCTTATGATCCTTCTAAACACATGAAATCGGTCATTTTCTAGAGTAAGGAGTAACTAACAGTCTAGTGATGGAAAGGAACTTGTTCAAGACAAAAGTAGACCAAAAAGGATGCAAAACCATTGAAATATTGTGGATACGTTTACTGAAATAGTATATCCAGTTTTTCTATCAAATATGGTTCATGAAGACAATTCATTGATCTTACTAGAAATGTGTAATGCACGTTTTTCCTTATATCTTGATGACTAAATTGGAACATGAATGCAGAAATTATCACAACTGAAGAATTCGCTGTAATGGACTGGATATGAAGAAATCAACATAGCAATACATAAGAATATGTTGATCACTTAGGTCACTGAAGTTAGTAAATTGTAATACAAATCAAGTGTATTTGATCTAATTGATGTAAAGGAGACTACCCAAAAGGCATGTCTTAATATTCTAACAATGCCATGCTAATGTAATATGATGTACTTGCAAAGTTCATAAATTAACTTATTATATATTTTGTTGTGGTTTTGACGAAAGCTGTAAAACAACATATACTTGCGCATTTTAAGATATATCGAAATATACTTCCAGTCACAAAGTTTGGTTGATTGAATAACAAAATTATTCGGTTCATTTATTGACACATGGAACAACTTAATCAGGTTATCAGAGTTACGATGAGTAATATGTATAGAAAACATTTGTTTGTTTTAGATTTAGTTAACACTTCTTCGCTGCATAAATATTTGTTTTACTGCTACATTTGTATATCTTCTGTAATCTTTTGCCAACCAAAACACAGATACAACAATATCATATTACTTTAAAGGTAGTATATCAGGGGAAATACTATAAATGTCTTAAACGGATAAAACGTATCGTATTGTTATAAATAAATAAAATACGAATGATTTGATATATCAAATCTACCTAAACATGACAAAATTGATATTTAAATGAATTGGCAAGCTTGAAACGAAATCTCCATTCTAAAAATAGACAGCACTACAACATACTACTTTTCGATCATCACATTTCATGTTGACTTTTTTTTTAAGATGAAATTAATTTTACAGTGTGTAAACCTGCATGGCGGATCAAATTGAAATCAAAATAAAATAACGCAATATATTTAATATTTTACAAAATAAATTGCAATTTGAGCGTGAAATTCATTTTAGTTTATCCTAGGCGCAGGTATTATGAAAAACTTCAATGAGCAGTTCAAGGAGTTGTTCACTCTTTCAAGACACGGAAAAGTAAATTTATTTTTATGTTCCCAAAGTCAACAATATGTATTCGACCTTTTATTAGAGTATTATAGTCACAATGAAGTTCAAACAATTAAAAATCAACATAAGTTTAAGAAAGAAGTTAGGAAACGTTTTCTAAACCTGTATAAATAACATCTTTTGGATATAGTAGTGTCTGTGCAACATGCATGTGTGACTTATTATAGTGCAACGCACACTTGTTATATTTCCATATCTTTGTTTGGATAATATAAAATCAATTAAATACATCAAAGTAATTTATAATATCAAATTTGTTACTTTGATTATTTTATTTATTTGATACATTTTAAAGGATAATATATGTTTATGTTTAATCGCGCTTGATGGTCCGTGTCCTCGGACTGTACTGGTCTTTTTTCAACTGACGAATTTTTACTAATTTTAAAGTTTTCAAGAAAATATGGTACTCATTTTGTAATAATTATTGCTGTCATAAGGTACTTACATTTTGTGTTATTAATACATTCTGTGATATTCATGGTAACGAATAGATTAATAATTATTTTAGATAAATGATCGACTTAATATGATTAGCATTTTTCATAGATTTAAATATTCATATGACTATATAACGCCTTAGGATATTACAAATTACAGTTCGAAACCACCTTGATTAAAACAAAAATTGTGTTTTACTTGCACTACTCAAACAGGGTAACTAACATGGCATCACCAATGGGAATTGTACAATTTACAAATACCACCAAGCTATCCTATTAAGCCTATTTATATTACTTATAAAATGACCAAATAATAAACTTGTGAATAGATTGAATAAAAGCGTATAATAATAAAACAAACATGTTATATACAAAATACTACAAAATACTTAAAACCATGTGTTTGTGCGACCTTCATTCAAATGTCCACCAAGATAATAGAGTTGCGAACGCAATAAAGACACATCTTATAACCAAAACGGAACATCTCTATCGAATGTTGAAAAGAGACAAACTAAAAACACAATATAACATGAAGTATTTCTTATACAAAACAAAACCAACTGTTGAAACGGTCCAAAATATCATTCTCTCCCCACATGCCTGGCAAATATTCCTTGCAATAGTATTTTGTAAAATACAGATGAGTTATCTAAAGTTATAATTTTGACACTTTTCGTGTTGATGTATTTTAAAACATATTCATTAAATCAATAAAAATGTAATCGTACGGTTGTTGTTAAAGACCTTAAATCGCGGCTCGATTAAATCGACAGTTCTCTTTCTGATTGAAATTTCCATATTACACAAACAGAAGAAAATCTTATATCATAATTACAATCATTATTTAACATTATATAATAACAATACCGAACCTATAAGTGATGAAATTTAAAGCAGATCCTTGTTTTTGAAAGCAAATATTTGCAGACTGACATTATTCCCCTACAGTAAACAAACTTTACCAACGTAAATATGAACCCTATAAACGTAAATCCAAAACAGAGTTAGCAACTTGTTCATAGTAATGCCGAGTAAATGTAGATATTACATGAGATAACCTTTAAAAAATAACAATGAAATGAGTAGTCATCAATTAGCTTAACCATTGTCCATCCTCCATAATCATTGAAGCACCTTGTTAAGAATATAGATTCTCGTGAAATGAGTATTTCGTGTACAGAACTAATAGCAGGTCGGAGCATATGTTCCCTGCACACGAATATTAGAAATGAATGTTGAAAAAGCTGTTTTTGAGATTATTCCAACCATGTGACTTGAAATTGAAAATAAGAAAGTACAACTTTCAACTTGTTACTTATACCGTAAACACGATTTTCTCGGAACACAGGGTATTAGGCAAGCATAATACAACCAAACGGCTAACCAAAGGTTCACAACAGAACATGTCACTTTATTAATACCTGTAACAGTGCAAGGATAACTCAAGGATATAACTATTTTTTTTCCCAAAACTTATCGGGTCGTATTACCAAATCATGTGAACACCTACTTTGATCAAGATCTGATGCAACTCAAACATGCGACACTATTTATCAGGCAAAACAGCCATTTTACAAACACCAAAGACCATAACTCTGTCAAAGTTCATAATCCCAATCCGATCGCGATGAACGATAAAGATGCAAAGTGGTAACAAGACAAATTTTAGCATTGTTCAATCCAACAAAGGTCATAACATTTTGGCCCGAAATGTCCGATTCAATAACTCGTCCAAGCGTTCTTGGTGAATAACAGTCTGGTAATAAAATCACAATCCGATGTAAAATAGAGGTACATAGTGTTTATAAGGCAAAATTTATATATTTTTCATTATTCAAGGAACATTTGAATCGACCTCGAATTTGAAAATATTAATGCAGATTTGTAGTAGAAAGTTAAAGATAGATGTTATGTTGAACAAGAACTCTAGACTTGAGTATGGAACTTTTCATTATCTTCGACCCTGGTGTTTGACGAGTAAAGCTAAACACAGTAATGTCTTTCTTTTTACAGAAACACACGCAGATAATGGGTACATCGTGAATGAAAATACGTTACTACACACTTTGTTTATGAACAAACATAATTGGGAATGAGCATGCTATATTATTTAATCAATTACATATTCTTAAGGTCTTGTTTAAGGATGATATTTAATGCAGAATAGACATTGTTAAATCAATGTAAAAAATAATTTCATAGTTCGAGAATATACAACATTTCCATTAACCAATTGCAATACATAGCTTATATATTTTGTAGTTTGTGGTTGTTATTGACTTCATTCATATTAATTCATTTTACTCGCTATTCTGTGATTCCTGAAATATTTAACTGTACTTTAGATCAATAAATGTCAATGCATGTTGCTTTAAAATGATAAATTGTTCAAAAGTAAATAGAGGGAACCGTATCCTAGATAACAGCCAACAACAAAACCACATATTTTTAGATACTTCATGCAATGCTTATTCCATTGAGTACTATTATCAATATTCAATATATACTTAATATCTGATCACATTCTCTTGTGGATAGTGCAATATTAACATTGTGTTATCTTAACAAAATATAAAAAAAATATTTCAGAGAACACTGGAATTTTTACAATTTGTCAGCCAATAAAGACTTAGTGAAGTATAAACTGTTGATAAACTGTAAACACAAAGTTCAGCGGCCCAACGAAATTATTTTCAATTTAAATTGTCTAATCTAAATATGATTTACATCATGATTTATTAAATCAAATGCCTCCCTAAAATCAAACAGTACATATCCCACAAACGTTCCCTTGTTAATAACATTCAGCTTTTATTCAATTAGTAGTAGAAACATGCAAGCAGATTACGTTCATTAAATTGCTTTTTAATTGATTTGAAATTGATAGGAAAAATTATGATTTTTCAAGAAACTGTTATTCACAGTATATTTAAATACCTTTGATCACGCTAATAATATAGAAATTGGACAGTTTATAAATGAATTGAAATATCCTACTAGAGTTTTATACATGTATGCAATGGTTTTGCATATACCTCAATAAAAACGGACAATTATCGCCGTTACGTCTAGAAACAAAAAATAATTCAATATTTTTACCAATTTCAAGATTGATGACCGTACTTTACACAGGTAATTTAGCCATTATAATTCTCGTAAGATTCCGATATTATAGCAAAAGGAATTCTAATATGAACTTTGTTAAATTAAAAAATTGAATATCCATATTCTATGTTTTTATTGGTCTTTATCGTAGTCAGCTAAATACTTAGCTTAAATATGCTGAATGCTATATAAACATGTTAATTAGTAATCTCATCTTCATGTAGTACCCGATTCAACACCATTTGAATTGGATATACCAACTAAAATTAATTACTGGATATCAATAGTGAACAATATGAATATTTCTCAGAATAAATATAAATTAAAGTTCATCTTCGTACACTAGTATAACATGAGAGAAAATTATGCAGCAATTATATGGCAGACAGAATGTCGCACAGGTAAGCTAAGCTAGCTGGACTACTGGCAAAACTGGTCTTTGCCAACTATCATAGTTTTATATTCATTAAAAATTACAAACAGAACAGAATTGTATTATTTATTGGTTAAACATCGTTATTGACACAAACAATACAGTACGCGTACACATCAATACGAGAGTGAACATACAATGGATATACACTGCTGTGTACATTAATATATTTTCAAGAAATCTTATAATTGCAGTGTATATGAATCAGTTGTTTGAATTTAAAGCATAAGGCTGACTTAAATGCCTTTATTAAAAACTGCTTATTTAAAAGAATTAATAATTTAAACGGTCAATAATTTATACATACATGTATTTAGACACATACTGAATTTCTAATATTCATGGAAGGAAATATAATCAAAAATGATACAATAATACTAAGATGGCATAACATCCATTTTCTTTCCTTCCTAGCTAAGTTTTTGTGTCTACCAGTTTCAATATTTAACTGATGTGAAGATAACCGTTATTGTACTATACTGATTCTCAATTTTTAAGATGTAATTTTATTTATATAACTGAGGTGTGTTTTAATTGTTTTATAAAGTGTTAATAAAGATGGCGATGTACTACATTGTTTTCAATCGTTTACATCTCGATTAACCATTTTCGTAGGAGTTGTATAAACAAATCGATTGAAATGCATTAAGGGAACAGACAATCTTTATATTTAGTTTCTGCTCAGTGTGACGAAGTGAAAGTAGAATTCAGAAAGGATGTATTTGAAACATTATTGTGTTTTAAATTCATAATTCAAACATGGATCATTAAATATGACAAATGCATTTTATAAATAAAAAGAAACTAATATTTTGTTTCAACGCAATTGCGCAACTACCCACCAGAAGCAATTCCTATGTCAAGCATTATTTCTATACATCATGGCGTGTTATAAATTTCTATGTCAGAGAAATAAATTATAATTCAAATATCATTAACAATCTACGACATTCTCGTGGTATATTGATTAAGAATAATAGTCTTTACTTAAAATTCCATGTTTCTTGTAAAAAAAACTACGAGAATAGTACGAGATTAATATTTGGTTCATATGCTATTCATATAAAACATGTTGTATAATAATCGTATGCATCAAGTAACATATCATTCGCATAAGCCTTTCTTGACATACGAACATAGTGTAATAAGAGAATCACACGCAAACCTAGCATATGATGGCAATCTTGAACCTAGCATATAATGACAATACGGACCTTAGAATGTTTTTCATATAAAACATGTCCTATAATAATCATATCATTCTCATATGCCTCTCCTGACAATCATACGAACATAGTGTCAAATGAGAATCACGCGCAAATTGTTTCATATGAAACATGATATATAATGACCATATGAAACTTACCTAATGATGACAATATGGAACGTAGCATATGATGACTATATGAAAACTTGTATATGATGACCATATGGAATCTAGCATATGATGAACATATGAAACTTAGCAAATTATGATGACCATGTGAGATCTAGCATATGATGATTATATGTAAACTAGCATATGATGATCATATGGATCATAGCATATGATGACAATATGGAACATAACATATGATGACCATATGTAACATAGCATATGCTGATCATATGGAACTTAGCATATAATGAACATGTGGAATCTAGCATATGATGATCATATGTAACTAGCATATGGTGATCATAAGGAACCCAGTATATAATGACAACATGGAAA
>CM055896.1:49808600-50171100 GCA_029582155.1 Panopea generosa
GCTTAAATATCCGAGAAGTCATTTATTGATATTTTGCTATTGTTATTTTTAGCACTTTTAAATAACTTCCAGAACTATCTTGGCCTTTTGTGTCTCATATGTTCATGTCCCGATATATCTTCATATTATATTGTTGTTAATATCTTCTACATATATTTTTATACATTCTTTTATGCGATAAGAATAGCATTCTATTTTCATCATTTTTCTTGCAGTTATATCTCTGTAGAGCCTCGATGTAAGCAGCTCACTTACACTTACGTTCTTCATTAAACCATTCCTTCTGATCACTATGTCTTGTATTATTAAAGGAACACTGTTTTTTTCTTGTGATTTGGAATAGGCAGTCAATATATAATCTACTTCACTGTCCATTGTGTGTTACGCATGTGAAATTACCTATTTGGATCCTAAGCGGCCATTCAGTATATATACATAATACTACAGGATATTACTTAAAACTTAACTCTTGAGTTAAAGTTAAATTTTTAGCAGATTATTATTATTTTTGTTGTTCGATCGGAACCATACATTGGAAGTCCATTCATTTCCTCTCCGTTTATAAATGATTTAGAATATTTTCTTCGTCATAATAGTATCTCATGTATTTTTCTCACTCCTTATATTGAAGACTTGCTCGCCCTAATGTTTGCTGAAGCTATATGTAGTGCGAGTGATAAACCATGTAAACTTCAAAATATGAATTTAAATGAAAATAAAAATGAGATTCCGCATGGATAGAAATTAATGTTGAATGTTGTGTTTA
Organism: Panopea generosa; assembly: GCA_029582155.1. NCBI lineage: Eukaryota > Metazoa > Mollusca > Bivalvia > Adapedonta > Hiatellidae > Panopea > Panopea generosa. Next base: position 49,809,367 of record CM055896.1, read on the forward strand.
GAAAAGTCGACTAAAAAAAACTATGTATAATATACTATAATTGGGTATATTATACACCAAAGCTAAAATGGTGGAACACAAAAGAAAAGCTAGTATTCCAGACAATTAAAGCTATTTTTAGAACGGAACTTTGGTTATGTCTACCCTTCTGATGTTTCTAAACTTTTATATAGCATGGTTAAACCGATTTTCTGTGGGATATGACTACTTAGAAAAGATAGAATATGTTCATATTCGTCTCTGTAAACAAAATATGGGAAGTAAGCAAAATACTGCTAGTCATTTGGCATTGAGTGAATGTGGACTAAGTCCTCTGTATATTAAAAAGATGCTTTACTGTATTAAATTTTGGTTAAAATTAATCAGAATGACGCTTGTCAAGTATCTAAAAGTAGTTACAAAATGTTATAACAAATGGATAATGCAGAAATAATCAAATGGGCGACACAAGTTTAAAATATGCTATTTATTCATGGGTATTATTATGCATAGTTAGCTTAAAATGTTGATATATGTTTTTTAAGTTTATTTTCTCAACGTTTGAAAGGTCGTTATATCCAAAAATTAAATAAAGATTTGCATCATTTATCAAAGGATATATCCATTTTAAATCCTGTTAGATGTCTAAACGTTTCTTTCCATATTCTTTTAAATATAAACGCATTTACGTTAATTTCCCTTTTGTTAGAGCCTGGTAGACATGTCAACATCGATAGGGATCTAAGATATTGTGAACTTTGTAAAAATGTAATCATTTCAGTCATTGAAGACGAATTCCATTTCTTTTATTAATGTTATGCATACTGTTCTTTGCGTGAAATTTATTTTAAATGGTGATTTTATATAAGTTTTCAAAACAATCTTTACAATTTTGTCTTGATGCAAATACAAACATGTCTATTGCTAAATGTTTATATAAGCTTTTGAAATAAGAACAACATTATTAGAACAATCTAAAAATGTTCAACCTTTCAAGAATTTTGTCACTCATGTGTTATTTCATTTGAATTATGATGTATTATGGACCAGTGGCTTAAGTTATGAAAAGTAAACCATGAACTATAGTAATCAATGTGGTGATTCCTCAAGTAAATTTTTCTTCGTTCGCATAACACGTGATATTGTAAAGGTAATATAGCATTACATCACAGAGATCACATATAGAGATCAAATGTGAGTATGCCTGAAATGGGTATAACTACGTGATACTCATGTGTACGTGTTACATTCTTGCTCTGCGTTGAAAGTATACTCTATAATAAGGAGACAGTGTACGTAATACCTAGCATTAAAAAAGTCATTTGACAATCCATACAACTTATTAATACATCATTACAAATATGATTCTTATTCTACATGTCAAAATACTTCCAAGACAATTTAACAAGACATAATCATACAACATTTTAGATTAAGAGGACTTTCACAGGAATGCAAAGCAGTTTACTGGCAATTACGAAATGTAAAGAGTAGTAGAAATTAAAGAAAATATATATTAAAGATCGTTACAGTCAGGACTAAAGAAACTACAGCAACAATTTATCCAGTAAAACAATATTTTCACGGAAAAAATATTTTTCTATTAATTAAAGACTTTTGTAAAGAGCCATTATATCGGTGCTGTTTGACATTTAGTTTTGACACAGCATGAACTGTGACACTATTGTATAGAATATTTGTTGGCAATGAAAACAACCTGAAATTCTGTTGTCATTCATCAGTCTGAAGTATCAGTATATTTTATAATTTGATAATCACTGAATTAAATCTTATATGCAAATATTGAGATGTCCATGAATATGATTACATTTGTATTAACCTGGGATCCGTTTCACGAACGTTCGTAAGCATAATCACTTCTTAAGCGTTGTTTGAAGTTACAAAAATTGTCACGTTATTTATTTTCTCAATACCATAACAAGTTATTAATTATATAAGCCTAAGAAAATAATGTATGTATAACAATTCTTAGGAATTTTGTGTTAATAAAACATCTAGGTGTATTTTTGCTCGTACATTAATCTAAGACTTACCAAGGTTAGTGAAACGGACACCTGGTTGTCAAACAAACAAACTTTCTCAATCTTCTCCACATAGTAATGACATATAACGAAAGTTCCATCTTATGATCAGGCCAAACTCCCAGAAAACCACCATTTACACCAGAAATGCCCTTTTGCTGTTATCTCGCCACTGATCAAATTCGTGAAGATGTTTCTTGGAAACAGAAAAATAACAAAATATAGAATGTAAATGCTTCCCAATTATGTAACAAAAAGTTATCTTTTTACATAAATATCTAATAAATAACTTTATATTATTTTATTGAATGAATGTTCAGATCACAACATGAAAAAATACCATTTTTTATTATTCAAGTGCTGATAAATGTAAGATCTGAAAAGCAGCACTGATACGGTTATATACAACATTATTTTTGAAAAATCGAAATTCATTTTGAATATGCAATATAACAATGACAAACATGATATGTTTCAGCATTTACATGCACACTCAGTCAATGCCATGATATCTCTCTGCTTGTCAGACTAGTCCGAGGCCTTAAAGTTAGATACAATATTAGACCAGCTGAATTAAAATCTAATCAAAATAGCATGTGATGATTACTTGAGCAGACCTGTAAGCATAAGTATTTGGTTTCAGTTTCTTTCAACATCCCAGTAAAACTGCACCAATGCATTCTTTAGTGTTGAGGGGGGCTCCATAGCTGTTAATTTTTTTAATTAAATGATGATTTAAATATCGTGCCATTACTATTATGGTTGTATTTTATGTGAGTTCGTCTAGTTTAAAAACTTATTTACCAATAACGCTCCTATGTTATCGGCCAATACTCTATGCAATGCCTTGCCATCCCATTATATCGGCTATTTAACACCACAACATTTATTAGTAAAGTAGTTAATTGTAAAAACACATTCAGATAATTTGCATAAATATATAAATATTGGGATATATAAGGTCAGTACCCTATGGCTCTCAGAGGACAGTTCATATAAGATTTGAGCACTAATAATTTAGTATATACTAAAGTAATCATAAATAACACTTCTATGCAAACAATTAGCACATTATATAGTGTATAGTAAAATGTGTATAATAATTCACTGATGTATAAAATGATCTCTAAAATGCGACTGAACCCGTTATATGTTATATCAAAATGAATAAATTAATTAAATAAAACAACATAGATTTATTCCATGTAACTGTCATTTACGTGCACGAGTACATAACTCAATAAAGCAATTAAACACTTGTTATAAAACATAGTCGGTTGGTTTGATACTTTACAGGTTGTGATGAATGATTAATGATATGATGACATGCCATATAATAAATAAAGCACCATCCGTGACGAAACGTGAAGCTATACCATCTAAACCAATTGCAGACTGTATTCTACTTATTAATAAACAGATCTTTCTTGCCATTTGAACCGATTATATATTAATACTCGATATTAAAAGTATAGTTCCACCCAGGAATATATAATGTAACGTTCTTTGTGAAGAAACAGTAATTTGTTAATTAAATTAACCTTTGTAATTGTAACATAAAATAATACAAGTATTCTCAGAATAAAATTGACAATTTTATGTTCACATGAATAAAATTATAAATATACAATTTTACAATATATACAAATTAAAGCTAATTACTCATCAACACACACATAATTGCTTGTTTAAAGATGTCCTATGATGGAATTAACACTTTTTAAATCACAAGTTCTTTCTCCTACACGTTCCGTATATTTATATCGCGATACAAACTTCTTACATTATATGAATGTTATTAAAATACACTAATATTTGTAATTAAGATACTCTACTTCCGCGTCAGGATTATCGTAGATTTAGCGTCAATCTTACCTCGTGGTGATGGCTAAAGCTAAATAAACAGGGTTATCTTCCCTCGAACTCTGTACTGAGTTATCTGGCTTAACGTCGCCTCGTACCGACTATACTTTGACTATACTCCGATGCCAGGATCGTCAAGCCGTCCATATAACGATTATGTGGGTTGCTGTTTATGACGGTACTACCACCAGCTGACTTCCTGTCACGTCTATACGTCGTTAACGTATCGGACACATACCTCGCGTACGTCAAAAAACGGCTACAATATATATATATATATATATATATGGAGATAATTATTTGTGAATAACCAAGACATAAATGTACAGACCAGACTACGGCGAGTGCGCCTAGCTACAATGCAAACCATAGATACAATTTCAAGGCCACTGCCAAACCAATAAATTTGGTGTCGACCATGACCTATATACTATGGAAGTACATGCAACACATCTGGACAGGGTGGACAAATTTACATACATGAAGTGATAACTAAATCGTAAATTCCGTTGTTGTGAATTTAATTATCTCCTTTTATATATATATATATATATATATATATATATATATATATACGCAATGACATTGCGTATATTACTTACCATCTATCAATGTCATGGCATTTTTATCAATATATGATAACAGTGCATTCAATTCTTACCATCTAACAGTTTCATGGTAGATTTATCAATATATGATAACAGTGCATTCAATTCTTACCATTTAACAGTTTCATGGTAGATTTATCAGTATATGATGACAGTTCATTCAATTCTTATTATCTGCAGTTTCATGGTAGTTTAAACATCTCATATATGACCTTCCGTCAATCCCAAAGTAGCAATTATATCTCTACATAATCCCTCATTTATAATATAAACAATTACCGATCAATTCTGTATCTATTCACTTTGTGAATATCAGAATCAGCATCCACAAAATTTAATTACACATACCAATCAATTCTAACATGATGAATTTCAATACTTCATCGTTAACACGATATCAACAGCTCAAAATACGTTCTCAGATTCCTCGGCCTAAACAACTCTCAAGACCGCGGATGAGAAATTAAATTACATACATTCTCGTCGGAATGGTTATGAACAATTATACAACTTTACTTAGATCTGATTACGTCAAAATATATATCTATCAGACATTTAATAACTCAACCATATACAACGTAATATGAAATTCACATACCCATCTGCCGTTATGTAATGGAACAGTAACATGCTGAATCCTTTTCGTCACAACGATTCCGTAAAGATGTGCTGTGCTAGACTGGACGAAGTTTCCATAATACAGTCGTATAAAATACTCCACATAACTTGTGAATTTCGTGCAAATTATGAATTAACAAGTTTCACTACATCGTACGATGCGTCTTTTACAAAATAAGCTCAATGTAAATTTAAATTAGTTTTACAAATAATAAGCCCGTTTAATTGTTCTAACTTTCTGAATACTTAATGGATTTTCATGAAATAAACGCCAAAATGATTTATTTTTAATTAAAAAATGAATATGTTAAAATATCTTAAAAACGTTACACCTATCGATACGTTTGAACAAACCCACGCTACCAGCTCAAAATATAGCCTATATCATTCCAATAGACACGTACTAGCTGACACTACTAAGTTAGGCCACAACAACCTAACTATTTGTTACAGTAATGTACTTACAGAGAGAAACATTACACATGTAAAGGTGAAAACTTTCAGTGGGAAATATTGCTAAATCGATGATCATTCGTGACCATGTGAAGATAAAGAAATTGTAATGTTTCTAACAGAGAAGATATATATTTACCTTGAATTTTATTTAACAAATAATGCACATAATTGATGTTATTATACCATATCACAGATAGTCCGATCATATGACAAGCTCGCTTGATGTAGTATTGATTCGAGTATCTAAAGAAATATTTAAAATTAAATATTGGAGTTTAATATTCATGAACTGGAGCAACAAAGCGAAGCAAGTCACAGTTTTTTAGTCACAATGAATAAACATTCACAGTAGATGCATTATTTTATTGCACTATAGTCGTAGGTATGACGCGACCGGGATCGAACCTTGCGAGATGGATACCCTACCATTAGACGATCGCTGTAATATTAGATACTCTGTGCACTGCAAGTATCAAAAATTATCATTTAAATATAAACAAATTTACATAGTAGATAAATAACACTTATAACTAAGTCAATGCTATTTAACTTCGAACATGTGACAAGTTATGGTATTTGAGTATATATAATAATAAGCGATAAAAATAATATGTGATTTGTTAATTTACAAGATAAGTTTTGGAGAGAAACGAACTTTCGAATTAAATTGGAATGGATAAAACTGTTTATATGTATAAGAATATCACAATAGCAATATTGTGTACTACTTGTCGGCAATAAAATGTCTCGTGCGCTATTTGGCAAACGTGAAATGTCGTCTCGTGTGCTATTTGGCTGACGTTAAAAGTCTCCTCGTGTACGATGTGAATTACTTAAAATTTCGCATATTGTGTTGTGTGGTGGCCGTGAATTTGTCGTTTCGTAAAAACACGTCTTGTGTGTTGTGTGTTTGCCGTAAAAGGTCAACTCGTGTGTTATGTGGTTGACGTCAAAAAAATAATTTCATGTGTTATGTGGCTAACGTAAAATGTCGCCTCATGTGCTATGTGGCTGCCGTAAAAGGTCCTCTCGTGTGTTAGGTGGCTGACGTAAAAATCGTCTCGTCGTATCGTGTGCTGTGTGGCTGACATAAACATCGTCTCGTGTGCTGTGTGGTGGCCGTAAAAGTCGTCTCGTGTGCAAGAAGTCGCCTCGTGGGCTGTGTGTTAGACGTTAAATAAGTCCTCTCGTGTGCTATGTGGTTGACATAAAAAGTCTTCTCGTTTGCTATGTTGCTGACGTAAAATGCCATGTCTTTGCTGTGTGGTGGTTGTAAAAAGTCGTCTCGTGTGTATGTCGCCGGCGTAAAAAATCCTCTCGTGTGCTATTGGCGATTGTAAAATTCCGTCCCGTGTGTTGTGTGGGGGCCGTAAAAGTCGTCTCGTGTGTTATGAATTAACGCAACTATCTCGTATGGTGTGTTAGCCGTTAAAAAAGTCGTCTCGTGTGGTATGTGGCGGCTGTGAAAAGCCGTCTCGTGTGCTATGTGGTGGCCGTAAAGTCGTCTCGTGTGCTGTATGGCAGCTGTGAAAAGTCCTCTCGTGTGCTATGTGGCGGCCGTTAAAACCGTCTCGTGTGCTATGTGGTGGCCGTTAAATTGTCTCATGTGCTTTGTGGTGGCCGTAACAGTCGTCTCATATGCTATGTTGCGGCCGTGAAAAGTCGTCTCCTACTTTGATTCAGTATTTTATTTAGTTTTGAATTGTGGAATTTTTCCTTCAATGTTGGTTAAGACAGAATACTTCTTACTAAAGGTCGGGTTCACTTAATCGAACAAACCGTACTGTTGGCCTTTAAGCCTATTTAGAATAGAGGGTGTGGCTAAACTACTGGTCATCTGGCTTTTGTCTTAACAGTGTTAACATTAACATATCGACATATTGTACCTTAAGTCGATGAAAACCCACACACATTCCACATACATACTAGCCAGTTCACATCATTATCTTATGATAGATGGACCTATTTCGTTCACCTGTTGCAAAAGATAACGTGCTAAATAAAATAAGGCGAGTGTTGCTGATAATTAAAAAATAGCTAATCAATTAATAAATAAAGCATGCGGAAGAAATAGTTAAGACCCATTTATAGATTCGAAGTAGTGTGTGTTGTTTTATGCAGGTAATAGCACGCTGTCGGTTATCAATATAAATAATGTCTTCATTTATGTTATTGTATTGACGATTTGACGATAGACTATACCATGTAATAAATATTTATTCATTTTAAATTACTTTTTTTTATGCTTAAGAAAAATATTTAATGATAAAATGTTGCGATTAAAAATTAAAATATATATAAAAATTATATAAATATGGGATAAAAATGACAGTTAACATATATCAATACTAATGTGTAATTTTTTGTTATTGTATACTGTTTAACTTTAGGAATATAAGAATCTTACATGGGTTTGAGGTTCGGATAGAAAATTCCGTCCCGAGGGATAACTATTTTGGCGGGAACGTAATTTTATGTCCGAACCGAAAAAGCCATGAATGATTATTTTTCTTGCAAACCAAACATATTGGATAATTATTTTAACTTGAATAATCATTATAGATTTTACAACGACCGCTTTCAAGACGTTTATTAATATGATTGACGTCATATATTTTATACGTTACGTCTCTTGATGGTTCCAACTTCACAGCGCGATAATTTTATCTCGGCCCTATGGTGAGATAAAAATATCTAACCCCGGTAAAAATGCTGATATCAATATCCGGTATGCAAGAAAAAGTACTTCTTGATATAAAATATACAAGAAAGGTGAGGTAAATATTACATTGATCATGTAAATGATGGTACATAATAAAAATAAAACAATCGTTTTAATATTGTGACATTTGACCATTTTGTCTATGCATACAATAGCAATCATCTTTTGTTTTACTGGAGTTCCACTGTTACACAATGAATGAAAAGGCTGTTTATCATTGATTGTTTTAATCCTTATATTAATATTAATTATTTTTTGGGTACCCTTGGGGTAAGTTTTTATTATCTCATCTTTAATTTAAGCTTAATTTCATCATAAAATAATGCAGAATCTCCACAACAATTACATTTTCAATATTTTGTTTAAAAAACAATGAACTGGTCTATTTGTTTGTCATGTTGTATGTCTTAATATATGTTTCTCTTTAATAGTCATTAATAGGTTGAGTTATTGTGAGATATCAAATACAAATATCAAATTTCACTGATAAGTTTATTAAAGAGTGTGGAAAAAGATATTTAGAAATAGTAATCTCAACTGGATTTTTCTTAATACATAATATCTAAAATAGTCACTTTTTCATTGTGTTTTGTGTCATATATCATTGCTTCCAATAAATCTTTCGAAAATATGTGAGTTTTGACATGTTTCACTACTAGATTAGGTTTTACGTATTCTTGACATTATGTATGTTGGGTTTCTGTTACGGACTCTGATGTTATTGTGAATTTCAAAAAATGAAGTCGAAAGTTGACTGCTTTACTTCAGGCACGTATTCTAGGAACAATCAATTACATATAGCATAATTATCCAACAACTTCAATAATTAATCATGGTTAAACAGTTCCAGGTTAATAAATGTCATACCTATTGTTATCCGCTCAAAATCATATTATTTACATCAAACAAACATTTCTTTGAACACAATTTTGTTCAAAAATAAAGGTCAATCCCGTTAGCTAATGTTATGATAATGTGTTTATTATAGCTTAATAATATATGTATTATACCAACGGTGCTTCATTAACTATCTTTCCTTTCCATTTTAACTAAGTAAATATAAGTGCATGATTTCAATTAGTATTTTCTTAAATGTCAAGATGCCTAATGTAATGCCCACTGCCGACTACAACACATATGCTTCCTATATTAGTGGATACCATAAGTTATTATTTAAAGATTGATGTTAAGTTGTACTATCAAGGTATATTTGAGCAAAGGTGCGATTTTAAAACTTTTTGAAATATATAATTTACTATCTTACAACAATGTTACAGTAGAAGTTCGAAATTAGTTATAACTTGACAAGATTACAGATAATATGTTTCTCGTAAAATATTATGAAAACATGTTTTCAGACATTTCATGAGTGGTTATTATAAAAACACACATTCTACTGATATTAATTATTTATTTAAACTATAATTAACATCTGAAAGCAAATGTGTTATTTTCTGCTTAGAGTCTCTTATAGTTTAATTATGTATGTGACAAAGAAATGAACTAGTACTTTGTTTAATTTATAGATGGAAGGAAAACATATTAAGATATTTTTACGTCAAAAATAACATCATAACATACGTCTCAGTATGAAAGTACTGGTGCTGTAGGTGGACGGGATGCAAATTTTACGAAAATTCATTAGCGCATTAAAAAGTAATGAATATGTAAAGTACGCGATTTTGACACAGGGCGACCACATATGTTATCATCCATTATTGTTTCTCGTTCCTCACTGTACCGTTTGTGTCATCTGTAGACTACAAAATGCACTACAAATAACTTTCTCGGAGCTTAAGTAAACATATCTATCGTCTGAATAAGTGTTTTGCTAATATTGACTTAAACTGTATTACTGCTCGTTGTTTCACCTTTTCATCAGATGCACTATTTGCATATGAATGCATTTATATTTTCAATAGAATTTGATATAAAATCCTAACACCTGCTTGCAATGCTGGAATGACATTGTCATGCGGACATTGATGCCGTGTCCTCAATAATATATGATGTACCGCGAGTGTTACGAGAAAATGATTGTTATTATTCACATATTTGTCTGTCGCATTGTTCAACATTTTGAGCTGCGGCACTTATCATGTATGTATGTTGCTACGGATACAATAACATTATTACTGACATAAGAAATATACTTAAACACCGTACATTGATGACAAATACACCAATACTTAAGTTGTGAAAAATATAGCTATGCACTTGCATAAATATAGATTTTATTAAATTTGTCCACGAACTTCTGGATAACCCCTCGTAGTAGCAATTTTCGAAAAAGTTTTCCGATGACGGTTGATGTACGTTACTGTAGTAACGACAAAAATATTACTGTTTTGACTACAGAGCTGATTTCTGGTGAATCAATAAAGAATATATAACCCTAGCTTGAACTTATTTATTTCATGATATGTGTTAATCATCTAAAACAAAAAACAAAACGAAACACAAACAAAATGAAAAAAAGAGTTTGACGTTTGACGTTGATGACTTCAGGAGATTTTTCTCTCATGGGTATATAATGGCTGGTTGGGTGTTAAACCTTATTGAATATTTAATTAGTACTTTGGTGTGTCCCTTTAACAGAAAGATATTATAGTGACAATACGTATGAGAATTTTATATATTAGGGTTGTTTTTTTTGTGTGTTTATATTTGTTAAAGGGGTATCTATTATTTAAATGGTGTTCAAACACATCAAATTTTGTTCTTTGTGTTAATTTATGGTGTTCATCGAAAGCCAATAGAAAAGAAATTTGTTGTAATTACTCTCTTCTTAAAGATATTTTTTTTATATATTTTTTTAGTATAATTAACTATGTTTTGAGAATCAGAAAACATAAAGAACATCCTACTACTTGAATTGAATAAAACATGTATTTTCAGTTATTTGATTTTTTAATCATCCAAATACTGTTTTAATTCTCAATAAAAGAATATAATATAAACACCAAAGACCATAACCCTGTCAAAGATCTTTTTTGAGCTGGCACAGTAAATGATATTAGGACTCAATTGAGTGACGTTCCAATGAAAATTAATGGTGCAATTCATTCATCAAAGGCCATAACATTTTGGCCTGAAATGAATAATTCAACAATTCGTCCAAACGTTCATGCTGAATAACATTTTGATAAACATAAACCCAATCCGATCGCGATGAACCATAAAAATGCAAAGTGGTAACAAGACAAATTTTAGCATTTTTCAATCCAACAAAGGCCATAACATCTTGGGCCGAAATGTCCGATTCAATTACTCGTCCGAGCGTTCTTGGTGAATAACAATCTGGTTAAAAAATCACAGTCCGATGTAAAATAAAGGTATATAGTATGTATAAGGCAAAATTTATATATTTTTCATTATTCAATGAACACTTGAATCGACCTCGAATTTGAAAGTATTAATGCAAATTTGTAGTAGAAAGTTAAAGGTAGATATGAGTTCATTTATTCTTGAGTTGAACAAAAACTCTAGACTTGAGTATGGAACGTTTCATTATCTCCGACCCTGGTGTTTGACGAGTAAAGTTAAACACAGTAAAGTATTTCTTTTTTCAGAATCACAGGCAGATAATGGATACATGGTGAATGAAAATACGTTAATAAACACTTTTGTATAAACAAACATAATTAGGGATGAACATGCTATATTATTTTCATTAATTACATGTTTTTAAGGTCTTGTTTAATGATGCTATTTAATGCAGAACAGGTAATGTAAAAAATAATTTCATAGTTCGAGAATATACAACATTTCCATTAACCAATTGCATTACATGGCTTATATATTCTGTAGTTTGTGTTTGTTATTGACCTCATGCATATTAATTAATTTTACTCGCTATTCTGTGATCCCTGAAATATTTAACTGTACTTTAGATCAAGTAATGACAATGCATGTTGTTTTAAAATGATTAATTGTTCAAAAGTAAATAGAGGGAACCGTTTCCTAGAAAACAGCCAACAACAAAACTACATAATTTAAGATACTTCATAAAATGCTTATTCCATTGAGTACTGATATCAATATTTAATATATACTTTATATCTGATCACATTTTCTTGTGGATAGTGCAAAATTATAAAATATTTCATGAAGCAATATAAAATTACTTTGAAATATGTATATGCCTCTGCATGTAAGTATTAACATGACGTTTGATTTTTCAGGTTTTTATTAACATAATATATAAAGATATTTCAGAGAAAATAAAGACAAAGTGAGGTATAAATCGTTGATAAACTGTAAACACAATGTTCAGCGGCCCAACAAATTTTTTTACAATTTAAGTTTTCTAATCTAAATATGATGTACATCATAATTTATTTAATCAAATGCCTCCCTAAAATCAAACAGTACATATCCCACAAACGTTCCCTTGTTAATAACATTCAGCTATTTTTCAAAAAGTAGTAGAAACATGCGAGCAGATTTTCATTATCTTGCTTCAAAATTGCTTTGAAATTGATTGGAACAATTCTGATTTTTCAAGAAACTGTTATCCACAGTTTATTTCAATGACTTTTGATCGTGCTGATAATATAGAAATTGGTCAGTTTATATATGAATTAAAATATAAGCTGGCTGGAAAGCTGGCACAAATGGTCTGTGACAACTATCATAGTTATATATTTATTAAAAATTACATAATAGAACAGAGTTGTATTATTTATTGGTTGAACATCTTACTGACACAAACAATACAGAGCGTGTACACATCAATACGAAAGTGAACATACAATGAATACACACTACTGTGTACATTAATATATTTTCAAATAAATTTTATAATTGCAGTGCATATGGATCAGTTTAAAGCATTTGGGGCTGACTTAAATGCCTTTATTCAAAATACTGCTTATTTAAAAGAATTAATAGAATTTAAAAGGTCAATAATTTATACATACATGTATTTAGACAAATACTGAATTTCAAATAAGTCATGGAAAGGAAATACAACCAAAAATGATACACGCTTTCAATACTACTAAGATGGCATAACATCCATTTTCTTTCCTTCCTAGATTAGTTATTTTCAATATCTAACTGATGTTAAGATAACCTTATTGTACTATAATGATTCTCAATTTTTAAGATGTAATTTGATTTATATCAATGAGGTGTGTTTTAATTGTTTAAATAAGTGTTAATAAAGATGGCAATGTACTACATTGTTTTCAATCGTTTGTATCTCGATTAACCATTTTCGTAGGAGTTGTATGAAATGTATTAAGGGAACAGTCACTCTTTATATTTAGTTTCTGCTCAGTGTAACAAAGTGAAAGTAGAACTCTGAAAGGATGTATTTGAAACTTTATTTTTTTTTAAATTCATAATTCAAACATGGATCTTTAAATATGACAAATGCATTTTATAAATAAAAGAAAAAAGTATTTTGTTTCACGCAATTGCGCAACTACCCTACAGAGGCACTTTCTATATCAAGTATTATTTCTATACATCACCGCGTGTTATAAATTTCTATGTCAGAGAAATAAGTTATAATTCCATTATCATTAACAATCTACGGCATTCTCGTGGTAAATTGATTAAGAATAACAGTCTTTACTTAAAATTTCATGTTTCTTGTAAAAAACAACAAGAGAATCGTAAGAGATTAATATTTGGTTCATATGTTATTCATATAACACATGTCGTATAATAATCGTATGCATCAAGTAACATATTATTCTCATCAACCTCTCCTGACATACGAACATAGTGTCATATGAGAATCACAAGAAAACCTGATGGCAATCTTGAACTTAGCATATAATGACAATGCGGACCCTAAAATGTTATTCATATAAAACATGTCATATAATAATCATATGATTCTCATATGCCTCTCTTGACAATCATACGAACATAGTGTCAAATGAGAATCACGCGCAAATTGTTTCATATGAAGCATGACCATATGAAACCTAGCATATGATGACCATATGAAACCAAGCATATGATGAACATATGTAACCCTGCATATGATGACCATATAGGATCTAGCATATGATGAACATATGAAATCTAGCATATGATGATCATATGAACCTAGCATATGATGACCATATGGAACCTAGCATATGATAAACATATGTAACCTAGCATTAGATGATCATATGTAACCCAGCATATTGTGACCATAAGGAACCCAGTATATAATGGCAATATGAAACCTGGCATATGATGATCATTTGGAACCTAGGATATGATGATCATTTGGAACCTAGCATATGATGATCATATGGAACCTAGCATATGATGACCATATGGAAAATAGCATATGATGATCATATGAAACCTAGCATATGATGAAAATATGGAACCAACCATATGATGATCATATGTAACCTAGCATATGGTGAACATGAGGAACCCAGTATATAATGACAATATGGAAGATAGCATATGATGACCACTTGGAACCATACATATTATGCCCATATGGAACCTGGCATATTATGACACTATGAAACATAACATATGATTACCATACGGAACCTAGCAATTGATAACCATATGGAATTTAGCATATCATGACAATATGTAACCTAGCATATGATGAACATATGGAACCTAGCATAAAATGACAATATGTAACCTATCATATGATGACCTTATGGAACCTAGCATATGATGATAATATGGAACTTAGCATATGATGACTATATGGAACCTAGCTTATATTGACAAGATGGAACCTAGCATATAATGACCATATGTAACCTAGCATATGATGACCATATCGAACTTATTATATGATAACCATATAGAACCAAGCATATAATGACAATACGGAACCTAGCATATGATGACCATATAGAAACTAGCATATAATGACAATAAAGAACAAAGTATAAGTATGATGACCAAATGGAACCTAGCATATAACGACAAGATGGAACATAGCATTTAATGACAATATGGAGCCTAGCATAATTATGATGACCATATATAACCTAGCATATAATGACAATATGGAACTTAGCGTATGATGAAGATATGGAGCCTAGTATAATTATGATGACCATATAGAATCTAGCATTTAATGAGACAATGATGAATTATAAACAATTATTCATCATATCAATAGGGGTATGTCGTGTAGTTAAGAATAGGATTTCAATAATGGTTGTCTTAAAGGTTAATACTGTATAACAATGCATATGCCGACAATAATGATTATAATTCCTATTTATCGGTGAGCAGTGTTAAAAGATGGCTGTTACTAAAATTGCTATGGCAACATATATCTCAAATAAAGATATATATTGTAATTTTACAAAATGTACAGTTTGTTGACATTAATTTTTAAATTAATGACGTGTTCTTAAAATATCTTTGGAAGTTATGATTAAAATTACAATTTAAGTATTTATTGAAACGTAACATTTATAAAATGAATAAAATTTTCACGTACAAATAAGCATTTTTATTAAGATTTAATCATGTTCGCAGTCATGCTCTATGTTTGGCTATATAAAGTTACGTTTTTATGGTTGTTTATCTGACATCCCATTAGCTATATAAAGTCAATGTGGTGATTCCAGTCATAAATTAGTTTCCATATTACTCGTTGAATTGAAAATGGAATGCAACATTGTGCCGAATGTCACAGTGATCACTTCGGGAAATGATTATGCGTACGATAACAATATTATGTTTTACTTAGAAGGAAAATTTACATTTTGACGCTTTTAAAATGAAACACAAGCAATATATGGCAACATATAGCCGCCTCACATATGTTTAAAAAGTCATAATTGAAGTTTAAAGTCATTCAAAATATTGATATCAGGTTTTTTAACCCTTTACAATATTTATGTTAACGAATTGACGGCAAAAGCTAATCAAAGGCATATTCACAGTTTTGCCCATCACGTCGTCTTTCTTTAATTTCTTGTCAGACTATAATATATGGATTTGTCAATGAGCTCATACAGATCTTAAGTCAGATAAAATAATTTTTTGCTCAAATAATGAAACTATATTTTTAAATTCAAATATAGTTATATGGTTATTTCCTATTTTGAGTTGATGACGACATAACTGAATACAGTTTGATTCTCTTTTTAATGTATGTCTTTTTTTATATAATAAACCAACACATTCACGAATGTACTGTCAAACACATGAGCATAAGTATGTTGACCTGATTTAGAATATGAACCTTAACCCACCCACTTTTTCACCATCAACTCGATCATACACATAGTAAATTATCAATGTTTCCACTTTACAGAAAAGTATTTACATACATTCAGTTCCAACTATTGTAAATGTATGAAATGTTTATAAAATTACCAAATACAAGCGCTGACAGTATACATAAATCGACCTGTCTTGAAATATTAACATAATTATTAATTATATTTGTTCCAAATCGGCGCCAACATGATCAATGGGAGATAACAATGTTACTTCCCTTAAGGGGTAGAGTACCAGACTATTTTCTAAACTGTTTATTTTTAAACATTTGGGGAACCCGCTATTTTTATATGCTGAATTGGCCCCTTGGAAAGTTGCACAGCTTGATTGCCAGCTAGATAGAAATAAATCAACAAACATACTAATATAACACGGTTTGCCTCCCTCCATTTCTGAGACGACCTCCATATAAGCATATAAGGTGTTGCTGAATTCAACACCACCGAGGGGGGGTGGCGGCGGCTATTTTACCGTTACTATATTAATGCGCGGTGATTTCATGTCATTTTAGTGGATACTGTATGCTTTGACTATCACATATTTGAAGGGTTTTGCTCTCTGTTTGATAGAACAAAAATCGCAATAAAGTTTAGCTTTCTACGTTCTCTGCTATGGCAATTGCAATTTGAAACTTTTAGAACTATTTTATCTGTATAAAAAATATATTATGGGCTGCGCCATTTCTAGAAAGCTACGCTCGCATTTCAAAAATGAGTTATTTACTAGGATAAATGACAGATGGTGTGAGGCCGGGTTCAAATAAAATACATGATTTTTGGACTAAATAAGATTTATGCGTTGCTCATGTCGCCAATCATAATGAACGAATTTTAAAATATATTAGAAACAACAGAAGTTTAACGCCCGATTTAATGGATAATATTGCACCATAAAAAGTTAGATCAAAATAGACCATTCATTAAGTTGCTCGTGTGTATATGTGTAGGGTAAATTCATCACAGTTTAGTAGTATTATCTCTGCTAACGCCACTCAACGGTATCTTGTTTGGTATAGGCAAAAGGTTATATGTTTAATTGATCAACTCCTCACTATCACTACGTTTACATATTGTTGGGTTTATGTGTATACTTTTCTAGTTCTCTTGAGGTACATGTAGTATGTCAGTATCCATAACATGTATTTAATTGTCTATGAGTGATATATGAAAGTTGGAAACTCAAACTAGCTTCATTTCAAGGACATATTCCTTCTTTTAAATGCTATAGACCTTCTCAGTGTAGACTACAATATTTTTGTTTGGTTTAAGTTATATAATTCTCAAGTATCAAGAATAATCCGTAAACCGTTTCAATTAGTTTTATCTGCTTAAAATCTGGGGGTCTTTATTTAAAAAGCAAAAAAAAATATTCATGTTTATAACGTTCCAGTAATGTATGTATCAATCATAATGGTACCATGTTTATTTTGCTAAATTTCTCAGCCGACAAGCGATACGTCATTGTAACTGAACCAACTTCATTACATTAAATGATGATATAAATAGTAAACAGACAAGTTTTCTCAAGTTTCACCCGAATACCTAGAGTTGTATATTATTACATAAAATTGACCTTATTGTTGTCAGCATTGACTGTGATATAATAAGCTTTACAAACAAATATCATCAGTTGAATGACATATGTACAGGATAATGATATCCCATGTACTATTGATACGTTTGGACAAAATCTTTCAAATGTTTCAAACAATCCGGATGGATCGAGAGCAAACGAAATGCATTTTTGATATGTTTTGGCCATTAAAGCACCATGATCATTTGTTTGTTTTTTTTACAATTGAGACAACTGCATGTATTGTGTCAAACGAAACTACAGTGTATTTGGATGTTATGCCCATATTAACATACTGTCCATGATATGATGGCAAGTCACATATTGAATTGTAGGAACATATTTATTGTGGGAACTTATCCTAGCGTTGAACACACGAGAAGTAGAATAGGGGGTGTTCTAAAAGTGTCTGAATTTTTATCATTTAAAAGCTCTTGCTCTAGTTAATGTACACTGTATTTAAACTTCTGAGAAAACCATTACATAGGTTTTACTCTCAACAAAGTTATACAACTTGAACATTACGTTAAGTATAAAGCTACCTATTAGAGTTGATATTAGATATTCCAATATACTGGCCATGATAGGGCTAGATATTCCCTTTTTGCTTTAATGCAGTTGGTTTGAGTAACTGTATATCAATATTGGGAATGAAAATATATTTCTTACTGTTGCTTGCCGATTTATCACAAGGTCCGTTCATGCGACAAATACTGTAGGGTACATAATTTATAACAATAGTATTGGCGGTTATACGGACAACTACTCTAACAACAAAGTAAAATGTGACAACCAAGTAACAAATGACGGTGTCTACGAGTTGACATGTATTTCCCGAATAATAATATTGTTATAATAATTTTCCATGTTAATCTACTATGTATATTCTCTGTTTCCTGAAGCTTTTGTGGTAGAAAAGAAACGCATTTTCCATACTCTTGTTTTTTTATGTAGGTCTCATATATCAATTACCTCCCCTTAGTTACGGTATCAAGATTATTGCGACCAAGAAATAAGAGCTGTATTTACAGTTTTAGAACCATTTGCAATGTGTTCAGTGTTCCAGAAGTGCATGTCTCTATAGAACAGTACACAATTAATTGGTGTGTGTGACGTGTACCGATAGATATGGGATTATTAACCCGATATTTGTTTTGGATGTTGCTTAAATATTTAAAAAATATAAGTTTACCTCAGCAACGAATGACTAAGTCTGCTATTCACCCAGTTATGATATATATACGATAAAACTGGAGAAGCGCTTGGTATAAGTTTGGTCCTTCATTTCCGCCAAAAATAATGTATCAGTTTGTCTGACGACAGGTGCATTGTCGTGTTGATGTCTGGTGTGACTATAATGTGACACGTTGGTTGTACTACGGTTGTACTGTGTGTTTCATGTTGTTATGATACATAGGTATATGCTCGATGATGCTATTTTATATAACAGGATATATCCATGTGTTAGGACACACTAGTGTAGTTTATGATTAAATTCCAGTACTGCTATTGTTGTAATTTTGTGGAACTTTGTGATAAGATGTGGTATATGGTCAATTACGGTAGAAAGTACACTAATAAAACTAAATCACCATCACTATTTTACAATGTATCAGAGAACAGTGTCTCCCATCACCCGGTTATACACAACAACAATAAAACAACAGCATGCATGTTACTATATACCAAAGTAGTATATCCCAATAACACTAAATTATAGTAACACTGATGATTTACCATATTAAAAGTAATTTATCCTATAAAAAGGACAGATAATAAAACATAACAGTATCGGTATTTATTCAAATATCGTGTTCTTACTAGAGGTGTAACGATTTACCGATGCATCGATGGATCGCGATTCAACTTTCCGTCGATGTGTGTATTGGGCGTTAAATGAAACTTTCAATAGATCGCAATTCATTTGACCTACGATGCATCAATCCGATCGTCAGATATCGGGCATCGCAATTCCATTCTTGATGAAACATAACAAAAACTATTTAATAAAGACTAACAAACAACAAACAAAAAATAACTTTTTTTTTTAAATAAAAAGACGAATTTTCTGATATAAACTTGTTAAACAGGTGTCGGATATTACGGACAACGTCTCCTTCCCATGTATCCCACTATGTTTATTCATCACTCTCGCAGTTATGCAGTGTAATAGGTGCTGTTGTTCTCTGTTAATAAAGATAATTTTAAGTTGCATACGAGCATAGTTATTAAATACACCTTATTAAACAATCATGGTGATTGCATAATCAGTATCGTGATGCGCATTGCATCGCGCTTAAATATTGTAATGCGCATAGCATTTTAATTTCAAAGGCAATATAAATTGCGATATGTATCATTTTAAAAATGAAGTATCGCGATACGCATTGCAGATGAAACAAAATGCCAATGCGCAGCCCTAGTTCTTTCATCAGCATAATATACAATACAACTCAAACTGGCAATGTATAGCCTTGTGTAAACTTGGACCCCAGCAGCATTAGTTACCAGTTTCAATATACATATAACCTTGGAATCAATTTGACAATTATAACATTCAATAGGTAAACCAACAATCAAAGAAATAAATACATGACACAATAGCAGCATCAGCATTAGAACTTTGCAATCTACATTTCTTTTAATACGCCAGTATACACACAATAAAACAATATCAGTCTGTATCACACATTGTAAAGTACAACCTAAAGTAGGATACACACAATAAAAATGGCAGCATCAGTATTTCATCACATATAGTAAATGTATAACTTGGTGTAGGATTTATATAATAGAAATAGAAGTATCAGTATTTAAGCCAATACAGTAATAGTATATTAATCTAAAGCAGAATATACACAACGAAACAATTGCAGCATCAGTATTGCATCACATATACATGTAGTAAAAGTATAGCCTAACGCAGGATAAACACAATTAAAAAATAGCAGCATCAGTATTTAATCACAACTATTAAAAGTGTAACCTAAAGTACGATATACACAATAAAAAAAAATAGCAGCATCAGTATTTTGTCACGTATGGTAAAAGTGTAACGCAAAGCAGGATACAAACATTAAAAATAGCAGCATTAGTATGTTACTATATTTTGTAAAAAATATAATCTAAAGTTGGATATACACAATATAGCAAAACGCAGCATCATTGTTTTATCACATATGGTACAAGTATAGCCTCAAGCAGGATATACACAATAAAAATAGCAACATCTGTATTTCATCACATATAGTAAAATAATAATATAAAGCAGGATATACACAATGAAACAAAAGCAGCACCATTATCTTATTACATACAGTAAAAGTATAGCCTCAAGCAGGATATACGTATTAAAATAGCATCATTAGTATTTTATCGCATTGAGTAAAAGTATAGTCTCAAGCAGGATATACACAATGAAACAAAAACAGCATCAGTATTTTATCATATAACTAAAACTGTAGCCTAAAGCAGGATACACACAATCAAAATAGCAGTATCAGTACTATATATCACATATAGTAAAAGTATAACCTTTAGCTAATTATACACAATAAGAATAGAAGGATCAGTATGTTATCAAATATAGTAAAAGCAAAATCTTATCCATGATATAGACAATCATGAATTGCAGTATCCACACATTAAACATAGCAGCATCAGTACTTTATTACATACAATAGAAGTGTAACCTAAAGTAAAATATACACAATGAAAATAGTAGCATCAGTATTTTATCACATGTAGTAATGTAGTTAAAGTATAACATCAAGCAGGATATACACATTAAAATTAGCAGCATCAGTATTTATCGCATTTAGTAAAATTGTAAAAGTTTAACATAAAGTAGGATATACGAGGATCATTCAATATATAATGCAACCTATTAATTATCTCTAAAACAACTGATAGTATTGAGATGGAACTTGACATGCTATTGAATCACCTACTTACTAATGTTTTGCAAACTCTGAGCACGTTATCTTTAATGACGTTATCATCACCGTGCAACGTCAAATGACGTCACTAAAAGCATCAAAGACGCGGTCACTTAACTTAAAAAGCGTAGCTACATAAAAATCGAGTTTCGACTTTATAAGAATGCGAGAGAAATCTTTAATGCATTACAAGAAGCTTGCGTTGAATGTTCTTTTCCATATTCTCAAGTAACTAAATAAAATGAATTTAAGAATGATAGATAGACAACTGAAGACAACCAGCAAAGTTGGCGAAATGTGACCGTAACGGATACTTTAAATACCGACAAAGTGATGGAAGTTTTACGTTCAGATCGAAGATTGAAATGTGAAGAAATAACACAGGAAGTATTGGACATTAGTGTGGGTTCTGTTCATTCAATTATACGGAACTGTTCAAAAACGGGTAACGTTTTTGCATGATAGGTGCCCCATCGCCTAACGTAGAATAAAATTGAATGTCGCTTGACAGTCGCGACCATAGACGAGATTTGGATTAAATTATACGAACCAGAGATGAAGTGACGATCAAAAGTAGCACCTAGGCATACTCCGAATTCAGCGAGACCGGCAAAGTTCCGTCGTGTGCAAGAAAAAATAAAGTAACTTATGATATTTGCGTATGATATTCGTGGAGTTCTGACAATGTTCCAGTCGGTCAACAGCACATACTACAAGTATTACATTAAAATGCCTATAACCACATACGTAAAAAGCGCCCAAAACTATTGCGAGCCGGTCCGATCTTATTTCATGACAACGCAACACCGCACACTTCATATGGTGTGACGTCACATTTTACGGAATATGAATGGGTAAACTGGACCATCCTCAATATCTCCAGACATTAGCCCCTATGATTATGACTTATTACCAAGTTTTAAAGAAAATATGAGGGGAATTTGATTCGCTGACGTAGAGGGGATTGAAATTACAGTGGCCATGCACGTGAAGGTTTATGAGCGTGAAGTCATTGACCACAGATGAAATTACTTTGTGGGATTATAATATGGTATTTACATTTATTTTCATGTAAATGATTTATGTGTCAGGTTGCAGTATATTTTGAATGATAATTAAAATAGTAGCATCAGTATTTTATGACATGTAGTAAAACAATAGCATAAAGCTTGATACAAACATTAAAATAGCAACATCAGTTTATCACATATAGTAAAACTGTAACCTTAAATAGGACATACATAAATAGCAGCATCAGTTTATCACATATA
Organism: Panopea generosa; assembly: GCA_029582155.1. NCBI lineage: Eukaryota > Metazoa > Mollusca > Bivalvia > Adapedonta > Hiatellidae > Panopea > Panopea generosa. The sequence continues at coordinate 49,832,659 of CM055896.1, forward strand.
GTAAAACTGTAACCTAAAATAGGACATACATAAATAGCAACATCAGTTTATCACATATAGTAAAAATGTAACCTAAAATAGGATATACAAAAATAACAGCATCAGTATTCAACGACATTTGGTAAATGTATAATCTAAAGTAGGATATACACAATCATCAGTATATAATTACATATAGTAATAGTGTAACCTACAGTAGGATATTCACAAAAAAAAAAGCAAAATCAGTATTTTATCGCTTTTGGTTAAAGTATAATCTAAAGCAGGATATAATCAATGAAAAAAATAGCAGCATTAGTAATTTATCACATATAGTAAAAGTATACATGTTGCCTAAAGCAGCATATACACATTTAAAATAGCAGCATCAGTTTATCACATATAGTAAAACTGTAACCTAAAATAGGACATACACAAATAGCAGCATCAGTTTATCACATATAGTAAAACTGTTACCTAAAATAGGATATACACAAATAGCAGCATCAGCATTTATTGACATTTGGTAAATGTATAATCTAAAGTAGGATAAACACAATGAACAATAGCAGAATCAGTAATTTATCAAATATAGTAAAAGTATACATGTAGCCTAAAGCAGCATATAGTAGGCCATCCAAACACAGGAAAAAACTTTTGGTGGCAAATTTGAGTAAAATTTGGCCTCCATGCTTAATGTCTTTCTTGGTATGTATGCAAACCTGTGAGGATGGATGCCACTCATGAAATCACCTCCTAATCTCAAAATTAGGTCAAAGGTCAACTGGGTGCAGTTATTGGTATATAGAATGTAGAACACTGTCTTATTAAAATAATTATTCATTGATTGAACTATAGAAATATGGTTGTTGTAAGCCACTACTAGGAATATGAATAAAATATGTTAAAAATTGTGTTGTCAAACTGAGGTCAAATTGAGGTCAAAGGTCAAAAGTGTGCAAAATTGATGAATTTTGAAGTTTTTGTGAAATGCAGGATTCCAGAACATAAAAACAGGCAATTATTTTTTTATTAAATGAAGTGAATACATAAACAAACCTTATGATAAATTAAATATATTAAAACTGAAGGAAATAGCTTCATGATGTGACAACAGAGGTCAGACAAAATTAATAGAGATTAAGAAATAGTTAATAATCTCTAATAATGCCCAACAAAGAAAGTTAATGATTTGTAGTCGTTTTAATATACACTAGTTTATAAGTTGATACATAATAAGGACATTTATTAAGATTCAGAAAGCAACTATTCGGATAGCATGCATTCCAAAAGCCTGAATTATAACGTGACTATCATTGCTTATGTACCGTTGCAGCAAAGAATTGGGAAGGTCATCAAGTTAAAATCACTTTCCAAGACATTCAAAAGTTTCTACCTAGCAAGTGGCAGAGATACCAGGGACAACGTGTGTTTCAGTACAGAACCAATTTCTACATTTCTGCTAGCATTTGCAGTAGACAAAAATATGTTTTAACGTTTAAATGTTTAAAAGACTCTGAAGTAGTTTTCTGTCATTTTTTAACAACCTGAACTTTCTGCTTGTTTAGAACATCAAACATCAATGCAAATGGTTTGTGTTTTTTTTCTTCAAAGGACTATACTCAGAAAATGTCAGAAGTATCCATCTGTTTGATCAATTCATGAAGGCAGATAGTCATAACTGGTGTAGGTGTGTCTTCCTTCCTCTACATCACTTTCTCCTTGTAGTGACTTCTCTGACACATCCGATTGAGTTGCCAAAGTGACACAGATTTTGTTTCTGGCTTGGTCATTTTGTGTGATTCCTATTTTCCCATGGTTCATTATAAAAATCCTTTTCATCAGTCTTGTTGCTTGTCAGTGTTTAGTATGTGTTGCTTCTTTTGACTGTAAAAATTCCGTCTTTAAATTCCTGATACACATCTGGGGCTGTCTTTTTGAAATTCTTCATATCATCTAGTTAATAGGTCAGCACTGAGCATAATTCAAATAGTTCTAGACTGTCAACCATAGTAACTTAACAGCAAACGCCCCTTGATGGAGTTCCAAGGTGCCCTCTTTTTCCGCTCTGATGAAGCCTAACAAAATTTCAACCATGCTTATGCTTAACTCCCTGTAATCAGCAATTAAACTACTCGAGCGTTTTGTATTAATTCATCTGTTCAATTGCTTTCTGTATATCCTCTTGGAACCGTTTTCATTTTTAAAGAGAATGCATCAGCAATATTTTAACGGCGTTATCAAAAGAATTAAGCTTAGCAGTAATAGTTACATGAGCCCACCACGATATGAAGATACATCAATGCAGTCTCCATAGTACTTTATAGGCTTCACGGCTCTGCAGTATGCCTTTCGCTCTAAAATGTTTTCGGTTGTGTTTGCTTGATATATGCCTGCCTCAATTCACACATCATCTAAACCAGTCTATTATACATACTGCCAAGTTGCCTTCAGAAAATTGAAACAGCAATGGAAACCCCGAGCCTGAATATGGCATTCTTGAATTGGTCTTGATTGCCTTATACAAGTAATTTCTTTTTATAATAGAGTGGCTGATCTGCTGTGAAAACGGTGTTGCTTGGCCAATATGACTTGAAATGGCTTCAATTATATTGATAACAACTGTAAATGTGTTCAATTCATCTACATAGACTTGTAATATTTGACGCAGTCCCATTGTGGGTATTGACAGATTATCTGGACTGTTTAATTCATTGTAAGCTCTTCAAGTCGGAACTGTTTGCACATCATTTTGACTGTCTTGCTTAAATCCATTCAAATATTCTGAGTATATGATGTTCAGTGTGTTTCGTTACTGTTTGTGTACCAACTACTTCCATTTATGTCATAAGGTCCATGTATTGGATATGGCCTACCATCATGAGGTAACACTACTTTATCTAACTGGATAGTTTTCATAGTATCAGCTGAAGCAAGTCTGGTATTAGTAGCCACATGATTTTCTCTAGCGACTGACCATCATATTGTGCTTAGAAATACATGTATGTTTATTTCATCTAACGTTGCTTCTAGGACATCAACATTATCACAGGGGTAATGGGCAAATATATGATTTCTTATATTTTCATGAATGTAAACAGATCATATTCATTTTTGATATGCCTCTCAAGACTATTTACAACTAAATTGTCAACTCTGTGGATCATATTTATTTCAACAGTGTTATTGACAGCATGAAAAAGATTGACTATCATTTCCGAACGAGTTGCCTTATGAAGAGCATGTCCAAGGCCAACATTTTTTTTTAGATTTTGTTTGCCATTAGATACACCAAATACTATAGCTTCTGCTATTGTATAAACTTTACATTTCTCCGCATAGTTTCTGACTTCAGCATTGCTGTCTAGAATAATTGACATACGACCAAATAGCAGGCGAGATAGAGAAAGAACCTTTCAGGAATTACATTGTCTACATAATCAATGTCTTTTACTTCCCAAAGGGAATCATGCCCATCTCACCTCGTATTTGTTGAGCAACAGTCTACACTTTCCTGTAGAAGTGTACTTCCATATAGAATACTTGAATCAGTATCAGATGAATCAGTATATGACCCGAAATCAGACGCATAAGCCTCAGAATGTAACTTTTGATATGCTTTAGCAAGATATTTGGAAATTACAAAGCTTTAAAAAATATTTGCTTGGATGTACTGATTAAATAACTGCTTCCTCTTAGAATGGTTGCTCCAATCACCAACAATAGCATACACAAGTCCCACATGAGCTTTAACCTATTCCAGTTAAAATCATAATATTGTTATTACTGTATCATCTTTGATACTATCCTCATACTTCACAATTTGTCTTATAAACTTAGACAGACATTTAAGATTGCATTTTACTTCGGACGCAATTAGGTCATTTACACCCGCAATACATATTCTTAAAAAGATCATGCTTACACAATGAAACTGTTTTACATCTTCCGTCTGAAATAAAATACAACAACTCCAATCAGTGGGTAGTATTTTGCTCAAGTTGTTGAACGGGCAGGAACATCTTTCAACACTACTAGTAGAATGTCTAGGAGGTGCCAGTTTAACATTGAGTTTATTAATTTTGTTTTCGGAAATGAATGCACTATAACACATTTTATGCCATAAAGTGTTTCAAACTTGTCAAGTGTCAAAATCAAAACTGTCAATTCTGTCAATAATTTCTATACTGGAGGTAACAAGTAATATTCTACGAATCTCAGATATTTTGTATGGCATCTTTTTATATGGGAGACAAATTTTACTCATTTTATGTACAATAAAGGTAATTTGATTACATCATAACATAATCTGTCTTTCCTTTACATTTAATTTTAATCTAAGGTACATATATATTCGTAATTATTATTTCTACTGGAATCTCATTTCAACTGGTAAATAATTTATGTCTTAGTCTTCAGAAATAGGTGTAACATTTTAGGTTAATAACAAAACGTATATATGCAATTAAACAAAAAATACTGTAAATGTCCAAAATGTTAATGCACTTTCAGGTAGTATAAGTACGAACAGAACGACAGATGTATGCTTCATTATCCTTTAAATAGATGCTTTATTGTCCCCTACATTGTTTCATTAGACTATTAACAACATGGCATTACAGAAAAAATATATAAAGCAACATAATAATAATATAAGTAACAATAACTTATATAAACTACTGTTTTGTTAATTTTTGCACCTGATTGACCTTTGACCTCAACCGTAACCTTAAAACGCAATTTCATGAGTGGCATCCACCATCACACGATGCTATACATCTTAGGGAATGTTGTTATGGTACTGAAACAATTATACTAAAAATTGCCATCAAAAGTTAAAATAAGGGTCATTTTGCTTTTTGGATGGCCTACTAATATACACATTTAAAATAGCAGCATCATTATTTTATCGCATTTGGTAAATGTATAACCTCAAGTAGGATATACACAATGAAACAAAAGCAGCACAAGTATTTTATTTCATTAACCTATAGAAGGATACACACACTTATAAAATAGATGAATCCATATTTTATCACATACAGTAAAATTATAAACTAAAGCAGGATATACACATTAAAAATAGCAGCACCAGTATTTTATCGCATTGAGTAAAAGTGTAACCTAAAGTAGAATATACACTATAAAAATAGCATTATTATTATTACATCACATATAGTAAATTTATAGCCTAAAGCAGGATATACACAATAAAAATGGCCGCATCAGTATTTTTTCAAATATAGTAAAACTATATTCTAAAGCAGGATATACATAATGAAACAATAACAGCATCAGTATTTTATCACAAATAGTTAATGTTTAACCTTAAGTAGGATGTGGACCACAACAATTAGCAACATCATTATTGAACATATTTTAAAAGTATATCCTAAAGCAGGATATACACAATAAAAATTGCAGCATCAGTATCTCATCACATATTGTAAAAATGTAACCTAAAATAAGGACTACAAAATAATAACAACACCGGTATTTTATTGCATTTATTAAAAGAATATTAGAAAGCAGGATATACACAATAAAACAATAGCAACTTTAGTATTTTATCACATACAGTTAATGTTTAACCTAAACCAGGATATACACAATGAAACGAGCAGCATCATTATTTTAATACATATAGTAAAAGTATAATATAAAGCAGGATATACACATTGAAATAATACCAACATCAATATATTATCACATATGGGTATTTTAAAAAAGATATGAAAATTCCAGTTTGAATAAACAGCAAAGTTATACATTGAATCACCTGCTAATTTTATAAGAAAAAGCTGACTATATGATATTCAAATCTATTAAACGTTATAAATGCAATCGTAATGAGAGACTTTTGTTAAGATAACTTTGGAGCAATGTGATATAAGACATGCTTTTATAATACCATCTATTAAAACTGATTTGAATATAAATTCTTTAAAATTGTAAAAGAATGATTTGTAAAGTTGTAGTTATATTCTTACATCAGTTTTAAAGTGGGCAACAGGAGCATATTGAAACATATCTCTGAACACGGATATGATGAAGCTAATTTGTTCAGGGGGAATATTTTTTGACATAAACTCTTGTTATGAAATTACAATACTGTAACTAAGATAAGGGGACTTAAGTATTTGGCAGAAATATGTAGAATATTATTGACAATTACTAACAGTTTGGATTTAATTCCACATTTCAAATTATCTTGGGTAACAGAAGGAAGTATTTGTTACAGTACAGACAAACGGTAACAGTTAAGCAAATTTCTACAATGTAAAACTTTGTCTTGTATTACTTTGTTACATACACATGTAAGTTTTCATTACTGTATATCTGTTTCAAAAAAGGTAGCTCAGTTCCAAGTACAGATAGGAAAAGGTTTGGTAACACCAAAGTTACAGATATAGGATAGAGTCAAAAGAAACAGGATAGAAAATGTCTTTATATTTGAACGAATAAGTGAAAGAAGTTTCCTACAATATTATAAAATACACCAAAATACAGCATTATTCCACAATACTATCTGAATAGATCTGTATTTATAATAAATTGTGCAACTTTTTACATACACTTTTCTTAAATGCTAAACAGTAAAGACAACTTAGGCTTTATAAAAAACTAAACATGAACATTAGTAAATAGTTTGCAGTGTGCTTTACATTGAATTTTTAAATATATATGTAATTAGTAGTCCACTATTAACATTTTAAACATTGATGTTATGTTATATATATCAATCAGGGAAATATTGAAAATCTGACTATTTTAAATGTAATTATATCTGCATATTATTTCCTTTAAGCAGATTTTTTTATTTCTTGCCTACTTTTTGCCTCAATACAGAAATAAGAGTGCGATTTTTCATTGTTTTCTGTTTTGGTATTATCGCAAGGAGACTTTCCAACTCGTATTAACATTTATCATTCATTGTCTTTTGCCATGAAAAAAAACTAATTCTCCCTTCTACCCACTTTGTGCATATACTCAGCATAAACATCACTCTCACTGGCATCTTCAACATTACCCGGCGGGTACGGATCATTATCATACAACACCACCACATATGTATTGAGAAATTGATACAAGCTCATCACCTCTATGCTTATTTATAAAAGCCAGCACTTATGTGTCTGTAGATTCTTGTTTGGATCCTACAACTACACATCAACCTCTTCTGCATTACTTTCAATATTGCCTCTACCACTTCCTCCATCTTTTCCTTCACCTCCATCACTGCCCTCTTCTCCTACACCTCCGAAATTATCTTCTTCTACATATCCAGCACCACCACTTTCCTCATTTCCTACACTTTTACCAATTCCTTCTCCTATATCTGTACCACTTCACTGTTCTCTTCCTACACAAACATCACCACTTCCCTGTTTTTCTACACCGCTACTTACACCACCAATTCCTTTTTCTGTGTCTCTACCAATTCATTCTTCCCCTACACCAGAACCACTTCCGTTTTCTTCTACACCATTACGATTTCCGTCTTCTCTTACTCCTACAAGATTAATCTCTCCTTCTATGAACACACTGATAATATTCCTAAAATCAGACATGAAGTAGATGAGAGCAACCATTTTAACATCATATATTGTATGCTGGCGTTAAATATCAAGAATAAGTTTCGTATAAAATTGTTATTACATCATTAAACTGAAATAAGGTTTTCATCACCGGATAACAACTGAAATTATGCCTTTAATACTATTAAAATCTATTATGTTATTCTGTCATATTTCATATTATTGGGAAAATATTATACATATTAAATCGCAAAGCCATTGACACGATTGAAACTGCGACGTTGTCAACATGAATGCATATTTATGGCAACTTAAAGGTTAGTTATACGTTAAACTCATGACAACGTGATGTGGCACCAGTAAATAGAGACCGTGTAACCGATGGAATGCAAACGGGTCTTTTTTAGATCAGCCCTGCTGCAAGTGTTTTTCATTAATTCATATGCGGTTAATACAGTTTATAGTTCAATTAGACCGATTGCAGTAGACATGTAAATTGTAATAATTTAGATATATCAAAGGTTCTCGAACTGTTACATTGTATGAAGTACATTAGTCAACTAATATAACATCACATTAAACTTTCAAAATCTCTTTTCAATACACATACCAGCTTGACAGGTGTCGTTTTATATTAATGCTTGGACTTAACCACATGTCATCAATTATTTTTATCATACATTTGATATATCAACCAAATGTTTACATGTCCATTTTAAGTCCTTTTTTTAATAGCTTTGAAATGTCTAGTATGGGAAGTCATTGCTTACTAAGTTTAAGACACGTAACGTGTTGTTGGTATTTGTTATAATTGAATAATAAGTTTTTTTCCACGTAAAAAAGTATGTTGTTATAACAAAGATAGCTAAATACCTTTCTATGAAATACGTTTTTTAAAGTGTAATAAATACCATGTTGTAGTGGCTGTTGTACTGTGTTTAAAGTCGTTTACAAAATACTTTTAGTCATATCGCGACGATGACGACCTTGAGACTTTATTCTGAACGTTGCCGCAATGGATTACATTGTATCATGCCTCAAATACATAGTTTTATATCCCACCCCGTCACCTTATACTGACAACAGACAGACCAGACCTAAAAATATCCTCTAAATGCTAAGTGACAAGCGAGGAAACTTCTAGTACCATTTTTAAGTTTTTGGTATGACCCGGTCGGGGTTTGGACCCACGACCTTCCGCATGCGAAGAGGTTGCTCTACCACTAGACCACCGCTGCGGGTTTTGACTAATTACGAATGTATCGTTTTTCTTGTTTTATTCCTACAGTTGAAGTACGTGATATGATTACATATGAACCCTACAACCAAACCAATCTGCAAAATATCAATAACATATTATTATGCAATTGAAATAATGGGCTGTATTGAATAAAATAACTTTTAAGATTCTCATATTCAGAAAGTATTGGAGGCGTAGGATTACTATTCGATATGTATTCCTAACTAGTAACTAACATGATCAGTCTTATCAAGTCGCATCACAATAACCTTTGATATTAAAGCACAATTGTGTTAAACTTTCACTTGGTTTTGCGATACATAACCAGTTAATTTGCCCATCTTTATTTAAATATATTCAGAGCACAAAAACAAAAGCGAATGTTGTAGTTCGAATAATGTCACCTTTCAAGAATTTTCAGTTAAAAGTGTGTTCTTTGATATCATTAAATTGACGCTTATTATAAAATATGCGATGTTGAAAAGTGTGTCATTGACTTCAAACATATCAATGATGCAGTTTGCTGGCAATTTGATATATTTCCAAATAACACTTAAGTCTTGTACAATTAAGATGAGGTAATTGCTATGTATAATGATTATAAAATCACAAACTATTCTTAGCTCAACTGTTTTTCATCAATAAGAGCTATAATGCTCACTCAGACGTCGGCCTTTTTTTTTCTTTTTTTAGACATTCTTATATCTCAGATATAACTATCCTCCAACGACGTTTCACCTATGTCTTCACTACAATTTAAGTGAATCAAAGGGACAAGTGGAATCACTTCATTTTTAATTAAAGGTAGAATAGTTTCCTCTCTCCATTTTATTTTGACGAAATTTTGTTAAAGTTTTCAAGAAAGCTCATATCCCAGTAACTACTAGCATTACATTTATGAAACTACACATCACGTGTTCCTTACATTTAAAGAGACTCATTCGAACAATAGAAAAATCGAGTTTGATTTTAGATATAATTATTGCCCCCTTTTGAGCAATAGTGCCGTTACTATATCCTTAAAAGGCATAGGTGTGTGTTTTCACCATCATTAAAAGGATTCATGAGGGCAAGTGGTATAACTTTTAAATTTAGACAAAATTATAGACTTTCCTTCTAACAAGATTCCTTCGTTTCAACTATTATTCATACATCAATAACTTTCCAAAGGTATGTTTACGACTGTAAAAGCAACTCAAGGGGACAAGCATTACTCCGTTCGTTTTAAGGATTTCGTATACTCCGGTTAATGCTTACACGATTGGGTTAAAGTTATATAGTAAGCTCTTGTCTCAGTAAGTACAAGTCATATATCAAAATAACTTCAAAAATATCTTTATTACTATTGAATGGACACAAATTGTATAACTTAATTATATTTGAGGTAGCATTATATACCCATTATTACTAAGATAATTTTGATAGAGTTTAACATTATGCATACATCTCGATAAATACTAGTCATACATCAATGGCATAACATACAAGTAATTGTCTCCATTACAATTAAAAATACTAGTGGGATAACTCAAAACTATTACCTCTTTTATGTTTAAAATATGATAAACGTGATTTTGAAAGCTCATATTACAGAAAATATTATTTGTGTTTAATTGAAAATAATTTGAGTAAAAGGATTGAGCCAGAATTAAAGGAAACATGAATATAACGTTTGTAATACACATGGTAATCATATACAACTTGCGTATAGGACAATGTTTCAGGGATGTATATGCAACATCTATGATCATAAATAACTTAACCAACAATCATGACATCAGGCCAGGATTTGTGGTACATGTATGTGCACATTCAAAGCGTTGAGTCAAATAGTGTTAAAACATTACTGCTATTTGACATCAAATGCCAAATAACCAACAAACCGTCTATCTATCTTCATGGTATATCATAGTAGAAAAACACATGCCAATTCGGTAGTCTTATAATTGAAGTAATGTCACTTTTAACTTATTCCCATCTCAAAATATGTTCTTTGACACCATACTAATATGAAACAAAGAAAATTCATGGCGAATTCATGGGCGAAAACCGGGATAAATAGGTTTACCGCTATGACCTACATTAGAAACAATCAGTTACCAAAAAATATTGAACCCTTTGACTGAGTTGTAAGGTCAAAGGTCACCACAAACAAAGCGTTTTACTGGAAAATATAATATCAATTTTAAACATTCATATAAGATATCTGTTAATTGTTTTGACCCTCATTATTGGTTTATCTAAAATTACCTATGGCATGCGTACAAGATATTAAAATATGTTAATTATTGAGGTCATTGTGTCAACAGTCAATAACTGAAAAATTTAAGAATTTACTCAAACTACGACATAATATTAAATTGTTTTAGCCTTATACAAGGCGACTCATAAAGAATTTGCATAATACGTGTCTAATGTCATTATACAAATTTAAACACAACATTTTCTGTTGTTATGATGCAAATACTAGGTATACATCAAGCTTAACGGACTTAAAAGTTCAAAAGTAACCGAATAGTAGAATACGCAAAATGTTATGTTGGAACTGATATCTATAAAATAAAAATATTTATGTTTGTTATATATTTTACCATCTTTAAATTTGCTTCAAATGATCTGTATGATTTGTTAAGGTCATTGGGTCAAAGGTCAACTAGTAAAATATTGAGGAGGGAATTGTTCAAAATATGTCATATCATTTTATTATATCTTAGCTTTATTATATGGCATCAATCAAAATAATGTGAAATGTAATGTCATCAGACACACAAAGATTAATTGTATATTTTGTTATTGATGGGTTTATTAATATATACTTAGTTGGAATGAACTTGACCTTACATGCCATTATTCAGTATTTTGTTCAAAATGCAGCTGCATGTAATAGATGTACTGTATGAAGCAACGTTTTTAGAGTTTATGCTTCTACACATGTAGGAGATACTAAGATAATAAATATAACATAAGGTTTGTCCAACTACATGATTTAATGAGAACTCTCATAATTACAAAATATTATCGTATTGAATTGAAGATGGGTGTCAAATCAATCATTAAAACTTTCTCTGAGATATGATGATAAACACAATGTGCTAAAAGCAGAATATAATACAGCGTTGAAGAAAAGAAATTATGTTCAAGTCACCCGGACTTGGTAGCTATAAAATTATTGGTATTGAAAATGCATCTGCAATAGTATCAGAAAGTCTATATTTATTAAAATAGCTCATAATGGGAAGTGATGAGGATTATAGTGGCGATAAAGGTGTTGATACATGTATGTAAACTTGTAATGCAGGGTTTAATATCACACGAGACGATATATTTGCCACATCAGATGTTAGTAAAATAACACCAAAGTATATCAATTAAACCAGGCATAACTATCCGTCAGGCTACACGGCCAAAGTAACGAGTAGAACTGGTTACCTCTATGCAAACTCCAGTATTGTATTAATATGACCCATGTCATTGTTACAACTCTAACTAACATAGCATTTCATTACATGATGCAGAATGCAATCGTATGAAATATAGGGCTAGGCCGGTTTTTTATATAGAATAATTCGATTGGAAAAAATGAACTTTCAGCACTGAACATCTACTGCACTAGTAAACAGTAAAATCATGAAATCTTCAGCATCTTTAAATATATTGATATTTCTTTAGCTAAATCAAAACCTATATTTGAAAAGCGATTCCATCATTAGGCAGTTATATTGTTATTAATAATATATAATTATATATAGAATACCTGTAGACTAATGTGTATAAGTCTTCCTGCCATTTTCCAGTGTAGCAGACATTTAAATGGCATTATATGGGCGGTGTTCTATAAATGTTTGGATATATCATTTAAGTTGAAAACTGTAACAGTTGTACTGCAAGACTAGGGAGATATAATGGTTAATTTAAAACGCCGATTTATGTGAAATAGTAACACCGGGAAAATCAGTAATTAGTTTAGCAGAGTCTGACTGCTTTTAGGTCTGAGCCAAAGTTTAGTTTGAAGAAAACTGCAGCTCATATGAACTGACACCAAAATCATATTAAATGTATATAAGGACAGCTAAGCTTACTATTGAAGTCCTATGCAAATGTTAATAGGAATTGATGGAGTTATTACAGCAACTACTATTACATGTTTAAGAAGATCGCTTGTTTTCATTTTAAAAGAAGAATAAATCATTTATGGTCTTGTGTCAATACATTGCTACTTTCTGAGAGTGAATAGAAAGGGTATATAGCTAATATCTGAAATCTATGCTGACGATCTACTATCGCATGTATCATACATGGTGGTGGCCAGTGTATTTAGCAAATATGAGAATGTCATAGGAAACACAACTTTATGTTTACGTAGAGTTTGAAAGATATCTTTATAGCATAACAGCATATTAATAAAAATAGAACTACGTTAAACAAGCAGAGTGTAATTGATAACAGACAGCATGTACTTTTATTAAGTATAGTGAATTTCGAACAAATATTGATTTACCACAGTTCTTACAACATGAACTATTTTCTGTTCTTTTCGCTCCGACCTTAAGATCTGATACGGCTTATGATCCTTCTAAACACATGAAATCGGTCATTTTCTAGAGTAAGGAGTAACTAACAGTCTAGTGATGGAAAGGAACTTGTTCAAGACAAAAGTAGACCAAAAAGGATGCAAAACCATTGAAATATTGTGGATACGTTTACTGAAATAGTATATCCAGTTTTTCTATCAAATATGGTTCATGAAGACAATTCATTGATCTTACTAGAAATGTGTAATGCACGTTTTTCCTTATATCTTGATGACTAAATTGGAACATGAATGCAGAAATTATCACAACTGAAGAATTCGCTGTAATGGACTGGATATGAAGAAATCAACATAGCAATACATAAGAATATGTTGATCACTTAGGTCACTGAAGTTAGTAAATTGTAATACAAATCAAGTGTATTTGATCTAATTGATGTAAAGGAGACTACCCAAAAGGCATGTCTTAATATTCTAACAATGCCATGCTAATGTAATATGATGTACTTGCAAAGTTCATAAATTAACTTATTATATATTTTGTTGTGGTTTTGACGAAAGCTGTAAAACAACATATACTTGCGCATTTTAAGATATATCGAAATATACTTCCAGTCACAAAGTTTGGTTGATTGAATAACAAAATTATTCGGTTCATTTATTGACACATCGGAACAACTTAATCAGGTTATCAGAGTTACGATGAGTAATATGTATAGAAAACATTTGTTTGTTTTAGATTTAGTTAACACTTCTTCGCTGCATAAATATTTGTTTTACTGCTACATTTGTATATCTTCTGTAATCTTTTGCCAACCAAAACACAGATACAACAATATCATATTACTTTAAAGGTAGTATATCAGGGGAAATACTATAAATGTCTTAAACGGATAAAACGTATCGTATTGTTATAAATAAATAAAATACGAATGATTTGATATATCAAATCTACCTAAACATGACAAAATTGATATTTAAATGAATTGGCAAGCTTGAAACGAAATCTCCATTCTAAAAATAGACAGCACTACAACATACTACTTTTCGATCATCACATTTCATGTTGACTTTTTTTTTAAGATGAAATTAATTTTACAGTGTGTAAACCTGCATGGCGGATCAAATTGAAATCAAAATAAAATAACGCAATATATTTAATATTTTACAAAATAAATTGCAATTTGAGCGTGAAATTCATTTTAGTTTATCCTAGGCGCAGGTATTATGAAAAACTTCAATGAGCAGTTCAAGGAGTTGTTCACTCTTTCAAGACACGGAAAAGTAAATTTATTTTTATGTTCCCAAAGTCAACAATGTGTCTTCGACCTTTTATTAGAGTATTATAGTCACAATGAAGTTCAAACAATTAAAAATCAACATAAGTTTAAGAAAGAAGTTAGGAAACGTTTTCTAAACCTGTATAAATAACATCTTTTGGATATAGTAGTGTCTGTGCAACATGCATGTGTGACTTATTATAGTGCAACGCACACTTGTTATATTTCCATATCTTTGTTTGGATAATATAAAATCAATTAAATACATCAAAGTAATTTATAATATCAAATTTGTTACTTTGATTATTTTATTTATTTGATACATTTTAAAGGATAATATATGTTTATGTTTAATCGCGCTTGATGGTCCGTGTCCTCGGACTGTACTGGTCTTTTTTTCAACTGACGAATTTTTACTAATTTTAAAGTTTTCAAGAAAATATGGTACTCATTTTGTAATAATTATTGCTGTCATAAGGTACTTACATTTTGTGTTATAAATACATTCTGTGATATTCATGGTAACGAATAGATTAATAATTATTTTAGATAAATGATCGACTTAATATGATTAGCATTTTTCATAGATTTAAATATTCATATGACTATATAACGCCTTAGGATATTACAAATTACAGTTCGAAACCACCTTGATTAAAACAAAAATTGTGTTTTACTTGCACTACTCAAACAGGGTAACTAACATGGCATCACCAATGGGAATTGTACAATTTACAAATACCACCAAGCTATCCTATTAAGCCTATTTATATTACTTATAAAATGACCAAATAATAAACTTGTGAATAGATTGAATAAAAGCGTATAATAATAAAACAAACATGTTATATACAAAATACTACAAAATACTTAAAACCATGTGTTTGTGTGACTAGATTTCACGACCTTCATTCAAATGTCCACCAAGATAATAGAGTTGCGAACGCAATAAAGACACATCTTATAACCAAAACGGAACATCTCTATCGAATGTTGAAAAGAGACAAACTAAAAACACAATATAACATGAAGTATTTCTTATACAAAACAAAACCAACTGTTGAAACGGTCCAAAATATCATTCTCTCCCCACATGCCTGGCAAATATTCCTTGCAATAGTATTTTGTAAAATACAGATGAGTTATCTAAAGTTATAATTTTGACACTTTTCGTGTTGATGTATTTTAAAACATATTCATTAAATCAATAAAAATGTAATCGTACGGTTGTTGTTAAAGACCTTAAATCGCGGCTCGATTAAATCGACAGTTCTCTTTCTGATTGAAATTTCCATATTACACAAACAGAAGAAAATCTTATATCATAATTACAATCATTATTTAACATTATATAATAACAATACCGAACCTATAAGTGATGAAATTTAAAGCAGATCCTTGTTTTTGAAAGCAAATATTTGCAGACTGACATTATTCCCCTACAGTAAACAAACTTTACCAACGTAAATATGAACCCTATAAACGTAAATCCAAAACAGAGTTAGCAACTTGTTCATAGTAATGCCGAGTAAATGTAGATATTACATGAGATAACCTTTAAAAAATAACAATGAAATGAGTAGTCATCAATTAGCTTAACCATTGTCCATCCTCCATAATCATTGAAGCACCTTGTTAAGAATATAGATTCTCGTGAAATGAGTATTTCGTGTACAGAACTAATAGCAGGTCGGAGCATATGTTCCCTGCACACGAATATTAGAAATGAATGTTGAAAAAGCTGTTTTTGAGATTATTCCAACCATGTGACTTGAAATTGAAAATAAGAAAGTACAACTTTCAACTTGTTACTTATACCGTAAACACGATTTTCTCGGAACACAGGGTATTAGGCAAGCATAATACAACCAAACGGCTAACCAAAGGTTCACAACAGAACATGTCACTTTATTAATACCTGTAACAGTGCAAGGATAACTCAAGGATATAACTATTTTTTTTCCCAAAACTTATCGGGTCGTATTACCAAATCATGTGAACACCTACTTTGATCAAGATCTGATGCAACTCAAACATGCGACACTATTTATCAGGCAAAACAGCCATTTTACAAACACCAAAGACCATAACTCTGTCAAAGTTCATAATCCCAATCCGATCGCGATGAACGATAAAGATGCAAAGTGGTAACAAGACAAATTTTAGCATTGTTCAATCCAACAAAGGTCATAACATTTTGGCCCGAAATGTCCGATTCAATAACTCGTCCAAGCGTTCTTGGTGAATAACAGTCTGGTAATAAAATCACAATCCGATGTAAAATAGAGGTACATAGTGTTTATAAGGCAAAATTTATATATTTTTCATTATTCAAGGAACATTTGAATCGACCTCGAATTTGAAAATATTAATGCAGATTTGTAGTAGAAAGTTAAAGATAGATGTTATGTTGAACAAGAACTCTAGACTTGAGTATGGAACTTTTCATTATCTTCGACCCTGGTGTTTGACGAGTAAAGCTAAACACAGTAATGTCTTTCTTTTTACAGAAACACACGCAGATAATGGGTACATCGTGAATGAAAATACGTTACTACACACTTTGTTTATGAACAAACATAATTGGGAATGAGCATGCTATATTATTTAATCAATTACATATTCTTAAGGTCTTGTTTAAGGATGATATTTAATGCAGAATAGACATTGTTAAATCAATGTAAAAAATAATTTCATAGTTCGAGAATATACAACATTTCCATTAACCAATTGCAATACATAGCTTATATATTTTGTAGTTTGTGGTTGTTATTGACTTCATTCATATTAATTCATTTTACTCGCTATTCTGTGATTCCTGAAATATTTAACTGTACTTTAGATCAATAAATGTCAATGCATGTTGCTTTAAAATGATAAATTGTTCAAAAGTAAATAGAGGGAACCGTATCCTAGATAACAGCCAACAACAAAACCACATATTTTTAGATACTTCATGCAATGCTTATTCCATTGAGTACTATTATCAATATTCAATATATACTTAATATCTGATCACATTCTCTTGTGGATAGTGCAATATTAACATTGTGTTATCTTAACAAAATATAAAAAAAAATATTTCAGAGAACACTGGAATTTTTACAATTTGTCAGCCAATAAAGACTTAGTGAAGTATAAACTGTTGATAAACTGTAAACACAAAGTTCAGCGGCCCAACGAAATTATTTTCAATTTAAATTGTCTAATCTAAATATGATTTACATCATGATTTATTAAATCAAATGCCTCCCTAAAATCAAACAGTACATATCCCACAAACGTTCCCTTGTTAATAACATTCAGCTTTTATTCAATTAGTAGTAGAAACATGCAAGCAGATTACGTTCATTAAATTGCTTTTTAATTGATTTGAAATTGATAGGAAAAATTATGATTTTTCAAGAAACTGTTATTCACAGTATATTTAAATACCTTTGATCACGCTAATAATATAGAAATTGGACAGTTTATAAATGAATTGAAATATCCTACTAGAGTTTTATACATGTATGCAATGGTTTTGCATATACCTCAATAAAAACGGACAATTATCGCCGTTACGTCTAGAAACAAAAAATAATTCAATATTTTTACCAATTTCAAGATTGATGACCGTACTTTACACAGGTAATTTAGCCATTATAATTCTCGTAAGATTCCGATATTATAGCAAAAGGAATTCTAATATGAACTTTGTTAAGAATTAAAAAATTGAATATCCATATTCTATGTTTTTATTGGTCTTTATCGTAGTCAGCTAAATACTTAGCTTAAATATGCTGAATGCTATATAAACATGTTAATTAGTAATCTCATCTTCATGTAGTACCCGATTCAACACCATTTGAATTGGATATACCAACTAAAATTAATTACTGGATATCAATAGTGAACAATATGAATATTTCTCAGAATAAATATAAATTAAAGTTCATCTTCGTACACTAGTATAACATGAGAGGAAAATTATGCAGCAATTATATGGCAGACAGAATGTCGCACAGGTAAGCTAAGCTAGCTGGACTACTGGCAAAACTGGTCTTTGCCAACTATCATAGTTTTATATTCATTAAAAATTACAAAACAGAACAGAATTGTATTATTTATTGGTTAAACATCGTTATTGACACAAACAATACAGTACGCGTACACATCAATACGAGAGTGAACATACAATGGATATACACTGCTGTGTACATTAATATATTTTCAAGAAAATCTTATAATTGCAGTGTATATGAATCAGTTGTTTGAATTTAAAGCATAAGACGCTGACTTAAATGCCTTTATTAAAAAACTGCTTATTTAAAAGAATTAATACAATTTAAACGGTCAATAATTTATACATACATGTATTTAGACACATACTGAATTTCTAATAATTCATGGAAGGGAAATATAATCAAAAATGATACAATAATACTAAGATGGCATAACATCCATTTTCTTTCCTTCCTAGCTAAGTTTTTGTGTCTACCAGTTTCAATATTTAACTGATGTGAAGATAACCGTTATTGTACTATACTGATTCTCAATTTTTAAGATGTAATTTTATTTATATAACTGAGGTGTGTTTTAATTGTTTTATAAAGTGTTAATAAAGATGGCGATGTACTACATTGTTTTCAATCGTTTACATCTCGATTAACCATTTTCGTAGGAGTTGTATAAACAAATCGATTGAAATGCATTAAGGGAACAGACAATCTTTATATTTAGTTTCTGCTCAGTGTGACGAAGTGAAAGTAGAATTCAGAAAGGATGTATTTGAAACATTATTGTGTTTTAAATTCATAATTCAAACATGGATCATTAAATATGACAAATGCATTTTATAAATAAAAAGAAACTAATATTTTGTTTCAACGCAATTGCGCAACTACCCACCAGAAGCAATTCCTATGTCAAGCATTATTTCTATACATCATGGCGTGTTATAAATTTCTATGTCAGAGAAATAAATTATAATTCAAATATCATTAACAATCTACGACATTCTCGTGGTATATTGATTAAGAATAATAGTCTTTACTTAAAATTCCATGTTTCTTGTAAAAAAAACTACGAGAATAGTACGAGATTAATATTTGGTTCATATGCTATTCATATAAAACATGTTGTATAATAATCGTATGCATCAAGTAACATATCATTCGCATAAGCCTTTCTTGACATACGAACATAGTGTAATAAGAGAATCACACGCAAACCTAGCATATGATGGCAATCTTGAACCTAGCATATAATGACAATACGGACCTTAGAATGTTTTTCATATAAAACATGTCCTATAATAATCATATCATTCTCATATGCCTCTCCTGACAATCATACGAACATAGTGTCAAATGAGAATCACGCGCAAATTGTTTCATATGAAACATGATATATAATGACCATATGAAACTTACCTAATGATGACAATATGGAACGTAGCATATGATGACTATATGAAAACTTGTATATGATGACCATATGGAATCTAGCATATGATGAACATATGAAACTTAGCATAAATTATGATGACCATGTGAGATCTAGCATATGATGATTATATGTAAACTAGCATATGATGATCATATGGATCATAGCATATGATGACAATATGGAACATAACATATGATGACCATATGTAACATAGCATATGCTGATCATATGGAACTTAGCATATAATGAACATGTGGAATCTAGCATATGATGATCATATGTAACCTAGCATATGGTGATCATAAGGAACCCAGTATATAATGACAACATGGAACCTATTATATGATGACCATTTGGAACCTATCATATGATGATCATATGGAACCTAGCATATGATGATCATATGGAACCTATCATATGATGACCATATGGAAAATAGCATATGATGATCATATGGAACCTAGCATATGGTGATCATATGAAAACTAGCATATGATGAAAATATGGAACCAAGCATATAATGATCATATGTAACCTAGCATATGGTGACCATATTGAACCATACATATTATGCCAATATGGAACGTAGCACGTGATGACCATACGGAACATAGTATAAAATGAGCAATCAGCAATTGATTACCATATGTAATCTAGCATATAATGACAATATGGAACCTAGCATATGATCAACATGTGGAACATAGTGTAAAATGACAATATGGAACCTAGCATATGATGACCGTATGTAACCTATCATATGATGACCTCATGTTACCTAGCATATGATGACCATATGAAACCAAGCATATGATGACCATATGGAACCTAACATATGATGACTATATGGAACCTAGCTTATAATGACAAGATGGAATTATCATATAATGACCATATGTAACCTAGCATATGATGACCATATGGAACCTATTATATGATAACCATATAGAATCCAGCATATAATGACAATACGGAACATAGCATATGATGACCATATAGAACCAAGCATATAATGACAATATGGAACAAAGCATAATTATGATGACCATATGGAACCAAGCATATAATGATAATATAGAGCCTACCATAATTATGATGACCATATAGAACCTAGCATATAATGACACTATGGAACCTAGCATATGATGAAGATATGGAGCCTAACATAATTATGATGACCATATAGAACCTAGCATATAATGATAGTATGGAACTTAGCATATGATCACCATATAGAACCCAGCATATGCGAATCATAAGAAGTAACTAGTATAAGTCGCATTGAAAATCATATGTTTATCCTTCGATATGAGAATCATGTATGGTTAAATTGCCAATGCATCATCATAAATAGTATTCTTATAATACATCCCCATACATCGATGCAGTATTTCATTTTGAATATGTAGTGTACAATTGATATCCGTAAGTCCGTAAATACGATGTACCAGAGTCAGGTCAGATAACAAATAAGTGAACATTGTGTTATTGATTATATTATATAACAAACTCTGAAAAATGATACGTCATATATTAAAACTTTATGACGATCAAATTACATAAAATTCAACTGTAGGAATAATTTTTCAAGTTTTATGAGATTTTTCTTTCAAAGTGTAGTTACGACTATCTGACTAAAAACTTCCAAGATAATTGAAAGAAACAGAATTAACAGACAGCATTTTATTGGAGTATAAAGATTTTCACAGCAATGGAAAAGCAGATAACTGGTTAGTTACGAAATTGTAAAGAACAGTATAAATTATAGACTATTTATATCGATACAGTCAGGAATAAAGTAACTAGAAGCAATTATTTATCCAATCAGACAATAATTTTAGACTGTTTTAAACTGTTGTAAAGTGCTATAGCATCGGTGAATTTAATATTTCGTTTTGACACAACATGAACGGTGACACTATTGTATAGAGTATTTGTTGGCAAAGAAAACAACCTGAAACTCAGTTATCAGTTATCATTCTGAAGCATTAGCAAATGCTATCACTATAATTAACTTTTATATATAAACATTGAGATGGTCATGAATCTAACAACATTGTGTATATAACCTGGGATCCGTTTCACGTTCTAAAGCATAATAACTTCTTAAGAGTTTTTTTAAAGATACGAAAATTGTCACTTTATTCAATTTCTCATCACCATAAAAAGTTATTAATTATAGTCTAAGAAAATAATGTATTTATAACAAATCTCAGGAATGGTGTGTTAATAAAACATCTGTATGTGTCTTTATTGTTCGTACGATAATCTTATACTTACCAAGGTAGTGAAACGGACACATGGCTGCTAAACAAACAAACTTTTTCAATCTACACAACATAGTAATGACACATAACGAAAGTTCAATCTTATGATCAGACCAAACTCCCAGAAACCACCATTTACACCAGAAATGCCCTTTTGCTATTCTCTCACCCACTGATCAAATTCGTGAAGATGTTTCTTGGAATCTTAAAAATAACAAAATATTGAATGTAAAAGCTTCGCAATTTTGTAACAAAAAAGTTATCTTTTTACATAAATTCACATGCACACTAAGCCAGTGCCATGATATATCACTGCTTGTCAGATTAGTTCGAGGCCTTAAAGTTAGATACAATATTAGACCATAATTGAAATCTAATCAAAATAGAATGTGATAATTACTTGAGCAGACCTGCAAGCAGCAGTATTTGATTTCAGCTTTTTTCACCATCGCAATTTTGTAACAAAAACAGGTTATCCTTTTACTTAAATATCCAATAAAATTAGTTCTTTTATTAAATGAATGGACATATCACAACAGGAAAAATAGCAGTTTTGATTAATCAAGTGCTGAAAACTGTGGGATCTGGAAAGGTATCATTATTACGGTTATATACAACATAATCATAAATACGAAATTTGTTTAGAATATTCAGGATAAAAAAGTCAAACATACTCATTATAATATGTTTTAGCCTTAACATGCAGACTCAGTCAATGCCATGAGATCTCACTGCTTTTCAGTCGAGGACTTAAAGTTACATACAATATTAGACCAGCTGAAATGAAATCTAATCAAAATAGAATGTGATGATTACTTGAGCAGATCTGCAAGCATCAATATTTAATTTGAGCTTCTTTCACCATTCCAGACAACTGCACCAGTGCATTCTTTAGTGTTGAGGGGGACTCAATAGCTGTTAAAAATCTTAATTAAATGATGATTTTAACATTGTTTCGTTTCATGTACTATTATGGTTGTATTGTATGTAAATTCGCCTAGAGTTAACAATACTAATACCAATAACGCTCCTATATTACCGGCCAACACTATCCACTGCCCTAACGTCCCGTTTAATCTGCTATTTAACACTATAACATTTATTAGTAAAGTTGTTTATTGTAAAAACACATTCAGATTATTTGTATAAATATAAAATTATTGGGATTATATAGGATCAATACGCAACAGACACACGGGCACAGTATACAAAAGTACGAAACTAGTAGGGACCCCGTTGGAAATAAGCGCGTTTGTTGCTTTAATGGGTTATCCCAGGTTATAAGATCTTTAATTTTTAGATGATTACTATAATTATTTTACTTATTTATTTTCTTGATTTATTACTGTCATTTTATCATCATCATGATATGTATATGTTGTATAATGATCTTATATACCTGAATAAATTTGAATTGAATTGAATTGAAACATATCAATGCGATTGAGTCATATATTAAAGCGGAGGCGGTAGTGTAATGATGATAGTGTTGGCCGATCACGATATATGTTGCGGTTTCAATCCCCAGCTCGACCCAATGTTTCTTATACAACAACACTCAGTACTAGTTCTACCCAGGAAGCGAACTCGAGAGCGGTTCATATAAATTAAAGCTTTCATGGCAATTGAGCTTAAATCAATAAGTTTCAACTAAAGTAATCATATATACATCTACAATTAGCATATTAAATAGCGTATAGTAAAAATGACTATAATTATTCACTGATGTATAAAATGATCTCTTAAATGCGACTGAACCATACGAGAGGTATACCCTACCATAAGACGATCGCTGCAGTATTAGATACTGTGTACACTGCAAGTATCAAACATTTTCATTTAAACTTAAACAAACTTAAACTGTATATAAATAACATATGTATCTTAGTCAATGTCATGTGCTTTGCGGCCGTAAAAAGACGTCTTGTGTGTGCTGTGTGGTGGCCGTAAAAGGTGTATCTCGTGTGCTATGTGACTAACATAAAATGTCACCTCATGTGTTATGTGGCCTCCGTAAAAAGTCTTCTCGTGTGTTATGTGGTAAATGATCGTATCGTGTACTATGTGGCTGTGGGTTGCCGTTAAATGTTGTCTCGTGTGTTATGCGGCTGACGTAAAATGTCGTCTCGTGTGCTATGTAGCTGACGTAAAACATGGTCTCGTTTGCTATGTTGCTGACGTAAAAGGTCGTCTCGTGTGCTATGTGGTGGCTGTAAAAATTCGTCTCGTGTGCTATATGGCTTACATAAAAAGTCGTCTTGTTTGTCTTCTGTATGGGACCGTAAAAAGTCGCCTAGTGTGCTATGTAGCTGACGTTAAATATTGTCTCGTATGCTTTGTTGCTGACGTACAAGGTCGTCTCGTTTGCTATGTTGCTGACGTAAAAATTCGTCTCGTGTGCTATATGGCTTACATAAAAAGTCGTCTTGTTTGTCTTCTGTATGGGACCGTAAAAAGTCGTCTCGTGTGCTATGTAGCTGACGTTAAATATTGTTTCGTTTGCTATGTTGCTGACGTAAAAGGTCGTCTCGTGTGCTATGTGGTGGCTGTAAAAATTCGTCTCGTGTGCTATATGGCTTACATAAAAAGTCGTCTTGTTTGTCTTCTGTATGGGACCGTAAAAAGTCGCCTAGGGTGATGTGTGGTGGCCGTAAAAATTATTCTCTTGTGTTGTGTGGTGGCCGTAAAAGTCGTATCCTGTGTATGTCGCTGACGTAAAAAGTTCTCTCATGTGCTATTTGCGGCCGTAAATCTAGTCTCTTGTGTTGTGTAGTGGCCGTAAAAGACGTCTCGTGTGCTATGTGGCAGCCATGAAAAGCAGTCTCGTGTGTTGTGTCGCCGATGTAAAAGGTCGTCTCGTGTTCTGTGTGGTGGCCGTTAAAAAAAGCCCTCTCGTGTGCTATTGGCTGCCGTAAAAATCGTCTCGGGTGCTATGGGCTAACGCAAAAAGTCGCCTCATGTGATGTGTAAGCCATTAAAAAAGTATTCTCCTGTGCTATGTGGCGGCTGTGAAAAGCCGTCTCGTGTGCTATGTGGTGGCCGTAAAAGTCGTCCCGTGTGCTATGTGGTGGCCGTGAAAAGCCGTCTCGTGTGCTATGTGATGGCCGTAAATGTCGTCTCGTGTGCAATGTGGCTGCCGTGAAAAGTTTTCTTGTACTTTGACTCAGTATTTTAATGGCTCTTTTGAATTGTTGAATTTTTCATTGAGTGTTGGTTAAGGCAGAATACTTCTTACTAAAGACCGGGGTTCACTTAATCGAAAATCCGTACTGTTGGTCATTAATCCGATTTGGAATAGAAGGTGTGGCTAAACTACTGGTCGTCTGCTCTTATCTTAACATTGTAAATATTAACATTTGGTGTTTTGATTGATAACGTTTTGAAGAACTGATTTATTTCGATGAAATGCAATTCAAATGGAGTCAAAATGTTCAGACTGAAATAAGGTCAATATCGACATATTATTCCTAAAGTTGATGAAAACCCACACGCATTTCACATACATACAAGACAATTCACATCATTATCCTAAGATAGATGGCCTATTTCGTTCACCTGGTTCAAAAGATAACGGGCTAAATAAGGCGAGTGTTGCTGATAACTCAAAGATAGCTAATTAATTAATAAATAAGACACGCGCAAGAAATTGTTAGGCATCAGAATATTGTATAACTATCGTGAAAGATGGTTAAGACCCATTTATAGATTCGAAGTAGTGGGTGTTGTTTTATGTAGATAATATCACGCTGTCGGTTATCAATATATAAATATTGTCATCATTTATGTTATTGTATTGAAGACATGACGATAAACTATATCATAGAATAAATATTTATTAATTTTAGATTACTTTGTTTCATTCTCAAGAAAAATATTTTATTATAAAATGTTATAAGTTATATAAATATGCGACAAAAATGAGAGTCGACATATATCAATAATAATGTGAAAACTTTTTTGTTGTATACAATTTAACTTAAGTTTATCTTGATAAAAAATATACAAGCAATGTGAGGTATATATTACATGTATAATGTAAATGTTGGTACGTGATCAAAATAAAATAACAGTTTTAATATTGTGACATTTTACCTTTATCTGTTTGCATACAATAATAATTATATTTTGTTTTATTGGAGTTCCATTGTTTCACAATACAATAAAGCATATTTTATCATAATTGTTTATGATTGTTTATATACACATATATTAATATTAATTCATTTTTTATTTCAGATTTTTGGCATAGTAAGTATCTATTATATCAGTTTTGATATGAGCTTAATATCATTATAGAATAATGCAGAATCTCCTCAACAATACCATTTCCAATAAAAAAAAAACAGTTTGTGATAAATTTGCTCGTTAAATAAAACGTCTTAATATATATTTCTTTTTAATAGTCTTTAATAGTTCGAATCATAATGAGAAATTAAAAAGAAATAAAACAGTTCATTGATTAGTATTAAAGATTGTGAAAAAAAAAATTGTCATATATCATCGCTTCCAATAAATCTTTCGAAAATATGCGAATATTTACATGTTTCTTACTCGATTACGTTTTACGTATTCTTGACAATATATATAATGTTGGGTAACTTCCTGATACGGATTCAAATGTTTTTGAGAATTTTAATAAAAGAAGCCGAAAATTGACTGTTTCACTTCAGGCACGAATTCGAGGGGAAATCAAGTATATATAGCAAACTTATCAAATACAATCACTAATTTATCATGGTTAAACAGTTTCATGTAAAAATATGTCATACCTATTTTTATCGGGTCAAAATCATGTTATTTACATCAAACAAATATTTCTTTGAACAAATATTTGTTAAAAAATAAAGGTCAAATTCTGCGGTCGAATCTTATAATAATGTGTTAATTAAAGTTCAATAATCTATTCATTATACCAACTGGGCTTCATACTTTTCTTATTCATACTTTAAATAAATGCAGGACTTCAATTATTAATATCTTAAATGTCAAGATACCTCATGTAAAATCCATTGCCGATGATAATGCATATGATTCCTATTTACTAGTGGATAACATAAGTTTATTATTTAAATATTAACAAAATTGTAGTATTAATATATATTTGAACAAAGATGCGATCATTTACTATCTAACAATGTTACTGTTAAAGTTCGAAATTGGTTATTATATGTTAAAACATGTTTTCAGATATTTCATGAATAGTTATTATAAAGAAACACATTCTACTGATGTTAAATAGTCATTTATACTAAATTCAGCATTCGAAAGCAAATGTCTTGTTCGAAATGTTTAAATGTGTTGAGTACAACTTTGCTAAAACAAACTATTGTTTTCTCAAACCGATACCTCAACACCTATATCGAGCTCA
Source organism: Panopea generosa (assembly GCA_029582155.1). Taxonomy (NCBI): domain Eukaryota; kingdom Metazoa; phylum Mollusca; class Bivalvia; order Adapedonta; family Hiatellidae; genus Panopea; species Panopea generosa. The sequence continues at coordinate 49,860,292 of CM055896.1, forward strand.
TGATAATATGTTGATTACTCTATTAGTACATATATTTACAAAAAATAAAAGCAAGTCGCAATAAAGCTATCCCTTCTCAATGTGAATAACCTTTAGCTGATTATACACAATAATAATAGAAGGATCAGTATGTTATCAAATATAGTAAAAATATAATTTTAACCATGACATAGACAATTATAATTAGTAGCATTCACATATTAAAAAAAGCAGCATCAGTACTTTATTACATACAATAAAAGTGTAACCTAAAGTAGAATATACACATTAAAATTAGTAGCATCAGTTTTTTATCACATGTAGTAAAAGTATAATCTAAAATAGGATATACACAATGAAACAAAAATAGCAGCATCAGTATTTTGTCATATATAGTAAAAGTGTAACGTTAGTCAGGTTATACAAAATAAAAATGAAGCATTAGTATTTTATCACATATTGTAAAAGTGTAACCTAAAGTAGGATATACGAGGATCATTCAATATATAATGCAACCTATAAATTATCTCTAAAACCACGTATATTATGAGATGAAACCTGAATCACATACTTACTAATTAGTTAGCAAATTCTGAGCACGTTATAAAATAGAGGTACACAGTGTTTATAAGGCAAAATTTATATATTTTTCATTATTCAAGGAACATTTGAATCGACCTCGAATTTGAAAGTATTAATGCAGATTTGTAGTAGAAAGTTAAAGGTAGATGTTATGAGTTAATTCATTCTTGAGTTGAACAAGAACTCTAGACTTGAGTATGGAACTTTTCATTATCTCCGACCCTGGTGTTTGACGAGTAAAGCTAAACACAGTAATGAATTTCTTTTTACAGAAACACACGCAGATAATGGATACATCGTGAATGAAAATACGTTGTATGAACAAACATAATTGGGAATGAACATGCTATATAATTTAATTAATTACATATTCTTAAGGTCTTGTTTAATGATGCTATTAAATGAAGAATAGACATTGTTAAATCAAAGTAAAATATAATTTCATAGTTCGAGAATAGACAACATTTCCATTTACCAATTGCATTACAAAGCTTATATAATTTGTAGTTTGTGGTTGTTATTGACCACATTCATATTAATTTATTTTACCCGCTATTCTGTGATTCCTGAAATATCTAACTGTACTTTAGATCAATAAATGTCAATGCATGTTGTTTTAAAATGATAAATTGTTCAAAAGTAAATAGAGGGAACCGTATCCTAGATAACAGCCACAACAAAACCACATATTTTAAGATACTTCATGAAATGCTTATTCCATTGAGTACTTTTATCAATATTTAATATATACTTAATATCTGATCACATTCTCTTATGGATAGTGCAATATTATAATAAATGAAGCAATAGAAAATTACTTTGAAATATGTATACGCCTCTGCGTGTTAGTATTAACATGACGTTTGATTTTCAGGTGTTTATTAACATAGAGTGTTATCTATACAAAATATATAAAAATATTTCAGAGAACACTGGAATTTTCACAATAAGTCAGTCAATAAAGACTAAGTGAAGTACAAACCGTTAAATAAACTGTAAACACAAAGTTCAGCAACCAAAAGAAATAGTTTTCAATTTAAATTTTCTAATCTAAATATGATTTACATCATAATTTATTAAATCAAATGCCTCCCTAAAATCAAACAGTACATATCCCACAAACGTTCCCTTGTTAATAACATTAAGATGCTATTCAATTTGTAGTAGAAACATGCAAGCAGATTACGTTCATTATATTGCTTCTTAATTGATTTGAAATTGATTGGAAAGATTATGATTTTTTCAAGAAACTGTGATTCACAGTCTATTTCAATGACCTTTGATCATGCTAATAATATAGAAAATGGACAGTTTATAAACGAATTGAAATATCCTACTAGAGTTTTGTACATGTATGCAATGGTTTTGCATATATCTCAATAAAAACGGACACTTATCGCCGTTACGTCTAGAAATAAAAAAGAATTCATTATTTTTACCTATTTCAAGATTGATGACCGTATTTTACACAGGTAATTGAGCCATTGTAATTATTGTATGATTTCGATATTATAGCAATAGGAATTTTAAAAATTAAAAACTTGATTATTCATATTCTATGGTTTTTTATTGGTCTTTATCGTAGTCAGCTAAATACTTAGCTTAAATATGCTGAGTGCTATATTTACATTTGCATTAATAATCTCATGTTCATGTATTACCCGATTCAACACCATTTGAATTGGATATACCAACTAAAATTCATTACTGGATATCAATAGTGAACAATATGCATATTTCTCAGAATAAATATAAATTAAAGTTCATCTTCGTACACATAACGTATAACATGAAAGGAAAATTATGCAGATATAATATGGCAGACAGAATGCCGCACAGGCAAGTTAAACTGGCTGGACTACTGGCAAAACTGGTCTTTGCCAACTATCATAGTTATATATTCATTACAAATTACATAACAGAACAGAATTGTATTATTTATTGGTTGAACTTCGTTATTGACACAAACAATACAGTACGTGTACACATCAATACGAGAGTGAACATACAATGGATATACACTGCTGTGTACATTAATATATGTTCAAGTAAATTTTATAATTGCAGTGCATATTAATCAGTTGTTTGAATTTAAAGAATTTGGCGCTGACTTAAATGCCTTTATTCAAAATATTGCTTATTTAAAAGAATTAATAGAGTTTAAAAGGTCAATAATTTATACATACATGTATTTAGACACATACTGAATTTCTAATAATTCATGGAAAGGAAATATAATCAAAAATGGTACAATAATACTAAGATGGCATAACATCTATTTTCTTTCCTTCCTTGCTAAGTTTTTGTGTCTACCAGTTTCAATATTTAACTGATGTGAAGATAACCATAATTGTACTATACTGATTTTCAATTTTTAAGATGTAATTTTATTTATATAACTGAGGTGTGTTTTAATTGTTTTATAAAGTGTTAATGAAGATGGCAATGTACTACATTGTTTTCAATCGTTTATATCTCGATTAACCGTTTTCGTAGGAGTTGCATAAACACATCGATTGAAATGTATTATGGGAAAGTCAATCTTTATATTTAGTTTCTGCTCAGTGTGATGAAGTGAAAGTAGAATTCAGAAAGGATGTATTTAAAACATTAATGTGTTTTAAATTCATAATTCAAACATGGATCATTAAATATGACAAATGCATTTTATAAATAAAAAGAAACTAGTATTTTGTTTCAACGCACTTGCGCAGCTACCCCACAGAAGCAATTCCTATGTCAAGTATTATTTCTATACATCATGGCGTGTTATAAATTTCTATGTCAGAGAAATAAGTTATAATTCCATTATCATTAACAATCTACGGCCTTCTGGTGGTATATTGATTAAGACTAATAGTCTTTACTTAAAATTCCAAGTTTCTTGTAAAAAAAAAAAGCTAAGAGAATCGTACGATAGCAATATTTGTTCAAATGGTATTCATATAAAACATGTTGTATAATAATCGTATGCATCAAGTAACATATTTTTCTCATAAGCCTTTCTTGACATACGAACATAGTGTCATATGAGAATCACACGCAAACCTAGCATATGATGGCAACCTTGAACCTAGCATATTATGACAATACGGACCTTAGAATGTTATTCATATAAAACATGTCGTATGATAATCATATGATTCTCATATTCCTCTCCTGACAATCATACGAACATAGTGTCAAATGAGAATCACGCGCAAATTGTTTCATATGAAACAGGATATATGATGACCATATGAAACCTAGCATATGATGACAATATGGAAAGTAGCATATGATGAGCATATGAGACCTAGCATATGATTACCATATGGAACCTAGCATATGATGAACATATGGAACTTAGTATATGATGACCATATGAGATCTAGCATATGATGATTATATGTAAACTAGCATATGATACTGTTATAGATCAAAGCATATGATGACAATATGGAACATTGCATATGATGACCATATATAACCTAGCATATGCTTATCATATGGAACATACCATATGATGAACATGTGGAACCTAGCATATGATGATCATATGTAACCAAGAATATGGTGATCATAAGGAACCCAGTATATGATGACAAAATGGAACCTATCATATGATGACCATTTGGAACCTATCATATGATGATCATATGGAACCTAGCATATGATGATCATATGGAACCTATCATATGATGACAACATGGAAAATAGCATATGATGATCATATGGAACCTAGCATATGATGAAAATATGAAACCAAGCATATGATGATCATATGCTTCCTAGCATATGGTGACCATATTGAACTATACATATTATGCCCATATGGAACGTAGCATATTATGACAATATGGAACATAGCACATGATGACCATACGGAACCTAGTAATTGATTACCATATGCAATCTAGCATATAATGACAATATCGAACCTAGCATATGATGAACATGTGGAACATAGTATAAAGTGACAATATGGAACCTAGCATATGATGACTATATGTAACCTATTATATGATAACCATATAGAACCCAGCATATAATGACAATACGGAACCTAGCATATGATGATCATATAGAACCATGCATATAATAACAATATAGAACAAAGCATAATTATGATGGCCATATGGAACTTAACATATAATGACAATAAAGAGCCTACCATAACTATGATGACCATATAGAACCTAGCATATAATGACAATATGGAACCTAGCATATGATGAAGATATGGAGCCTAACATAATTATGATGACCATATAGAACCTAGCATATAATGATAGTATGGAACTTAGCATATGATGACCAATTGGAACCCAGCATATGCGAATCATAAGAAGTAACTAGTATAAGTCACATTGAAAATCATATGTATATCCTTCGATATGAGAATCATATATGGTTAAATTGCCAATGATTTAATTTATATAACCTGTACCTTATTAATGCCAGTGAACATATATAATAGTGTGTAGTATTACTTTGTAACATGTTAATTTACTGAAGTAAACATATTGATCATATGGGGTAAAGACTGTGAGATTGTGTGTTGATGTTAATGGGATTTAACGCCATCTCCAACACATGACAAGTTATATATGGCATGCTTGCGGAAGATATCAGAACGAAGACTTTCTGCAATTAACTGGTAATCTTTCTCAAATAAAGTTGTTTGAATGAGTGGGGTAACAAACCCACAACCTCAGCGGTTAGTGGTAAGTGATACGAGTATTTAAACGAAGACAATGCCACTCTTAACAGATTGACCACAGAGGACTCTGTTTAATTGTTTTATGAATGATTTAAGTTAGATATTCATTAAAATATCGCCGCATTTCAGCTTGTTACCACTTACGAGAGTATTCAAAATTTATTTTGTATTTATAATTCGCGCAAAATTTACGTGAAATTTTACATCGATATTTATACGCATGGATAGATCAATTCAATACCTACACAATGATTTATAGTCATTTCAAAATTGGCAGTCATTGACCACTGACGTACAAATAGTTGAGAAACGAGTAAAACATATTGAGGAAACTCAGACTTATAACAAAGTTCGTACTAAACTCGGTTGTTCTCTAAATGATATATTTCATGAAATCAAATAGGTTGACGAAAGTGTCTAATGAGATAGTTCGTAGATGTAAAAGGAAATTTGATTCTGGTGTAGAGCCTGTTGAAAATGCAGCAAACTCTGGTCGGCCAAAAACAGAAACTTTTAAGGAAATCGTGTCTAAAATTAGAGAATTTTTTCGAAATGATGCTGGATTTAAAGTGCGTGATATATCTTCAGTTCATATCATTCTGAGAAAAATCATGAAAAATAGCAAAATGTCTATCAAGTTAGAGCTCCACTTGTTGACTGATGACCAAAATATCGCACGTGTTGAAACTGCCAATAAAACTGCTTGTGATTGTTACCTGAATAAAACCGAAGACAATTTGCAAATTGTGTCACTGGTGACGAAACCTGGTTACACTATTTCCAACAAGTGCGAAAGGTTGGGAACAAAATATAAGCCACCAAATATGGCAGAAGACCAGTCATTACTAAACGGATGTTGCGTATAAAGAAGATACTTTATATAATTTTCTTCCCAGTTGAAAGTTTAGTAAAACAGGTACTTGTAAACAAGGGTAAAAGTTTTACTGAAAGGTACTATCGTGAGGTGGTACAAACATACTGACAAAGTTCTACGACAAGCGTCGCCCAGTCACTGGATTCAAACATTTTCACCTCCTCCATGGCAATGCCAGCGCACACCTTTGTCCTTGTAACGGATTTTTTGAAGTCTGAGAAAGTTACAATACTGCCACACTCAACTTACTTCCAAGACATAGACCCATGTGACTTCTTTCAGTTTCTGAAACTGAAAAACAATAATTAAAATCAAATCGCAATAAAGCTATCCCTTCTCAATGTATGCCGTTAGAGACAATGATGAATTAGAAACAATTATTCCATCATATCAATAGAGATATGTCGTGTAATTAAGAATAGGATTTCGATAACAGTTGTCTTAAAGGTTAATATTCTATAACAATGCATATGTCGACAAGAATGATTAAAGTTTCTATTGATCGGTGGGCAAAGTTAAAAGATGTCTGTGACCAAAATTGCTATGGCAACATATATCTCAAAAAAAGAAATATACTGTATTATTATAAAATGTAGAATTTGTTGACGTTAATTTTGAAATTAATGACGTTTTCCTTAAAATATCTTTAGAAGTTATAATTGATATTAAAACTTAATTATTTACTTAAACGTAACATATTTAAAATAAATAAAATTTTCAAGTACAAATAAGCATTTTTATTAATATCTAATCATGTTCGCAGTCATGCCCTATGTATGGCTATATAAAGTAACGTTTTTATGGTTGTTAAACTGACATCCCATTAGCTATATAAAGTCAATGTGGTGATTACAGTTATGAATTAGTTTCCTATTACTCGTGAAATTGAAAATGGAATGCAACATTGTGATGAATGTCACAATGATCGATTCGAGAGATGAAATATGTGATTATGCGTATGATAACAATATTATGTATTACTTTACAAGGAATATTTACATTTTGAAGTTTTTTAAAATGAAACACAAGCTATATTTGTTTTTAAAAAACAACATGTACACTACATGGAAAATTATGCACATTGTAAGACTTGTATTTACAAACAAATCTAAGATATATTTAGATTAATGCAAGCCTTTGAGAACATATCCAATTGTAACCAGGCATGTCAACATATAGCCGCCTCACATATGATCAAAAAGTCAAAATTGAAATTTAAAGTCATTCAAAACATTGATATCAGGTTGTTCCCCATTACAATATTTATGTTAAGGAATTGACAGCAGGCTAGAACGGCCTGATGGAAGGTTCACTCATTCACAGTTTTGCCCATCACGTCGTCTTTCTTTAATTTCTTGTCTGACTATACTATATAGATTGATCAATGAGCTCATACAGATCTAAAGACAGATAAAATACATTTTGTAACAATGATGAAAATATGTTTTTAATTCAAATATATGTATATGGTTATTTTCTAGTTTTGAGTTGATGATGACATAACTGAATACAGTTTTGATTCTTTTTTACTGTATGTCTTTTTGATATAATAATCCAACACATTAACACATGACCTATCAAACATATGATCATAAGTATGTTGACTTGATTTAGAAAATGAAACTATGAAACTTAAAAATAAATATTATACCCCACCCACTTTTTCACCATATACTCGATCATACACACAGTAAATATGATCAATTTTTTGCACTTTACAGAACAATATTTACATACATTCAGTTTCAATTATTGTAAATGTATGAATTATTTATAAAATTGCCAAATACAAGCGCTGACAGTATACATAAATCGATCTATCGTGGAATATTAACAGAAATATATTTGTTCCAAATTGTTGCCATCATGATCAAGGGGAGGTAACAATGTTACTTCCTTTAAGGGGTAGAGTACCAGACTTTTTTTTTTTATTATTATATTTAAACCTTTGGGAAACCCGTTGTTTTCAAATGCTGATTTGGCCCCTGGGAAAGCTGCACAGCTTGAATATCAACTAGATAGAAATAAATCAACAAACAACATACTAGTATAGCCAGGGTTGCCTCCCTCCACTTCTGAGACGACCTCCATATAAGGTGTTGCTGCTAAATGCAACACCACTGTTAAATTATCTAATATTTTTGTATGTTTTTCGTCGTTATAGATAAAACTTTAAGTGTGGCAGGCTTACTAGAAGTTCTGATGTTATAGCACATGTATGAATAAAGAAAAACAAGCAAGCGTAAACGTCAATAAAAATTACTTATTTTCACAAAAGACGAAAACGGAAAAAACATTTGTCTTTGCGCGATTTTAAGTATCAAGTATACTACATTTTTGATTATAATTTCAACCTTTCTTTTTTTAATAGAACTAATTCCGAATCGAACGTCAACCGTGGAATTGAGACCACAATTTCAATTTTTCTCTGCATTTTACAAAAGCAATTGGCGGCCAAAATATATTTATCGTTTAAGTTGTATTATTCTCAAGTTTCAAAAGTAAACCGTTAACCATTGCAATTAGTTTTATCTGCTAAGAATCTTGGGTTCTTAATTAAAAGAGCAAAATAAAATATTCAATAGCAATGTATATATACGGATGGATCGGTAGCAAACGAAATGCATTTTGGATATGTTTTGGCCATTAAAGCACCATGATCATTTGTTCGTATTTTTACAATTGTCAAACAAAACTACAGTATAATTTGATGTTATGCCCCTATTAACGTACTGTCCATGAGATGATGGCAAGTCACATATTAAACTGTAGAATCATATTTATTGTGGAAACTTATGCTAGCGGTAAACACACCAGATGTAGAATAGGGGGTGTTCTAAAAGTGTCTGAAATTTTATCTTTTAAAAGCTCTTGCTCTAGTTAATGTACACTGTATATACACTCCTGAGACAACGCTTACATAGATTTTACTCTCAACAAAGTTACACAACTTGAACATTAGGTTAAGTCTAAAGCTACTTATTACAGTAGATATAAGATTTTCAAATATACTAGCCATGATAGGGCTAGATATTTTCTATTTGCTTTAATGCAGTTGGTTTCAGTAACTGTATATCCTTATTTGGAATGTAAATATATCTCTTACTGTTGCTTGCCGATTTATCACAAGGCCCGTTCACGCGACACATACTGTAGGGTACATATAACAACAGTTTATTGGCAGTTATACGGAAAACTACTGTAACAACAAAGTAAAAAGTGACAACCAACTAACAAATGACGATGTCTACGAGTTGACATTTATTTCCCGAATAATAATATTATTGTAATAATTCCAGGTTAATATGTGTATATTCTCTGTTCCATGAAGCTTTTGTGGTAGAAAAAAACGCATTTTCCATACTCTTGTTTTTTTATGTAGGTTTCATATATCAATTACCTCCCCCTTAGTGACGGTAGCAAGATTATTGCGCCCAAGAAATAAGAGCTGTACAAATCGGTTGGGAATAATTTTTTTCAAAATGCTTATAATGGTCATATTTCATTCATATATAAAAACATTAGGATATTTTCATAAGTTCTACCAAGTTTGGATGACAATGTATACTGTTGGATGAAGATATAACATTTTAAAGATACGTAGTGATACACTGCAACAAATGACAGAATTGTCAAAAATGAAGGGGTGTCATCAAAACATTATGTTTTTTGAAAAAACTAGCTGTGTGTGTTTTCTTCATATTTGAACTAACAGAGGACAATCTAAGAAAACAAGATACTTTTAGAACCATTTGCAATGTGTTCAGTGTTCCAGAAGTGCATGTCTCTGTAGAACAATACAAAATTAATTGGTGTGTGAGACGTGTACCGATAGACATGGGATTAACCCGATATTTGTTGTTGATGTTGCTTAAATATTTAAAAAATATGAATTAACATCAGCAACGAATGACTACGTCTGCTATTCACCCGAATTATGATATATTTTTGATAAAACTGGAGAAGGCCTGGTACAAGTTTTTCCTTCATTTCCGCAAATAGAATGTATCAGATTGTCTGATGACTGGGGCATTGACGTGTGGATGTCAGGTGTGACAATAATGTGATACGTCGGTTTTACTAGGGTTATACTGTGTGTTTCATGTTGTTATAATACATCGGTATATGCTCGATGATGCTATTTTATATAACAGGATATATCCATGTGTAAGGACATAATTGTTTAGTATAAGATTAAATCCCAGTACTGCTATTGTTGTAATTGTGTGGATCTTTGTGATAAGATGTGGTATATAGTAAACTACGGTAGAAAGTACACATATAAAACTAAACTACCATCACTATTTTACAATGTATAAGAGAACAGTGTCTCCCATCGGTTATACACAACAACAATAAAACAACAGCATGCATGTTACTATATACCAAATTAGTGTATCCCAATGACATGTTATACAATCATGTACACATTAAAGTCTAGCAACACTGATGATTTACCATATAAAAAGTAATGTGTCCTATAAACATGACAGATAACAAAACATAGCAGTATCGATATTTTACAAAAACAGTGTGTTCTTACACCAGCAAAATATACAATACAACAAACTCAAACTGGCAATTTATAGTTTTGTGTAAACTAAAACCAATGTACCAACAAAATACTTTAAGATACATGAAGCAGCATCAGCATCAGAAATTTACAATATACATTTTTTTTATACGCCAGTATACACACAGTAAAACAATATGAATATCAGTAGTGTATCACACATTGTAAAGTGCAACCAAAAGTAGGATACACACAATAAAAAATAGCATTATCCGTATTTCATCACATATAGTAAAGGTATAATTTAAAGTAGGATATATATAATAGTAATAGGAGCATAAGTAATTTAGCCAATTTAGTAAACGTATATACACAACGAAAAAAAATTGCAGCATCAGTAGTCTTTCACATATAGTAAAAGTGTGCTACTAAATTTTGTAAAGAAATATAATCTAAAGTACGTTATACACAATATAACAAAAAGCAGCATCATTGTTGTATCACATATGGTACATGTATAGCCTCAAGCAGGATATACACAATACAAATAACAACAGCTGTATTTTATCACATATAGTAAAAGAATAATATAAAGCAGGAAACACACAAAATAGCAGCAGCTGTATTTTATCACATATAGTAAAAGAACAATATAAAGCAGGATATACACAATGAAACAAAACCAGCGCCAGTAAAAGTATAGCCTCAAGCAGGATATATGCATTAAAATAGCAGCATCAGTATTTTATCGCACTGATTAAAAATTTAGCCTCAAGCAGGATATACACAATGAAACAAAAACAGCATCAGTATGTAATCATATAAAGTAGAAATGTAGCCTACAGCAGGATATACACAATCAAAATAGCAGCATCAGTACTATATCACATATAATAAAAGTACAATCTTTAGCTGATTATACACAATAAAAATAGAAGGATAAATATGTTATCAAATATAGTAAAAGAATAATCTAAACTATGATATAGAAAATCATTAATTGCAGCATCCACATATTGATAATAGCAACATCAGTACTTTGTAACATACAATAGAAGTGTAACCTAAAGTAGAATATACACAATAAAAAATGAAGCATCAGTATCTTATCACATATTGTAAAAATGTAACCTAAAGTAGGTAATACAAATTTTTTAACGTTATGTATGCAATCGTAATGAGAGACGTTTGTTAAGATAGTTAAATTGCCTAACTACCCATGACGTTTCATAACACAAAATATAACACATAAGCAAATGTTGTAAAATTATGTAGCTTATTCATAATCTCCACTTAATTATGTTATTTGAAATCATACTGATATGAAGCGATTAATTAAAATACAATTGATGGTATGTTTACTTGAACATTACTCTAAAAAATCACTAACCATGGTACTTTGGTAGATACTTTCATATTTGACATCATAAGTTTAACACTGTGCATTGTCTGACAGCATTAGCTTATGCTACGTATATGTCTATTACATACCCGTTACGTTATCCAAGATATTCTGTAGAACCTGCATTCCTAATTGGGTGTTAGTCTTGTATATTAATTGTGTTTCTATAAGAGCCGGACCCGATTAGCTCAGTCGGTTACGCGTCTGACTATCAATCCAGGGGTCGTGAGTTCGAATCCCCGCCCGGCAACAGTCTCCGTGATGAATGATAAACGACATTGTGTCTCATTATTATTCGTCTCTCACCGCTTAGTCAAGTTATCAGTCACTTGCGGAGATAGGGTTTCTCGAGAACTGGTTAACCTATCAGGGTCCCAGGAAACAGTAGTTAGGTTAAATGATCGTCTGTTAGCCCTAGATGGCATAAAATGACGCTAAATGTTCAATCAAACAATGTCACTATAAAACAATAGAAAACCCTTTTTGAAGTTCCCAAATAAGATGAGTTTTTGTCTGAGTTATGGCCCTTAAATTATAAGAAATGCAAAGAGTTTAAAGTGTATTTCTATAGAAGCCGCATTTGTCACTGGATTGTAATCTTACATAGAATATCTAGTCAGTTTAATTGTAGGATATTAGATAAACTTTTGAGCTGGCCAAATCAAATAAGTTATGGTCCTTAAATCACCACCAGACAACAACTAACCTTACCTTGTATATTCTGTAGAACCCGCATTTCTCATTGAATCTTAATCTTACACAATGATCATTTTACCAAATGATCAAATCCGATATGCTTGTGTTTTGTGGTATAATCGACAACCAGAGACTATAGATAATATGTTGAATTGCGATTCTTTTGTTCATCAGAAATGTAGTTTTGTTCTTTTTCCAAAACATGTTAGAATTGGTAATAATTGTATTTTTTACTATATGTAAACATACGGATGTTAGTTTTGGCTGGTCTTGAAGTATTTGTTTTGAATTTGCATATTATTTGCTCCTTTAAGGTATAGATAACAACATATACCAATACATTTAATTTACAAGTATTAAACGGATGTACATGTATAAATATGACTTTTGTCAGTTTGCACACGGTGTTCTGAAAACTTCATCAGATTTTGTTGATAAAAAGTCTGTTTACCATGTTGACGTAAGGCAATTTTGTAATCAAATGACATTTTATCTAATGGCCTTAATTTTTGGTAATCAATTTTAATTCTTCAAATTTATCCGATAGTCTTCCTTCAGAATTGTTAATGCCAGTTACTATCAATTAAGACTATAACCTCAATTTTGCCATTGTTTCCAAAAAAAATAACGTGTGTTAAGTACAATATAAAATATTATTTATTTAGCAATAAATGTTATAATCTGTATTGTAATCGTTTATGTTTTACCTTGCAGGTTTAACGCATGAAGAAAGAGGTAAGCAATATTATAAATAGTTATAATCGATAGTCGTAATCCATTTTCTCGTAATTTATTTTTTTAAATTTATAACGCACAAACAGGAAGTGTTACCCTGGTTAAACGTGTCATAGTTTAAATAATAACATTGTCGCAGAATAGTAGCTTAAAAACAAAATTTCATATACCGATATTTTTTTCTTATAAAATTCTACCTTTTTCCAAACAAAACAAACATCAAACTTATGCAAAACATGTATTTAAAAAAAAAAAACATAATAAAAAAGTATGTACAAATACTTAAATCAAGCTTTTACGATTAATAGGATTGGGGACAGCACTGCATCACATATGTTCAATAAATGTTTAAAAGCCATAGATAAAGTTTCGAACCACTAAAACACAGTTATTATATTGTCATTTGGCAAAATGTGCATCGGATTATTGGCAAAAGCTAACAATGAATAATTGCCTTAAAACACTGGCAGTGTTTCAAAATGCTCAATGAAATGAAACTACTTGATTCTTTGCACTAAGTATGGTTTATGAATGCTCTTTTCCACCAATCAAAATGACCGAAGAAAGTTACTTACCGAGTGTAAGGAGAATATTATCTTGTCAGATTAAAAATGACACATTACAAAAGTGATACTTTGCTTTTCATTAAAAGATATTTCGGAAAACTTAAAAAAATAAGAAACATAAATTCGTCAACAAAGAAAGTTCATGGCAAAATCATGGACGACAACCGGGATAAATAGGTTTACCGCTAAGACATACATTACAAACAATCGGTTGCCAAAAAATATTTGACCTTTTGACTGAGTTATAAAGTCAAAGGTCACAACAAGCAAAGCTTTTTACTGGACAAGATAATACCAATTTTGAACATTCATATACGATATCTGTTAATTATTTTGACCATCATTATCGGTTTATTTTAAATTACCGATGGAATGCGGACACAATAATAGCATTTATTTTTCATTGAGGTCATTGGGTCAACGGTCAACAACTGAAATATTGAAGAATTTGCTCAAAATACGACATAATATTAAATTGTTTTAGCCTTATACAAGGCGACTCATAAGAATTTTGCGTAATACGTGTCTTATGTCATCATTCATTTTCTGTTGTTATGATGCAAGTACTAGGTATACATCAAGTTTGACAGACTTAAAAGGCAAAAACACGAATAGTAGAATACGCAAAATGTTTTGCTGGAACAAAAAAATATATAAAATAAAAATATTCATATATTATATATTATTATATATTATTATATATTTTACCAACCGAACTGGTTCATTTTAGTTATATCTTTAAATTTGCTTCAAATGATATGTATCATTTACTAAGGTCATTCGGTCAAAGGTCAACTAGTAAAATATTTAGGAGGAAATTGTTCAAAATATGTCATATTCTTTTATTATATTTTAGCTTTATTATAGGGTTTCAATCAAAATAATGTGAAATGTAATGTCATCATACACACAAAGGTTTATTGTATATTTTGTTTTTGATGGGTTTATCAATATATACATAGTTGGAATGACCCTGACCTTACATGCCATTATTCAGTATTGTGTTCAAAACGCAGCTGCATGTAATAGATGTGCTGTATGGAGCAACGTTTTTAGAAGTTAAGCTTCTACACATGTAGGGGATATTAAGACAATAAATATGACATAAGGTTTGTCCAGTGGCATTGCAACAGTGTTTCACAATAAGAGTTAAGCTTCATCACTAAATGCCTAGCATATTAAATGTTCTGGTCCTCGAAATCTTTTTATAATCATGTTGGTAGCAAAACAAAATGTGGTATAAAACTACATGATTTAATGAGAACTCTCATATTTACAAAATTTTATCGTACTAAATTGAAAATGGTGTGTCAAATCAATCATTAAAACTTTCTCTGAGAAATGATGATAAACACAATGTGCTCATAGCAGAATATAATACAGCGCTTACTGTTGAAGTCCTATGCAAATGTTAATAGGAATTGTTGGAATTATTACAGCAACTACTATTACATGTTTAAGAAGATCGGTTGTTATCATTTTAAAAGAAGAATAAATCATTTATTGTCTTGTCTCAATACATTGACCTTTTCTGAGAGAGAATAGAAAAGGTTTATAGCTAATATCTGAAATCTATGCTGATGATCTACTACCGCATCTTGTAAACACAGAACTCGGTCATATTCTAGAGTTAGGAGTAATTAACAGTCAAGGAATGGCTAGGAACTTGTTCAAGACAAAAATAGACCGAAAAGGATGCAAAACCATTGAAATATTGTGGATACGTTTACTGTCGTCATGACACGCACCGGAAATCGAAATATTATATCCAGTTTTCCCATCAAACATGGTTCTTGAAGACAATTCATTGATCTTACTAAAAATATGTAAAACAAGTTTTGCCTTATATCTTGATGACTAAATAAGAACATCAATGCAGAAATTATCACAACTGAAGAATTCGCTTTGAAGGACGGGATATGGAGAAATCAACAAAGCAATACATAAGAATATGCTGATCACTGATGTCAAATAATTTAGAACGGCCTATAAGTCAAGTGTATTTCCTGGCAGTGGATAACATATGCAATACAAAGTTAATAAATTGTAATACAAATCAAGTGTATAGGAACTATTTTATGTAAAGGAGATTATCCTAAAGGCATGTCTTAATATTCTTACAATGCCATGCTTATATAATATGATGTACTTGCAAAGTCCATACATTAACTTATAATATATTATGTTGCGGTTTTGATGAATGCTGTCAAAACAACATATACCTGCGCATTTTAAGATATATGAAAAAATACTTCCAGTCACGAAGTTTGGTTGAAATACAAAATTATACGGTTTTTTTATGGACACATGGGTACATGTTAATCAGATTTATCACAGTTACAATGAATAATATGTATAGAAAATATTGGTTTACTTTAGATTAAGTTAACTCTTCTTCGCGTGATGAAGTTTTATTTTACTGCTATATCTTCTTTAATCCAAAACACAGATACACCAATATTATATTACTTTAAATGTAGTATATCAGGGTGAAACTTATAAAATTAATGATTTAAATGATTTAAATAGATAAAAAGCATAGCATAATTATAAATGAATAAAATACGAATGATTTGATATATCAAATCAAAACATGACAAAATTGATATTTAAATAGATTGGTAAGTTTGAAACGAAATCCCCATTCTAAAAATAGACAGCACTACGACATACTGCTTTACAACCATCTCATTTCATGTTGACTTTTTTAAGATGACATTCATTTTACTATGTGTAAATCTATATGGCGGATCTTATTGAAATCAAAATGAAATCACGCAATATATTTAATATTTTACAAAATAAATTGCAATTTTAGCAGAAAATTTATTTTAGTTTAACCTAGGTGCATAACCAAAGTTAGGAAATCCCCTTTTAACATATTATTTTGGCATAATATATATAGTTTCGTAAGTATACATGTATATAGGCATGATATATGGCGAAAGGTATGTGAACATTTTTAACCAATTTTCGAAAAGTTCGAAAAATCCTGATTTACGCCCTTTATAAGTCTGTATAGGGTTTTTTATTTTACAATATATTATATAGTAAATGTTTATTAATAATTAAATAGAAATAAACTATATTCAAAATTAAACAAAAATACATTGAATCACATTGGAAATGACATTAAACACATCACTATTCTCAAGCCATTTATCGGTATTATTTCTAGTGTACATTTTAACGGGAAAACACTCAAGTCAACACTCATTTTGTATATGTTACATTACCAGATAATTCAAATATATTTGTTAAGGTTGGCATGGAGAACATACACATAGCAACTATTTTGTTTAAAATCCAAAATATCTATATCCAGTTTTTGAAAGTACTTCTTATAGTTTGATTATTTTGTTTTGTGGTTCAGAAACTCCCATATAAAACTTTGCAAGATTATGGTATTTATAATAAGCAAATATATGTATTCCATTGAAAATAAATACTCAAATGCAGTCTCTAATGTTTGAGTATATCGGAATCATCGAGACATTCAAAATCTTAACTTTTTTTTGCACCTAGTGACATTGACCCCATTTTTGCGTTAATAATATTATTTATTTCTTGGCAACTGACAAAATATGGTCAAGTATAGACTAAAGTTATTTTCTATTATAATAACAGACTTCCATGAACATTCCGTAACTCATGCGATGCTTTTTTATTTTTTTTATCAGACTATTAATTTCAAATGTTCCACCACCAGCATATCTAAACTGCCTAGCTCGGGGTATCGCGTAAAAGTAATATAACACAATTTAATATAGTATGCAGTGCATATATTACAACCTGGTGTCACTATACAAATTGTAAGTGCAATTGTTTAGAGCCAATTTAAACATTTCATGGATAAAAAATGCCTACCTCTACCTTTACCATGTTTCAAATCCAAATTTATATTGATATCTGATTAAACATTATAGGCGCTATGACCTCTGACTGTGCTTACGAAAACAACAAAGTGGTACTGTATAGTAAATGTACTTTTAAAGACTATACCACAATTCAAGACTTGTTCGATATTTCATGCAATGTATTACATGTATCTGATTATCTATACAAGTCTATGAATTGAATTGCATTTCAAAAAGAACTCGCTTAAAAACATTGACTTAATTATATTTGACTAGCACATACTTCTATAAGTTCTGTATCTGTAAGGTTTGATTAATTGTATCTGTATAGCCCTACTCATATACTTGACTTACGCTGCTATTCCTCAATATTTGGATTAATGAATAAACTCTCAAACCTTGCATCATTATCACATTCTAATTCAATTGCCTTCAACATAAAATTAGTTTTAAAAAACTGTAAATTGAGTATAAACATTGTCCTATATTTTTTTTATTAACATCTGTGTTTCGCTTAACTTTCAATGCTTCCATAAAATCCGCGAACGTACCACATTGACTCATCCGAGGATTAATATTAACATGATTCTTAAACCCCAAACTTTTCTATAAAAAGAAATGGGAGGAGCCTAATTTCAAATGGTGGCACTTTCTTGCAACAATGTTGAATTGGGAGATGTTTTTCTGTAAAACATAGTAACAAAGTTTTCATTATTTTCAAAAAGAAGTGCAGTTGTAGGGACATATTTTGTCTTTTTAAAAATACCCTTTATTCACAAAAGCTCCCTGAAACAAAGGAGTAGAAGTCCTTACAAAATTGAAATATCAAGGAAAATTTGCTAAATATTTGAATTTTGAACCCTGTCTGACCCTTGTCACGTGGTGTAAACAGCAACACTTGCTTGGAGATGTGAATAACCCACTTTGAGGAGCCATGCAGTGTTTGATATCTCAGAGTAGAATAATGTGTTTGACTTTCAGTTTGTGAATTACATGTTTAGGAAGATTAATCTTCATAATATTTCTGCCTTTTTCATATTATAAACAATACGTTGTAGTTGATGGCTTATCTCAGATACATGCATATATGCTTTTTTATTTGGATGCAAATAAGTAACTATTCACACTAACCTTGGTTGATCATTGTTTTGAATCCCATAATTCACAATAGCTTACTTTTGGAAATAACTTTAAGTTTTTTGCGTTTTTAGCAAATAAATGTCATTTTATTGTTTATACAGTTCTTATATCACAGCCTTCAATTAAAACCACTTAGTGCTATATAGGTGGCATTGGATGTATGTGTATGCACCATGTACTAGGTTCAAAACACAACTTGGCATAATTTAGATCTTGGTTGGTTCAATATTCTTTGCTTTTGTTATTACATAATTAAGTAGGAACCAAACTCCTACATTTGAAAACATATTCCAGTATTTTCTGTATCTAAGTTTTGGTAAATGACTGTTTCTTTGATTAGGAAATGAAAATTCACCTAGCCAAAACTGATGTTGAAATGTTATAAACGGACATGAAAACAATATCCATATTTATTTCCATCATCATCATCAGCATCAATAATCATGTTATCATTTTCCCCATCTGTGCCTCAATTTTTGTCCTGATTGCCATCTGACAATAAATATTTCTGCAAGTATGTTCTGTTTCTAACTATAGTTATTTTCATCAACATTAATTGACCAGTCTGGTGTAACTAAATGATCCTCAAAATCACACATTATAATCAAATAAATGGAATAATATACAAAACTGTTCCCTCGAAACCTTCAAAGTATTTCCGTGATTTTCTTCCATTTGTAGGCTTTGCCAGAGAAATTGTAACCTAAATGGAATGGGTCATTCTATTATGTCAAAGGGGTTTCTGTATTTTTCTATCTTTGTATGTTTTGTCTCACAAATAATTGTTTGCCCTTTACTTGTGTCCAAGCAATTTATTTACAATTCATTACAACATGTATGCCTGTTTGATATTATAAGTCCATAATAAATAAGATAAACAAACCATTTTTCATAAAAAGTTTCATTCTCTCTAAGTAAATAATGTACTAATCCATGGAACTTGACCCAAATAATTTCACTTTATCTCTTTGATCATGACCAGAGATGTGTTATATGTAACCCAGCAGCATGATACTGTAAATTGGATGTACCTAATTAGCAATTTTGTTTATTATGCATGCAGATAAGATGTCCATTGCAATATATTTGAGTGCTGTGTTTGCTGTACTAAATCTGGGGAAACCTTTATTTTAATCCACAATACTGAGGAACCTGCACGTACAAGAAACATTGTTGCTTAGATTAACTTCGTTAATAACAATGAAATATATTTACAAGAAATTCAGTGTGTGTTAACTTGTAACAGCCAGTATCGTCTATGGCTATGCTGGTAGTTAAAGCTTATGTTGGACATGAGTATTATCAAATAACTGTAGTAAACTTGTCGGCTGCTAGTGATAAGCCCCGCCTATAATACTGTGTGTAGGAGCTACCGGCGATGGGCCTTTAAATGAAATACCGTATCCATGTACACAGTACAGTTGTAAACAAAAGAAGTTTAAGAAAGAAGTAAGGAAACGTTTTCTAATCTTGTATAAATAACATTTTATAGTTCTGATAGGGTATGTGCAACGCACACTTGTTTAACCTGATTAATGTAATCTTAAGCACTATTCTCATATCTTTGTTTGAATAATATATAATCAATTAAATACATCAAAGTAATTTATAATATGATTTTTTTTTTATTTTTTGATTATTTTATTTATTTGATACATTTTAAGGATAATATATGTTTATGTTTAATCGCGCTTGATGGTCCCTGTCCTCGGACTTTACTGGTCTTTTTTCAACTGACGAACTTTTACTAATTTTAAAGTTTTCAAGAAAATAAGGTTCTCATTTTGTAATAATTAATGCTGTCATAAGGTACTTACATTTTGTGTAATAATGACATTCTGTGATATTCATGGCAAAGAATAGATTAATAATTATATTAGATAAATGATCAAATAAATATAAATAGCGTTTTTTTTATAGATTTTGAAAATACACATTTATTTATATATTCTGTATGACATATATGCTGAATAAAACCAACTATCTATATTACGCCTTACGATATGACAAATTACGGTTCGAAACCACCTTGATTAAAACAAAAATTGTGTTTTACTTTCACTACTCAAACAGGGTAACTAACATGGCATCACTAATGGGAATTGTACAATTTACAAATACCACCAAGCTATCCTATTACGCCTTTTTATATTACTTTGACATGACAAAATAATACACTTGTGAATATACTGAATAATAGCGTATTATAATAAAACAAACATGTAATATACAAAATACTACAAAATACTTAAAACCATCACTTAATATATATATGTGTGTGTGTGTGTGTGTGTGTGTGTATGTGTGTGTGTGTGAGACTAAATGTCACGACGTTCATTCAAATGTCCACCAAAAGATTAAAGAGTTGCGTACGCAATAAAGACACATATTATAACCAAAATGGAACATCTCTATCGAATGTTGAAAAGAGACAAACTAAAAGCACAATATAACATTAAGTATTCCTTATACAAAACACAACCAACTGTTGAAACGGTCCAAAATATCATTCTCTCCCTACATGTCTGGCAAATATTCCTTGCAATAGGAGTTTGTAAAATACAGATGAGTTATCTAAAGTTCTAATTTTGTCACTTTTCGTTTGTTCATATATTGGATGTATACAATATGTTTATGTATTTAAAAAGATATTCATTAAACCAAATAAAAAACAATAAAAACAGTGAACGTACGGTTGTTGTTAGATCAAATGCCTCTCTAAATTCAAACATTACATGGGAGAATATGACTTATACGTGATAAGTGAAGTAAAGAGGCACGGTTCATTCGCTCTGACAAAAATGATAAATTCTCTCTTTTTTCTGGAGTAAACAATATCAATATGTGAACAAATTGGATAGAAAGTGATTGTTTTCGTGTTAAACTTGGATTCATGGGTCGGAACCGGGCGAAAAAGAGAGAAAAAAGGAAAAAAAGCGACAACAGTGAGAACAATGACAGTGTTTGTAAGGCGGGAAGATTTACCAATTCACCGCAGAGTGATGAAATAAGCGTAAGTCGGCTTTTGAGAGAAACAAATTCAGTGTTGTTTGATGGGAGAGACTCAGATGTGTCTTTTACGGAACTGATAAATGATTCTAGTGATCATGACAGTGAAAACAGTAATTTAGAAGAATTGAGGTCACCTGTTGGATCTACCCCCACCCACCATATATTAACAATGGATCAGCCATCGCATTCTCAGGCTAAGTCGCCAACAAACTCTGATATAATGGATTATCTGAAGAAAATGAATAGTAAGATGTGTGTTATGGAGAAGAAATTGGAGAAAATAGACATATTAGAGAAGAAAGTGGACTCATTTGAAAAGGAAGTGTCTAAAATGTGGAATTTTGTACAGGACAATAACAAACAGGTTGACAATAGAATTAGGTCGGCAGAGGATAAAATTGAATCCGTGGACTTTTCTCTTGGGGCCGTGAACGATAAAGTCGTGCAACTTGAGAAGGAGAGAGATTCCTTGAAGGACGA
Source organism: Panopea generosa (assembly GCA_029582155.1). Taxonomy (NCBI): domain Eukaryota; kingdom Metazoa; phylum Mollusca; class Bivalvia; order Adapedonta; family Hiatellidae; genus Panopea; species Panopea generosa. The sequence continues at coordinate 49,882,830 of CM055896.1, forward strand.
AGTTGTTTACCTTCAGTCGCAATCGATGCGAAACAACTTAGTATTTGCGAACATTCCAGAGGCCCCCCAGGGGGTAACAGAGGATTGTGAGAAAGAGCTGCGGGGATTTCTCTCCAGAGAAATGAAAATTGCACAGGATCTTGTGGACAAACTTACCTTTGAGCGGGTACATAGAATGGGCAAAAGGGTGAACAACAAATCTCGTCAGATTGTGGCAAAGTTCACTCTCTTCAAAGAAAGAGAAATGGTGAGGAGGCAGTGGAAAGCGCTTCAGGGAACAAACTTTTATGTCTACGAGCAATTTCCAAAAGAGGTCGCGGAAAAACGGCGGAGGCTCTTGCCGAAGCTAAAGGAGGCGAAGAAGGACAACAAACGGGCGTGGTTGTCATATGACACCTTATATATAGATGGCAAACCAGTGAAGGAAGAGAGCAGCTAGGGGCGCGGTGAGGATGATCTGCGTGTGTTAGCTTGGAATGTTAACGGACTGACTGATGTGAAAAAAGATTCGGAAGAATTCGTTGAAATCATATCGAGAAACGATATAGTGTTTTTATTTGAAACATGGTGTAGTGAACATAGTGATGTAAACTTATCCGGGTATGTGTGCCACAATCTGTACAGGAAGTTTAAACACAGAAATGCACGGCGATCAAGTGGGGGTTTGGCAGTAATGTATAAAGAAAGCTTTAAAGACGGTGTGCAAATCGTGCGGAATCATCACGATACAATAGTTTGGGTAAAATTGGACAAAACTTTTTTCCACCTTGATTCTGATGTATATATATGTGGTGTTTATCTGTGGGGTGAAGACTCTCCATGTTATAATGTAATACCTGTTGATTTCTTTGAACTGTTACAGTGTGATATTGACGATTTTTCACATCTTGGATCATTATATTTAGTTGGTGATTTCAATAGTAGGGTAGGTGTTAGGGATGATTTTATTATTTTGGATAATTTTAATGAAAATTTTGATTGTTTACATTATGTACCTGACAATGCCCTTCCGAGGGCCTCACTGGATCGTACGTGTACAACATTTGGAGTGAAATTGCTTGACCTCTGCAAGTCCACGGGTTTTCGCATTGCAAACGGCCGTCTGGGTAGTGATTATAATTGTGGTTCATATACATACGCTTCAATGAATGGTACATCAGTTATCGATTATTTACTTACAGTAGAGCAGAATTTTTCACATATCAGTGATTTCATTGTATGTCCTTTCAATGAATGGAGTGACCACGCACCTGTTTGTTTTTCACTTGTATGCAATTTTAATAGTAGTAAATGTGAAGCGACGCATGGGGTTAAATATAGTTGGGATAATGATCTAAGGGAGCAGTTTAGAAATGGTGTTATTGCGAATCTGCCCAAATTCAATGAGTTAGTAAATGGTATTGTTATACAGGATCGAACATCGGTCAATAACATTGTCAATAGTTTTACAAATATTTTACGTCAGGTATCAGACCCCCTGTTTCGCAAAGATTTTCATATACATGATAAACCTTATTTTAATATGAATTCTCTAGGTAAAAATAAAGACTGGTTTGATGGTGAATGTAGTATAGCAAAGGGTACATACCTAAGATCACAGCAAGCTTTTAATAGATGTAAATCTGATACTAATAGACAGCAATTTTGTGTACTTAAAAAGGAATATAAAGACCTTGTAAAAAAGAAAAGGAAACTTTATGAAATTACAAGAGTGCATCAAATTGAACAGCTACGTTTTTCAAAGCCGAAAGAATTTTGGCGATTTTTTAGCAAAAAGAAAAATATATCAAATAATTTGTCTCTTGATGATTTTTATAGATATTTTTCAACATTAAGTAATGACATTATGCAAAATCAGAATGTTGAAGCTGAACAGTTTTGTGCTCAAAGAGTTGATGATGATGATGATGATGATGATGGTGGTGGTGGTGATGATGATGATGATGATGATAATGATGATGATGGTGGTGATGATGATGATGATGATGATGATGATGATGATGATGATGATGATGATGTTATTGTTGATGATGATGATGATGATGATGATGATGATGATGATGATGATGACAATGATGACAATGATGATGATGTACTATATGAGATTGATAATAAGATGGTAAATTGTACTAGTAATGTACGGGGTGATGATAAAAAAGATGTAGTTAATGATGTTGATAATGATTATGTGTCAGCCAAAAAAGAAAATTATAATAGTAATGACGGTTATGTTGATGATGATGTAATTGTTTTTTATGAAAATTATACATGCAATAAAGATTATGATGATGAGATAGCACACACTCAGATTGATGAGATTGAAAAGTGTAGTGATGGTGATAATAACGATGGTGATGATAATGATGATGATGATGTGATTGTTGTTGAAAATTATGTTGAAAATGATATTGTTGTCGAAAATGTTTCAGACAAATATGATAATGATATTGATGAATGTGATGATGAGTTTGATAATAATGATGATGGTATTTACTTAGATGATGTCGATAATGTTGTTGTTTTAGGTGATATGATTAATTCTGATAAACTTACTGATCTAGTTACTGATGATGATGATGATGGTGAGTATGGTAATGATGTGGGCAATGATGATGATGTGGATGGTGAGGGTGATGGTGATGATGATGATGATGGTGGTGGTTGTGATGATGATGATGATGATGTTGAGGGTGAAGATGATGATGGATTTGCAAAGTTAAATGGAAAGATTACTGTTAATGAAATTATAAATGCAGTTAAATCATTGAAAAGAAATAAGTCTGCAGGTTCTGATTGTTTGATTAATGAATATTTCATAGAAAGCATTGACATTTCAGCCTCTCATCTGTGTGATATTTTTAATGCAATTCTAGATAGTGGCTTTTTTCCTGATAAATGGACGGAAGGAGTTGTAATACCATTACATAAAAAAGGGGATAAATGTGATGTAAATAATTATAGAGGTATCACGCTTGTTAGTTGTTTATCAAAAATTTTCACCACTATTTTAAACAAACGGATTGTATCATACTGTGAAAAGAATAGCATAGTTTCGGATTCTCAGTTTGGATTTAGGAAAGGAAAATCAACTACTGATGCTTTGTTTGTGTTATACACTATTGTACAAAAATATTTGAATGATAACAAAAGTGTATTGTGTTTTTGTAGATTTTAAAAAGGCATTTGATAGTATTTATCGAAATGGATTATGGTTAAAATTATATCGGGTAGGTATAAGTGGGAACATTTTAAAAATTATTAGAGATATGTATAATAAGGTTAAATCGTGTGTCAAGGCTTGCAACAGCTACTCTGATTTTTTGAATATGCAGTTGGATTACGACAAGGGGAGATAATGTCGCCAATAATGTTTTCACTGTATCTTGAAGATTTGGAGCTATTTTTACAGGACAGTGTTTTGTCGGGTTTGAAGATAGATGATATCGTGTTAATACTTTTACTTTTTGCTGATGATATGGTTATCCTTGGTGACTCACCAGAAAACTTACAGAACAGCTTAAATTTGTTAAATTCATACTGTAAAAAGTGGAGTCTAGAAGTTAATGCACAAAAAACTAAAGTTATGGTGTTTCGAAAGCGTGGAAGAATATTGCCAAACGAATGTTTTACTTATAATGGAAATCAATTGGACGTTGTAAATGATTTTAATTACTTGGGGACAGTTTTTAACTATACAGGAACGTTTACTCTTAATCAAGAACACCTAGTTGGTAAAGCTTTAAAGGCATTGAATGTTCTGTTAATTAACTGTAAAAAGATAAAAGTCAAGCCGAAAATCGCTTGCCAATTGTTTGATGCATTTGTAGGTTCGATTTTAGGATATGCCTCTGAAATTTGGGGATATAGTAAATCAAAGGAAATTGAACGTATTCACTTAACATACTGTAAATCTGTTCTTAATGTTAGAACTAATACTTCAAATGTTGGTGTTTATGGAGAATTAGCTAGATACCCTTTGTACATATCTCGATATATTAGAATTTTAAAATATTGGTTTAAGTTGTTAAACACAGACAATATATTATTAAAAGTTATGTACAAATTGTCATATGACGATTGCATAGCTGGTAAAAAGTGTTGGTTAACAAATGTTAAACATTTATTATGCCAAAATGGATTCGCTTTTGTTTGGAATCAACAAGGAACAGCAAATGATAAAAGCTTTATTAATGTTTTTAAACAACGTTTGGTTGATAATTTTTATCAAAGCTGGTACTCTGATATAGAAAGAAACCAAGTGTTACATATATATAAATTGGTAAAATTAGAATTTGGTTATGAAAAGTATTTAGATATGTTACAAGTTGACTTAAGAACTTATATTTGCAAGATTAGACTGTCTTCTCACAATTTACACATCCAAACGGGTCGTTTTGGTAGGAACCGAATACCTCGAGCCGAAAGATACTGTACATATTGTAGAACTCGAGATATTGAAGATGAATATCATTTCATCATTAAATGTTCATGTTACAATACTTTAAGACGGAAATTTATTGAACGTTATTATTACGAAAACCCAAGTATGTTTAAATTCATAGAACTTTTAAAGAGTACTGATATTGGTACAATAACAAAACTTGCAAAATATCTAAAAGCCGCATTTATACTGCGTGTTTCACTTTCTCAAAACACTTAGTTCATCCTCTATATATTTTATTTGTTTAGATAGTATTATACTTAGTCACGTGACAACAGTTTTTGAAATGTTTTCATATAATAGAAATGTAATATATGTATATATGTGTATATGTGTATATATATGTGTGTGTATATATATATATATATATATATATATATATATAAATGTTCTAGTATATGTATGTATTGTATGATGATGTACTGATGTGCAAATCAATAAAATATATGTTCTGTTCTGTTCTGTTCATATCCCACAAACGTTCCCTTGTTAATAATATCTAGCTATTATTCAATTAGTAGTAGACACATGCAAGCAAATTACGTTAATTATCTTGCTTCAAAGTTTCTTTGAAATTGATTGGAACAATTATTATTTTTCAAGAAACTCTGATTCACAATATGTTTCAATGACCTTTGATCATGCTAATAGTATAGAAATTGGACATTTTATAAATAAATTGAAATATCCTACTAGAGTTTTATAGTTTATATGTATGCATATGTTTTGCATATATCTCAGTAAAAACGGACAATTATCGCCGTTACGTTTAGAAATAAAAATTTATTCAATATTTTTACCAATTTCAAGATTGATGAACCCAATTTCACCATTCAAGTAATTTAACCATTAATATTCTCGTATGGTCCGATAGTATTGCAATAGGAATTCTTATATGAACTTTGTTTAAAATTAAAAAAATGAATATTCATATTCTATGTTTTTAATTGGTCTTTATCGTAGTCAGCTAAATACTTAAATATGCTGAATACTATTTTTACATGTTAATAAATAATCTCATGTCCATGAAGTACCCGGTTCAACACCATATCAATTGGATAAACCGTTCATTACTAAATGAATAAATTTCGTTACTGGATATCAACATGGAACAAAATGACTTAAATGCTTTTATTAAAAAACTGCTTATTTAATAGAATTAATAGAATTTAAAAGGTCAATAATTTATACATTCATGCATTTAGACACATACTGAATTTCTAATAATTCATGGAAAGGAAATATAATCAAAAATGATACACGCCTTCAATAATACTAAGATGGCAAAACATCCATTTTCTTTCCTTCCTAGCTAAATGTTTATGCCTATCAGCTTCAATATTTAACTGATGTGAAGATAACCGTTATTGTATTATAATGATTCTCAAGTTTTAAGATGTAATTTAATTAATATAATTGAAGTGTGTTTTAATTGTTTTTTAAAGTGTTAATAAAGATGGCAATGTACTACATTGTTTTCAATCGTTTATATCTCGATCAACCATTTTCGTAGGAGTTGGATAAACACATCGATTGAAATGTATTAAGGGAACAGTCAATCTTTATATTTAGTTTCCGCTCAGTGTGACGAAGTGAAAGTAGAATTCAGAAAGGATTTATTTGAAACATTACTGTGTTTTAAATGAATAATTAAAAAAATGGATCATCACATATGGCAAATGCATTTTATAAATAAAAAGAAACAAGTATTTTGTTTCAACGCAATTGCGCAACTACCCCACAGAGGAACTTCCTATGTCAATTTGATGTATTATTTCTATACGTCACCGCGTGTTATCAATTTTTATGTCAGAGAAATAAGTTATAATTTCATTATCATTGACAATCTACGGCATTCTTGTGATCTACTGATTAAGAATAATAGTCTTTACTTAAAATTATTTTATTGATGTTAAAAAAAAGCTACAAGAATCGTACGAGATTAATATTTGATTAATATGATATTCATATAAAACATGTCGTATAATAATCGTATGCATCAAGTAACATATGATTCTCATAAGTATGCCTTTCCTGACATACGAACATAGTGTTATTTGAAAATCACAAGTAAATCTAACATAAAATGGCAATATGGATCCTAGCATATAATGACAATACGGACCCTAGAATGTTATTCATATAAAACATGTCATATAATAATCATATGATTCTCATATGCCTCTCCTGACAATCATACGAACATAATGTCAAATGAGAATCACATGCAAATTGTTTCATATGAAAGATTATATATGATGATCCTATGAAACCTAGCATATGATGACCATATGGAAATAAGCATATGATGAACATATGGAACCTAGCATATGATGATCATATGAAATCTAGCATATGATGATTATATGTACCATAGCATATGATGATCATATGTAACATAGCTTATGATGGCAATATAGAAGATAGCATAAGATGAGCATATGGAATCTAGCATATGATGAACATACAGAACCTATAATATGATACTCATATGTAACCTAGCATATGGTAACCATAAGGAACCCAGTATTTAATGACAATATGGAACCTAGCATACGATGACCATTTGGATTTAGCATGTGATGAGCATATGACACCTAGCATATGATTCTCATATGGAACCTCAAGAAAATCACTTTAATGTAATGACTTTTAAAAACTTGGTATATTGAATTTGGAGGACAGGGTCCATCAATTAGAAATGAATGATATTTTTAATAAGAAGTTGACTCTTTTAGGACACGGAACTCTAAATTTAATTTTTATATCCCCAAAGTCAACAATGTGTCTTCGACTATTCTTTACTACAGTAGTATATTCATATGGAATGTTTCTGTCTGAGAAAGTGCAAACAATTAAAAATCACGATAGGTTCAAGAAAGATGTTAATACATTTTTTTCTAAACTTGTATAGATAACCTTTCACGTTCATTGTTCAATATTTTTATATCTGTGCTTGAATAATGTATGATTAATTAAATACGTCAAATTAATTCATAATATTCATGAAATATGTTTTTACAATTATCATATGTATTTAATACATTTCTATCAGATAATATATTTTTATTTTTAGTCTTTCATGATAGGTGTTTAATCGCACTACTTGGATCCCAAATAGAAGTAAGTTCTCGGACTTTACTGGTCCTTTTTCAACTATGAACTATTGCTAATTTTAAAGAATTCATGAAAATAAGGAACTCATTTTGGTAATGATTAATACGATGATATATGATAAGTTTCTTACATATTGGGATATATAGACATTCTGTGACATTCATAGCAAAGAATATATTAACAATTATTTCAGATATATGATCAATTTTATGTAATTATCTTTTTTTTATAGATTTTGAAAATACACATCTTCATGTACTCTATGACATGTATGCTGATTAAAACTAATTATATAATGCCTTAAGATTTTACAAACTACGCTTTAAAACCATCTTGATTGAAAAAAATGTGTTTTACTTCTACGGTTAAAACAGGGTAACTAACATGTCATCACCAATGGAAATTAATCAATTTGAAATTCCACCATGAACTCCTTTAACGCTTCTTTATTTTACTAATAAAAGGAATAAATAATAAACTTGTGAATATACTAAATGATAGCGTATTATAATATAACAAACATGTTATATACAAAATACTACAAAATACTTAAAGTCATCACTTATATTTATGTCACTAGATTTTACGACCTTCATTCAAAAGTCCACCTAAAGATAATTTACTTGCGTGCGCAATAACAATACAGAACTAAAATGAATTATCCCTATCGAAGGTTTAAAACTGACAAACTAAAAACATGGAATAACAGTATAAGTATTTTCTATACAAAACACAATCCAACTGTTGAAACGGTCCTTAATCTTATCCTCTTCTCACATGCCGTTATTTGGTATATTCCCTGCAACAGTATTTTGTAAAGCACATATGTATTATCTAAGGAAATAATTTTGACACTCTCCGTTTGTTCATATATTGAATGTATACAGTAAGTTTATATATTCATTAAATCAATAAAAAACATGATATGCTGAAAATTATCAAGTAAGGTTGTTTTGGAAGGCATTGAAACGTGAGTCGATAAAATCGATTGTTCTCCTTCTGAGTGCAAAATCCATATTACACAGGCAGAAGAAAGTACATGGTTATTAACGAAATCATAAAACAGGTTTACATTTTAGATCATATATCATTATTACAATCATTATTAACATTGTACCATCATAATACGAACCTATAAGTGGTGAAATTTCAAGTAAATCTTTGTTTCCGAAAGCAATTATTAGCAAATTGGCATAATTCCCTTTCTTTAAACAAACGTTATCAACGTAAATATGAACCATACACTGTAAATATCAGATCTAGCAACAGTTCCTGTTCATAATAATGCCGAATATATGTAGGTATTATATAGGTAACCTTTGAAAAATAACAATAAAATGAAATGAGCAGTCGTGAAACAGCTTAACCATTATACATCATCAATGAAGCATTTATTAAGAAGATAGGTTCTGGGTCTATAACATTGTGATTTAAAAATCACAATCCGATGTTAAATAAAGGTACGCAGTGTTTATAAGACAAAATTAGATCATTTTCATTATTCAAGGGACACTTGACTTGGCCTCGAATTTGAAAGTATTAATGCAGATTTGTATTAGAAAGTTAAAGGTGGTTATTATGAGTCTAGTCTTGAGTTAAACACAAACTCTAGACTTGAGTATTAAACATTTTATTATCATTGTCCCTGGTGTTTGGCGAGTAGAGCTAAACACAGTAAAACCTAATTAGAAATGAACATACCATATTATTTTCTGTAATAACATACTCTTACGGTTTTGTTTTCGTGTGCTATTTAATGCAAAATATGCATTGTTCAATCTAAGTTAAATTTATTTCAATAGTTTTGTTTGGGAATATAAGCATTTCCCGTAACACATTTCATTGCTTATTTTCTATATTTTGTTTGTGTTTGTTATTGGCCTCAGGTGTGCCGATTCATTTTACTCGCTATTCTCTGTGTCTTGAAATAATTTACTAATGCTGTTATTAACTGTGTAAAAGTAAATAGAGAGAGCCATATCCTAGATAAACGCCAATAGCAAAACCAAATAATTTAATATGCTTCAAGAACAAGCTTATTTAATTGGCTACATGACCAGTATTAAAGATATACTTAATATCTGATCACGAGCGCTTGCGGATAGTGCAATACTAGCATTATAAAATATTATATAAAGCAATCGAAAATTGCTTTTAAATATTTATAGACCTCTGCTTGTTAGTATTAACATGACGTTTGGTGTTTATAAACATTGTGTTCTCTTAACAAAAAATATAAAATATATTTTAGAGAACACCATATGTTTTGTTCATACTTTGTCAAATAGAAAAGAAAGAGTAAAGTATAAACGGTTGATAAATAGTAAACACAATGTACAGCTGCCCAACGAATTCGTTTTTACTTTTAGTTTCCTAATCTAATCTAGATGTAAGATGTACATCATACTTTTTTAAAGCAAATGTTTTCTTAAAGTCAAAGATTACATATCCAACAAACACTACCTTGTTAATAACAGCCAGCTATTATTCAATTATTAGTAGAATCATGTAAGCAGATAACAGTCAATATATTGCTTTAAACTTGCTTTAAAATTGAAGGGAAAAATTATAATTCGTCAAGAAAATTCAACTTACATTATGCTTTAATGACTTTTAATAAAGTTTAAATTATAGAAATTGGACAGTGTATATATGAACTGAAATATGCCAACAGAGTGTTGTTCAGGTTTGCAATGGTTTTGCATATACTTCAATAATTACGGACATATATCGCCGTTAATTGTTTTGAATATCAAGAAATAATCTTTTTTTTTTTCCAATTTCAAGATTGATGAATTCAATTCCATTCTGTACTTTACACAGGTAATTTAGCCACTGTGCTTTTCTTATAATTTTTAAATGATTCTAATATGAAATCTCATATAAGCTTCGTTAAAAGAGTTCAAACATTCAAAATTCACATGTAATGAGAAGTTTCTACATTTTGTAGTTGAAAAGTTTAAATGATGGGTAGAACCAGTACTGAGTGGTGTATTAAGAGGGCATCAGGCTGAGCGTAAGATTAAACCAGTGACCTCTGAAGTGAGCGGCACATTTTATTCTCTGCATTTCTGTCCACTTAGCAGATGGTAGTTATGTTGCAATAACCGGGTAATATACAGAAATTAAAGGTCAAACATTTGCATTATCTATGCCGACTTTTACCTTTGTTTGTATATTACGCAGTATAATTGCACCCTATAATATAAAACTATTAGGGTATGTTTTCCGAGTGTGATCGTCATCAACATTTTAATATGCTAAAATTGGTATGGCAGACATTTTTACTAGGTTTATGAAATACAATGGTATATTTGTACTGTTTTGCTCTTCATTTTTTTTAAAATGCTTATGTAATCAAAAAGTTATGATTGATCTCGTACCTAAATTCCTGATTTCATCAGTTATTCGGTGTGGCAACATCATTTGTTGTCACGTGATATTTTTTTGTTTCCTATTGTTGTTTTTGTTGGGGTTGTATAAATGTATCGTTTATACTGTATGAAGGGAACAGCCAATCTTTATATTTTCATTTTGTATGAGCGTTTAAAGCCCCAACTGCCATATAAAAGCAGCAAGATGACTCTGGGGCTGGTTTTATAAAATTCATTACAAGATTCAAATCACAAAAACCTTTTTACTAAATTAACAGTCATCAATGCATTGACTTTGGTATAATGTTGCAAACTAATAAATTATTGTTAATGCATTTAATTGGCAAGAATATATTTTCCAAAAAAAAATTGTTATATGCAGTTTGAAAAAAAGTTTAACTCCAACTGCCAAAAAATTGAAGTTCGAGGGAGATGCAGCCTATACACATGCATCTGTGTTAATTCATCATCCGCAGATAGTTTCGTGTAGTAAAGAATTTGTCTCCTCTTACAAATATATACTACCCTGGCAGTAAAATTTGCGGGGTTTAAACGTTAGAATTTGAATCTAATATAAGAACATTTGACAATATGCAATAACAAATTTTCTTTGCAGAATACAACTTTAGGAAATATTTCATTATTCTGTTTTGTCTTACTTTAGACATATGTATCTATCTAACTCACATACAACCCTTAACTATTAGTAGCCATTATAAATGTTTCCTATGAGTTCATAATAATTACCACTTCCATAATGTTGGTGTCACAACCTTTGTACACCACGTCTATCAAGTCAAGTTTTTCAAGGCGTGCAATTCATTGAAAATAGATCATATAAAAATAAGTGAAACTTACAGTTTATTATTTGTCGAAATAAACCAAGAGTCACGTTTTATCCAAAATACATGTAGTTTGTTTCTGCTTAATGTGTACACTCATGATGAAGTGAAAGTAGAATTCAGAAATAATGTATTTCAAATATGATTTTGTTTTAAATTCACAATTAAAACATTGAGCATTTCAATAATGTAAATGTCTTATATATCTTTACTTCATCGCGTATTATAAATGTCTGTTTGAGAGAAGTAACGTATTTCCAATAAAACTAAAATTGAAGTAAATTGTATTGCTTTATAATAAGAAAACGTTTTAAGTCCATAATCATTTACCAGCTACGATATTCTCGTAATATATTGATTATGAATAAACCTTCACTAAAAAGTTCATATGTTTTTATATGAAAAAAGCTATGAGAATCGTATGCAGATTGATATTTTGTTCATATGCTACATGTATGCATAAAAAGATGCCGTATAATTATCAAATGAATCAATTAGCATATGATTCTCATAAGCCTCTCCTGAAAATCATATGAACATAGTGTCAAATGTGAATCATACGCAAATTGTTTCAAATAAACCATGATATATGATGACCATTTGGAATCAAGCATAGAATGACCATATGAAACCTAGCATGTATGCGACAATATGGTAGCCAACATATAATGACCATGTGGAACCCAGCATTTGAGAATCATATGAAGCAACTAGTATTTGATTAACATGGAAGTCTCATTGAAAAGTATATGTATAACTACATACTTTGATATGCGAATCATATGTGGTTATACTGTCTATGATTTAATTTATATAACCTCTACCTTAATAATGTCAGTGAACATACACAATAGTTTGCATTATTTCTTTGTAACATGTTGTTTTACTGAAGTAAACATATTGAACGCAAAATAAAATAAAACAAATCATATGGGGTAAACAAAGCGTGATTGTGTATTGAGTTTAATGGGATTAAACGCTATCGTCAGAACATGGCAAGTTATATACGGCATGTTCCGCAATAAACTGGTAAACCATAGTGGACCATGTTTGTTTTGTTTGTTTTGTAAATGATTTCAGTAAAATAATCATAAAAAATGTCGCCGAATTTCAGCTTGTTAATATTAACGAGAGTGTTCGAAATGTATTGTATATTTATAAGTCGCGCAATATTTACGTGAAAATTTGCATCGATACTTATACGCATAGACTGCTCAACTCAATAACTACACAAAACTAGTATTTGATTATCATAAAAGTTTCATTGAAAATCATTGTATAACTACATACTTTGATATGCGAATCATATGTGGTTATACTGCCTATGATTTAATGCATATAACATCTACCTTATTTACGTCAGTGAACATACACAATAGTTTGCATTATTTCTTTGTATTATGTTGTTTAACTGAAGTAAACATATTGATCGCAAAATAAAACAAAACAAGTCATATGGGGTAAACAGAGTGTGGTTGTGTATTGGGTTTAATGGGATTGAACGCTATCGTCAGAACATGGCAAGTTATATACGGCATTTTTCACAATTAACTGGTAAACCACAGAGGACCTTGTTTGTTTGTTTGTTGTTTTGTAAATGATTTAAGTAAAATAATCATAAACAATGTCGCCGAATTTCAGCTAGTTAATATTTACGAGAGTGTTCGAAATGTATTGTGTATTTATAAGTCGTGCAATATTTACGTGAAAATTTACATTGATATTTATACACATAGAATGCTCAACTCAATACCTGCACAATTGTCTTATCTTCTGAAACACGGGCTTCCAGAGTTATAGACATTACAATATTGGCAATCGTTGACCACTGTTGTAAAAATGGTTGGGAAACGAGTAACAAATATTGAGGAAATTCGGACTTTTATCACAGATCGTACTAAACTCGGTTGTTTTCTAAAATATATCTTTTTATGAAATCAAATGGGTTGACGATTGACGTGTCTAAAATTAGAGAAGTTGTTCAAATTATGCGCGTTATTATGTTCGTGATATAGCACGCATTACAGACGTTTCATTATCTTCAGTTTATTCCGTTCTAAGTCAAATCATGAAAATTAGAAAAATATCTACCGAGTGTGTGCTTTAGATGTTGACTGAAAACTAAAAGATACCACGTGTTGAAACTGCCGAAAAACTGCTTTTTTTTCCCCCCAATATAACCAAAGACATTTTGCAAATTTTGTCACTGGTGACGAAACCTGATTATAATATTTCGAAACAGTGCGAAAGGTTTGAAACAAAATAAGGGCCACTAAACATTGCAGAAGGTCAGTCATTACCAAACGGATCTTGAGTGTAAAGAAGATACTTTAAGCAATTGTCTTCTGTGTTGAAGGTTTAGCAATATAGATACCGGTAAATAAGGGTAAAAGTGTGACTGGATGGTTCTATCATATGACTTCTTCCACTTTCCAAACTTTAAAAACTTCCTCTTTGATCGCAGATATGGGACACGGCAGGCTCTCAGTTCTGCCGAAAAACCAATGCTTTATACAACAATCAGCCTACCGTGACGTTTTTCGGAATGGATCCACATATTAAATTATGTTTTTCTAGGGGAGAGTATTTTGAAGGTATGAAATGAAAAAAACAACTAGCGATTTAGTTAATTATTAATGGTTATAGAGCAAATACAAAACACATTTCGAACAGCGCTCGTATATATATTATACACGCTTTAATTTATTCGAGTTTCTCTAGTTAATGATAAAATATAGCCTTTTTACCAATGAATGACTATTATAATCTTTGCAATTACCCTTATTCATTTTTTTATTTCATCACATTTTCTAGGTAAGTACCTTTTAATCTTTGTTGTAATGTTCAGCTATCTTACAATATACATGTAGAATACATTATGAGAAACTTCATTTTAAGAAATTATTTAAAACACAATAGTATCCAGATCTAAACTCTAGTTTAAAATAAAAGTACAATTTAACCAAAAGGCAAACTGGATTACAAAATAAACACAACATTTAGGAAATGCATTTATTTTTTTAATAAATGAAACAAACTTTTTAATACCGTTAAATATTTATCAAACGCATTGTTCAAATATTTTATTAATATAAACATAATACCTAGTGCACTTAAGAAAATACATTAAATAGTATGTTCATTATAAATATATGATGTAGCATAAATAAACACACTGAGAATATCCCTAAAATCAGACATGAAGTAAACGAGAGCAACCGTTCTAACGTCATGTCATCAAACTTTTTTATCATATATTTGATATATCAACCAAATGTTTTCATGTCTATTAAAAGTCCTATATTTTAATGGCTTTGAGCTGTCTCGTATGGGAAATCATTGCTTACTAATTTAATACACGTAAAAATATTTTTTTTTTTGTAATAGTTGAACAATAAGTGATACGCATTTTGTATTTCCACTTAAAAAGGGTGTTGTTATAATAAATAGGAAATATGTTATTTAAAGTGGAATAATTAGGATGTTATAGTGGCTGATGTACTGTGTTGAACGTCGTTTTCAACAAACGTTAAGTCATATCACGACAATGCCTACTTTAGACTTTATTCTGAGCGTTGTAGTATCATGCCTCAGAAACATAATTTGTTGTAATATTCACTTTGACTCACCTGATGATGAACCAGGAGCTTCCAAATAGCTTTTATACTTTGAAGATGTTAGATCTATCGGAGTAAGTTGTTGCTTTGTTGGAGGAAGGTTTCTGAATGTCAGAATTAGACTGTTTTCCCTGCCTTCCGGATAGAATAACCAGACTGTTTCTACTTTTTTACTACACTCCTCCCCGTTTTATGGAACTGAGGGGAACGGTAGTCTTAGCGAAAAACACAGTCCCTTGTGGAGCCATAAACCCATTTCACTGCTCTAGATATTGGCCATAAACACTGTCCATTGGGGGCATATAACCGTGTCACTGCACTGGATATTAGCCCTATCTATCCCGGTTTCTGGCCCTAGGTTACCATATACTGACACCAGGCTGACCAGACATAAAAAGTTCCTCTTAATGCTGAATGTCAAGCAAGGAAGGTTATAATACCATTTTCAAGTACAACCCGGCCACGATACGAACACACAAACTTCCGCGTGTGAAGCGGTCCCTTTACCACTAGACCACCGCTGCGGGAAACGACTAATTACGAATGTATACTCTACAATCTGATATCAGAGAAATATTATAAAAGTTGGCAAACTTTTAGTACAATTATCTAGATAACGTTAAAATTAACCATTCCATGGATAAACAAATAATTTGCCTATCTCAACCTTTACACATGTTTCAAATACAGAATTATTAGTGACATCTGATTTGTTTCATCATTAAGTTGTAAACAATTTGATTATAAGCTAAATATTATATGACCTATGGCATCTGATTGTAATCACGAAAATAATAAAATGGTATTGTATAGTTAATATTCTTTAAATCGTAACCTGAATTTTAAATGACAAATTGTCACAATCGTAAACAAAAAAAACTGTCAATCAATCGATTTTAAGAGGCGTTTTCCTTATTTGTACATCAATTTATTTTTTCTGATGAACTGATAATTAGGTTCATTTTGAGTGTCCCACAAGGAAAATCACTTAAATATATTAACTTTCAAAAACTTATTAAATTTGAAGGACAGGGTCAATAAATTAGAAATGAATAATATAATGAAGAAGATGTTCACTCTTTTAGGACTCGGAAAACTAAAGTTAATTTTTATGTTCCCAAATTCAACAATTTGTCTTCCTGACAAAGTCAAACAATTAAAAATCAAGATACGTTCAAGAAAGACGTTAAGGAACTATTTCTAAACTTGTATAAATAACCTTTCACGTTTATTGTAAGCTATGTGCAACTTATAAATATGTGACTTACTGTACATTGTACATTTGTTTAATCTGATGGATGCAAAATTAAGCAATATTTTCATACCTGTGCTTGAATAATATATAACCAATAAAATACCTCAAATTAATTCATAATATTTGTGAAATATGTTGTAACGATTATTTTATTATTTTGATACATTTCTATCAGATAATCTATTTTATTGTTAGTCTCTAAAGATTGTTGTTTCATCGCGCATTTTGGATCCCAGTGGACGTATGTCCTCGGACTTTACTGTTCTTTTTCAACAATGAAATATTATAAATTTTAAAGAAGTCAAGAACATAAGGTACTCATTTTGTAATGATTAATACTGTGATAAGGTACTTACATTGTGTGATATAATGACATTCAGTGATATTCAGAGCAAATAATAGATTAACAACTTACTACAAAGTGCCTTAGGATTTTACAAACAACGGTTTAAAACCATCTTGATTAAAAAATGTTTTTTTTCTTTTACGGCTCAAACAGCGTAATTAACATGTCATTGCCAATGAGATTTGAACAATTTGCCAATTCCACCATGAAATCCTATTACGCCTATCTATTAAACTTATAACATGACTTAATAATAACCTTGTGAATAGATTAAGTAATAACGTATCATAATATACAAACATGTTATAATACTACAAAATACCTAAAACCATCACTTACATATATGTGACTAGATTTTATGACCTTCATTTAAAAGTACAACAAAGGATAATACACTTGCGTGCGCAATAAAAACACAAAACTAAATTGAATCATCTTTATCGAAGGTTTAAAACAGACAAACTAAAAACATGGTATAACAGTATAAGTATTTGTATGCAAAACACAATCAACTGTTTAAACGGTCCTAAATACTATTCTCTCCCCACATATTTTGTTAAATAAAGATGTATTATCTAAAGATCTAATTTTGCCACTATCCGTGCTTTCATATATTGGACATATTCATTAAATAAACAACAAACATTATATGCGGAAACTGATCACATTCTGTTATTGTCGAAGACTTTGAATGGCGGCTCGATTAAGTCGCCAGTTCTCCTTCTTACTGCAATATCAATATTACACAATCAGAGGAACGTACGTATTTCTTTAATGATATAATAAAATAGCTTCATTTTTAAGATCGTTTATCGTTATTACACTCATTATTTAACATTATACCATTATAATTCCGAATCTATAAGTGATGAAATTTATAGTAGATTCTTGTTTCTGAAAGCAAGTATTAGCAGAATGATAGTATTCCCATACTGTAAACAAATTTTACCAACGTAAATATGAACCATAAACTGTAAATATCAGAGCTAGCAACAGATCTTGTTCATAGTAATGCTGACTAAATGTTGGTATAACATAGGTAACTGTTGAAAATAACAATGAAATGAGCGATCCAAGTAAAATTTATTTCAATATTTTTGTTTGAAAATATAAAACTTTTCCCATAACACAATTAATTGCTTATTTTCTATATCTTGAAGTTTGTGATTGTTATTGACCTCAGGTGTTTTAATTCAGTTTACTCTTATTCGATGTGTCCTGAAATACTTTCCTAACTATACATAAGATCAAGTTACGTGAATGCATGTTGTTATAAAATGATAAACTTTGTAAAAGTAAATAGATAGAACCATATCCAAAATAAAAGCCAACATCAAAACCACATGCTTTATGCTGCTTCGTGAACATGCTTAGTTAATTGGCTACTGGCCTCAATATCAAATATATACTTAATATCTGATCAAATGCTCATGGAAATAGTGCAGTAGTATACTATAATATATGATCAATAGAAAGTTACTTTAAAAAATGTATACACATCTGCGTGTTAGTATTAACATGTCGTTTGGTTTCCAGTGTTTATTACCATTTTCTTCTCTTGGCAAAATATTTAAAATATATTTCAGAGAACACCGTATGTTTTGTTTATAATTTGTCAAAGAGTAAAGAAAGAGTGAGTTTATAAAGAGTCATCACACTGTTCAGGTGCCCAACGAAATCGTTTATTACTTTTAGATTTCTAATCTAATCAAGATGTATATTATACATAATTAAATCAAATGTATCCATAAAATCAAACATTACGTACCCCACAAACGTTCCATTGTCAATAACAACCAGCTAGTATTCAGTTATTAATAGAAACATGCAAGCAGATTACGTTTAATAGCTTCAAAATTGCTTTAAAATTGAAGGGAAAAATTATAATTCTTCAAGAAACTTCAAATTACATTATGTTGAATGACTTTTGATAATGCTATATTCATAGAAATTGGACAGTTTAATATATCTGCTACCAGAGTGTTATACAGGTTTGCAATGGTTTTTCATATACTTCAATAATCACGGACATTTATTGCCGTTACTTTTTTGGATATTAAGAAATAATCAATATTTTTCCCAAGTTCAAGATTGATGAATTCAATTTCAATATGTACTTTACACTGTAGTATAATGATACAAGACGAACACAAGATAATTGAGTTTTCTAAAGTTTATTAAACGTCCGTTTATTCTAATTTAAAAATAATTAACATAATCTAAGTTTTATATAATTCGACAGTAACATGATCTGACTCCAGTAAAGCCTAAAAGTATCTCCGACTGCCGAAAATGTCCCTGTTTAAATAGGGTTTCTATCTACGCCTTCGAAGAGTTTCGTGATTCATCCATGACTTTTATTGATCATTAATTACCCGATGTACCAAGCTGGCTCGCTATTAGCTTCGCACACCTGATCATTTTATTAGTCATTTAATTGCTAATGACAGATTACTTCCTACATCAGCCGCTGAAATTTGATAATTTATCAACCGGCCTGACTTCCTTATTCGCGCTTTAGTATGTTTCATGGTTTATACAAGTTATATAAAACCTATCAAGACTTCTTTACGTTTCGCCCACAACACAGGTAAATGAGCCACTATGATATTTTCGTATGACTTTGATATGATTCTAATATGGAATCTCATATGTGCTTCGTTAAGAAAGTTAAAACATTCAAAATTCACTATCAATGTTATTTATTGGTCTGTATAAAATTATGTATTTAGCTAAATACTTAGCTTAAATAGATATATGCTGTTACAAGATGGACTATATGTTTAACAGTTAAGTGTTATGAGAGTTTTCTACATAACTTAAACGCAGGTGGTAGTTAAATTGATTGGTATAACCTGTACGGAGTATTGTTTTAAGAGGCCATCAGGCCGAGTGTAGAATCAAACCAGCGACCTCTGGCGTGAGCGGCAAATGTTATTCTCTGCAGTTCTGTCCCACTTAGCAAATGGTAGCTATGTTTGCCTGTTGCACAGTAAATGGGCCCATTTCTTAAAAAAATAGGTAAATGATTTTCAACAAAATTTCAACCATTATTATCATTACAAATCAATATTACCTAAATGTATTTTTTTAGTTTTTCGCAAAAAAAAATATGATTTTTTATTTTAGAGTGCTTTGAATGGCCGAAAAACGGCGGTTTTGGGGTGTAATGTGTTAGCATAAACAATTTACCCGTTATTAAAATACAAATGCTCATAAACTCATTTTATTGATTTTGATCAATAGGTAATTTAATTACCTTTTTAAGTTGATATATGGCTTTTCACGGTCAGCTAGGTCATTATTCTTTAATAGACATTTGAACGATATCTCTACTTCGTAATGTAAAAAAAAAACAACAAACCTTTGTTCCTTTATTTATTCATAAATATTTGAAAATGTACTAAATGAAAGTTTATTTTCCTTCTTATCCTTTGCTATTTTATGTAATTAAATAGCAGAGTTTTGTTTTTATTGTTAAAATAGGGTGTTTTTGAAAATATACATAAAATCTGAAAGTTCAATTTGTAACAAAAAAAAATGTAACGTTCGTCCTCCTGGCATATATTCTTCCAAGAAGATAAACATAATAATACATTCACCTGCTGTCTTACATATCAATAAAAATGTATCTAAAAATTGGCCCCCGGGTATTTAAGAAAGATATTCACTGAATTGTAAAATTTATATGTAACGTTCGTCCCCGTAACGTCCTCCCTCCCCCACCTCCCCCCCCCCCCCCCCCCCCCCCGCTACATATACATTCTATTTGTTCTAGTTGATATCATCAATTTCATCTTTTTTAATGTACCACTAAGATATGAACACTTTCTAAAAATTAAAAAAAAGGATATATATAGTGACTATTTTCAACTTTTTTTGTGAACTTAACAGAATAATACATTCACCTGCTGTCATACATATCAATAAAAAAAGTATCTAAAAATTGCCCAAAGTGTATTTAAGAAAGATATTCACTGAAATGTAAAATTTCTATGTAACTTTCGTCCCCGTAACGTCCGTCCTCCCCCCATATACATTCTAGTTTTTCTAGTTGATATCATCAATTTCATCTTTTGTTTAATGTACCAATAAGATATTAATAATTTCTAAAAATTATAAAATAGATATACACATAAACCATTTTGCAACTTTTTTGTGAACTTATTACGAAAGTTGCATATATTTTGTTATTAAATACACTTATAAACATGTAATAGGCACAAAGTTGAGTAAGAGCGCGTTTTTTTTAATTTCTTATACACATTTTAGTTTAGAAAACCAAAAAATAAGAGATTTTGTACTAAAATTGATTGTTTAATGTCACATCAAAAATAAGGAACGGACGTTTCAAAAAGGGGACGGACGTTACATTATATTTTACTTGTAAGTTATCATTGATATTTACCCCTTAATTTATTGAAAATGTTTGAATAAGAAAAAATGCCATAACACTGTGTGATATTATATACATCCTGTCATAAACCTTGGGGTCACAGAACCTGGGATGATTTATGCTTATTAGGGTAAAATATGCACACTGGGCAGTGTATTTCTCATTATCACATGGTGTTAATGTGCTGTTTGTGAATTATGAAAGTTCACCATGGTGCCAATAGCTGGATAGTAGCATACACTTTGTGCAATATGCCTGTAGACATTATATTACATATGACACTGTCCATGAAATGTGAAAAAATCATATTTGTCCATGAAACTGGTAGAAATGTTAATCATCATAATTATATCAATTGGGTAGTTACAGGTAAAATACATAATTTGATTAATAAAAAAAAACAGTGCTACTTTTATAAAACAACAACAACAAAAACTATGCTTCTTCTAAATTTATTTAAAAAGGGTATGAAATCAAAATCTTATCAACGATTTCTCATTGTGCAGCAATGGATGCACCAGTTTAATATGATAAGAAAAGAGATATAAAAAAATAATAATAATGCTGTCAAAGATAAACATTTCAACTAAATTAGATTTTATTTAAACCAAATATTTATTATTCTCTCTTAGACAATTAAATATATGTAGTATATATGTATACTTAGACATGGAAAAGAAGCACATATATCAACTTAACTCATGAAGCTGTAACGTCCGTCCCCGTGTCTACCAGCCTTCAGAATTTTTTTTTTTTTAAATTGATGTCAAAAGTTATCTCTTGATTGTTTTACATACTTGATACATAAACGTATCAGAAAACACAACAGGCATTTTGCAATTGCCTTACAATATATAGAAATTGAAGGTCAAACATTTGCATTAGCTTTGCTGGCTAAAACCTGTGTTTGTATATTAAGCAGTAAAATAGCTTCCTAAACTATAAAACATGCTCGTCATAAACAATAACACCATTTGAAAGAGAAAATATTGGCATCTTTTGCGCTTCGTTGTTTGTAACTTGCTTTCGTAGTAAAAAAAAAATATGATTGATTTCTTTTAAATTCCTGTTTTCATCACTATTCGGTGTGGCGACATCATTTGTGGTCACGTGATTTATTTGTTCCCCACCGTGTTTTCGTAGGATTGTATAAACATATTGATGGAAACGTAGGAAGGGAACAGCCAAACTTTATATTTGTACTTTGTATGAGCGTTTAAAGCCCTAACTGCAATATTAAATTCGCAAGATAGTTCTGGCCAGGTTTTATATAATTCAATATATGATTCGAACCCTTTTACAATATTTCACAGTAATCACTGTATTATTTTTGGTATAATGTTGCATTCTACGAGATTAATATTAATATTTTTGTGTGACAAAAATATAATTTCAAAAACGTGTTTGTTATATGTAGTTTGAAAAAAGTGTTAACTCCAACTGCCACTAAATTGAAATTCGAGTGAGATGCACTCTCTACACATGGATCTGTGTTAATTTATCATCCACACAAAGGTTCGTGTAGTGATGTAATTTTTCTCCTCTTACAAATATATACTACCCTGGCAGTAAAATTTGGAGGTTTACATGTTAGAAAATCATTTTATTTTAGCTTGATCATTGTGTAAGTCTTATATAAGAACATTTGAAAATAAGCAAATTTTCTTTGCAGAATACAACTTAAACTTGCGGAAATATGGAATTATTTTGTTTTGTCTTAATTTAGACAATTATAAATGTTGCCTTTGTTCGATTTCATTATAATTAACACTTCCATAATGTCGGTGTCACAACCTTTGTACACCAAGTCTGTCAATCAGAACCCAAACAAGTAGAACTACCATGTGCAACAACGCTCACCAGCTCTATAAAGATTGAGATTAAAAATTCAATAGCAGTGGTAACAGCTTGAGGTTAATACATATGTCCAACTATCAATAAAACCGTCTTCCGTGGCCAAGTCGTTAAGGCGTCCGCCTCGAATCCCTGTGGAAGCACTTAGATTTTTTCTGATGCGGCCGGTTGCTCACCCAGCAGCTAGTTCAGTTGAGGGTGTCGAATGTCTAACAGTCTGAAGCCTGGCATTAATAGCTTTCGGGAAGTAATTATGTACAACATAAAGGTGTCTCATAAGCCCTGTTTGGCCATTTCAATAGAGGTGACACTATTATAAACACACACTTTACTTTTACTTTAACCTAGTAGATATTTACCATATGGAACCTAGCATATGATCACAATATGGAGCCTAACATATGATGACCATGTGGAACATAGCATATGATCACCTTATGATGCCTAACATATGATGACAATGTGGAACATAGCATGTGATGACTAAATGGAACCATGCATATGAAGACCTTATGGAATTTAGCATATTATGACAATATTGTACATAGCATATGATGAACATTTGAAACCATGCATATAATGACCGTATGAAACCTAGCATATAATGACAATATGGAACCTAGCATATGATGACCATATGGATCCCAGCATATGAGAATCATATGAAGCAACTAGTATTTTATTATCATATAAGTCTCATTGTAAATCATACGTATATCTTCATACTTTGATATGCGAATCATATGTGGTTTTATTGCCTATGAGTTAAGTTATATAACCTCTACCTTATTAATGTCAGTGAACATGCAAAATGTTTTGCAGTAATTCTTTGTATCATGTTTTTTACTGAAGTAAACATATTGATCGCAAAATAAAACAAAACAAGTCATATGGGGTAAACAAAGCGAGATTGTTTATTGATTTTAATGGGATTGAACGGTATCGTTAGAATATGACAAGTTATAAACGTCATGTTCCGCAATTAACTAGTAAACCACCGAGGACTCTGCTTGTTTGTTTTGTAAATGATTTAAGTTAATCATATAAAAAAATAAAATGGCATATATGTGTAACACCACCATTGAGCTACTTATTTCGAAAGTGGGTAAAGTATTTTAAAGGCGTGTAATTCATTGGAAAAAATCATATCGAAATAAGTGAAACTTACAGTTTATTGTTTGTCGACATAAACAGTGCCCAAACCAAGTGTCATGTTAAATCCAAAACACAAGGCAAATGCATTATATATCTATACATCAACGCGTATTATCAATATCTGTGTGACAGAAGTAACGTATTTCCAATAAAACCAAAAGTAAATTGCATTGCTTTATAATAAGAATACGTTATAATTCCATTATCATTAACAACATACAGTATTTTCGTAGTATATTGATTAAGAATAATAGACCTTACTTAAAATGTCATATGTTTTTGTATGAAAAAAAGTAATAAGAATCGTATGCAGATTGATATTTGGTTCATATGCTATGCATAAAAAATGCCGTATAATAAACATATCAATCGATTGACAAATGAATCTTATATGCCTCTAATGCAAATTATGCGCAAATTGTTTCATATGAAACATGATATATGATAAACATATGGAACCTAGCATATGATGACAATATGGAACCTAGCATATGATGACAATATGGAACCTAACATATGATGACAATATGGAACCTAACATATGATGACCATATTGAACCGTGCATATGATGACAATATGGAACCTAACATATTATGACAATATGAAACCTTGCATATGATGACCATGTGGAACCTTGCATATGATGACAATATGGAACCTAGCATATGATGACCATATGGAACCTTGCATATGATGACAATATAGAACCTAACATATAATGACCATATAAGCAGGGATAAAACCCTCAACATCAGTGGTTATATGTGAGTGATATTTAAACGAGGCCAGCGCCAATTTTATACTAATTTATTGACCATAGAGGACCCTCTTATATAAATGATTCAAGCTAAATAATCATCAAAATATCGCCGCATTTCAGCTTGTTAATATTTACGAGAGTGTTCGAAATGTATTGTGTATTTATAAATCTCGCAAAATTCACGTGACATTTTACATCGATACTTATACGCGCATATAGCTCAATTCAATACCTACACAATGTTCTGTATCTGCCGAAACACGGTATTCCAGAGTTATAGCTATTTCAATATTGGCAATTGTTGACCACTATTGTAAAAATGGTTGGGAAACGAATAACAATTATTGAGGAAATTCGTACTAAACTCGGCTGTTCTCTCAAAGATATTTTGATGAAATTAAATGGATAAAAGAATGTGTCTGATGAGATAGTTCGTAGATTGAAAAAAGAAATTTGATTCTTGTATAGAATCTGTTGAAAATGCAGCAAAATCTGGTCGGCCAAAGACAGCAACATGTTAGAAATCGTGTCTGAAATTAGAGAAATTTTCGAAATGATGCATGATATAGTATGTGTGATATAGCGTGTATTACAGGCGTTTAACTATTTTCAGTTCATTTTGTTCTGATAACAATCATTAAAATTAGCAAAATTTCTACCTAGTGCATTCTTCACCTGTTGACTAACAACCAAAAAATACCACGTGTTGAAACTGCCACAAAACTGCTGCAATTTTCTCCCTAAATATGACAAAAGGCAATTGCAAATTTTGGCACCGGTGACAGAACGGGTTACACTATTTCGAAAGAGTGTGATAGACTGGGAACATAATATGGGCCACCAAACATGGCAGAAGGCCAGTCATTGCCAAACCGACCTTGAGTGTAAAGAAGATACTTTCTGCAGTTTTAATCTCTGTTGAAGGTTTAGGAATACTTGTACCGGTAACAAAAGGGTAAAACTGTGAATGGAAGGTACTATTAAGATGAATGTGGTATGATAAGACAGAAAAAGTACTACGCAAAATACCGCACAGTCACTGGTTTCAAATATGTTCGTTTGCATGACAATGCCCCAGCGCACACTTTTGTCCTTGTCACGGATTTTTGGAAGTCTGAGAAAGTTATAGTGCTGCCACACTTCCCTTACTCCCCAGATATTGAACCATGTGACTTATTTCACTTTCCAAAATTTAAAACGTTATCTCTGGTCGTAGATATGGATCACGGTAGGCTCTCGGTTCTGCCGTAAACCGGAGCTTTCGTAGTTTACCCAAATCAGCCTACCATGACGTTTTCCGGAAAAGGATCAAAATACTCAATTATATATTTCTAACCGGGGAGAGTTCTTTGAGGGTATGAAATGAAAACATTAGCGATTTAGTTAGTTATTAATGGTTATAGGGTAAATACACAATACATTTCAAACAACCCTCGTATGAACACTATAAACTCTTTGATTTATTCGAATTTCTCTAGTTCGTAATAAAATTTAGCCTTTTTACTATTGAATGACTATTATAATCTTTATTTATTTATTTTATTTCAGATCTGTTTTTCGGTAAGTACCTCTAATCTTTATTTTAATGTTCAGCTTTCTTACGATATAGAACACTATATGAAAAATTCCATTATAAGAAATGATTTAAAACACCATAGTAACAAGATCTAAATTCTAGTTTCAAAATAGAAATATTGTTCAATGTGTTGATCAAGATAATCCTCATAGTATATGTATTTCATAGTCAAAAGTCATTTCAACAAGCTTACTATAAGCATAAAATAAAAGTACAATTTAACCAATAGGCAAACTGGATTACAAAATAAACACAACATTTAGGAAATGCATTTATTTTTTTAATAAATGAAACTAACTTTTCAATTCAGTTACATATTTATCAAACGCATTGTTCAAATAATTTATTAATAAAAATATAATACCTAGTGCATTTAAGAACATACATTAAATAGTATGTTCATTATAGATATATGATGTAGCATACATAAACACATTGAGAATATCCCTAAAATCAGACATGAAGTAAACGATAGCAACTGTTCTAACCTCATGTCATCAAACTTTTTTATCATGTATTTGATATATCAACCAAATATTTTCATATCTATTAAAAGTCCTATATTTTAATGGCTTTGAGCTGTCTCGTATGGGAAGTCATTGCTTATTAATTTAACACACGTAAAAAGATGTTGTTTTTTTGTAATAGTTGAACAATAAATGATACGCATTTTGTATTTCCACTTAAAAAGGGTGTTATTATAATAAATAGGAAATATGTTATTTAAAGTGGAATAATTAGGATGTTATAGTGGCTGATGTACTGTGTTGAACGTCGTTTTCAACAAACGTTAAGTCATATCACGACAATGCCTACGTTAGACTTTATTCTGAGCGTTGTAGTATCATGCCTCAGAAACATAATTTGTTGTAATATTCACTTTGACTCACCTGATGATGAATCAGGAGCTTCCAAATAGCTTTTATACTTTGATGATGTTAGATCTATCTGAGTAAGTTGTTGCTTTGTTGGAGGAAGGTTTCTGAGTGTCAGAATTAGACTGTTTTCCCTGCCTTCCGGTTAGAATAACCAGACTGGTTTCTATTTTTTACTACACTCCTCCCCGTTTTATGGAACTGAGGGGCACGGTAGTCTTAGCGAGAAACACAGTCCCTTGTGGAGGCATAAACCCATTTCACTGCTCTAGATATTGACCATAAACACTGTCCATTGGGGGCATATAACCGTGTCACTGCACTGGATATTAGCCTTATCTATCCCGGTTTCTGGCCCGAGTCTCGATTACCATATACTGACACCAGGCTGACCCAGACATAAAAATATCATCTTAATGCTGAATGTCAAGCGAGGAAGCTTATAATACCATTTTCAAGTACAACCCGGCCACGATACGAACACACAAACTTCCGCGTGTGAAGCGGTCCCTTTACCACTAGACCACCGCTGCGGGTAACGACTAATTACGAATGTATTCTTTTCATGTTTTATTACTACGGTTGAACCACGTAATATGATTACATATAAACCTTAAATTCAAACCTGCATCAATAACTTTGCAATGCAATTGAAAACAATGGACTGCATTGAATAAAATAAATTTTAAAATTCTCATATTCAGTAAGAATTGCAGGAGTATGTTTAATATTCATTATGCATACCAAACTAGTAAATTATATGACCACTTCTATTAGTCGCATCACAACCTTTAATATCAAAGCACAAATATGTTAGTATATCACTTTGCTTTGCGATACATGATCAGTAAAATTGCACATCTATCTTTATATTTATTTTCAGAGCATAAAAACAAAAGCGAACACGGTAGTTTTATCATTTGCGTAATGTGAACTTTTACTTATTATCATATTAAAGTTTTTTCTTTGATATCATATTAAATTGAAGCTAGTTATTATGTATGCAATGTTGCCCAGTTTGTCACTGACCTCAAAAATATTACTGATGTAGTTTGCTGGCCATTTGACATGTTTCCAGTTATCACTTATAATATTTAGGTGACGTAATTGCTATATATAATGATTATAAAAAAATGAACTATCTTTAGCTCGACTGTTACTAAACAACAACAGCTATAGTGCTCACCACGACGTCGGCGTTGTTGTAACAGTTGTTAGGCATGCCTATACAACTGTATCTCATATATAACTATCCATCAATGAACTTTAACATATGCCTCCACTAACATTTAAAGAAATCAAAGGGACAAGTGGAATTACTTCATTATAATTTCAGGTAGAATAGTTACCCCCCCCCCCCTTCCTCATTGTACTTTTACGAAATTCGGTTTAACAATTTAAGCAAATTCATATCACAGATCACAGTAACTACAAGCATTACATCTATAAAACATCACAACGGGTGTTCCTTGCATTTAAAGAGACTCGATGGAACAAGAGAAAAATCGATTTTGATTTTAGATATAACTATTGTCCCCTTTTGAACAATTTTGTAGTAATTATATCAATAAAGGCCACACGTATGTTCAACACCATTAAGGGCATAAATGCGAGGAAGTGGGATAACTCGTTTTTTTTAAATTAAATTAATTAAAAAATTATGGACCTTAATATACTTTCCTTCTAGCAACATGCCTTCGCAGCTTCTTCTAGTCATACATCCATAAATTTCTCTGATTAATGTTTAGACAAGCTTAAGTTTGATAGTAAACTGGTGTCTCAGTAAATACAAGTCATACATCAACATAAATTTACAAATATCTTCATTACTATTGAATGGATACAAATGGAATAATGTTTATTTTATTTGAGTTAGCATTATAAATCCATTATTACTAAGATAGTTTAACAACACAAAATAAAACACACAAGCAAATGTTGTAATTTTAAAATTGCGTAATTCTATACGTAATCTCCACTAAAATATGATTTTGTATTTCTGAGTAAAGGCCTTTATCGAGTGTTGAGAAAAAAAATGTATTGTAATAGTATTTATTTTACATTGCAGCTATGACGAGAGAAGAACGTGGTAAGAAATGTTTATCAATAGTTATAATCGATATTCTGAATCCATTTCCTTATACAATATGTAAGATGTATAATGCGCAAGAGAAAGAAATACATTTAAATGTGGATTCCTTCTGCAGGACGAGTTACTCTGGTTGACTATGGTAAACTTATCATAGTTAAATTGATAAATTGTCGCGGATAAGTACATTAGACAGAAAATTTCACATTTCGATAATTTTTTTCCTTTTAAAAATCTACCTTTATTCAAACAAAACAACATCAAACTAAGCAAAACGTGTATTTACGAACAAATAAAAAATAATTAAAATAATTTTGTAGTAGTAATTAAAACTAGTTGTTGAGAATTATAAAGATTTTGGGAACGGCACTGCGTTACAAAAGTTCAATAAATGTTTAAAAGCCATAAATAAAGTTTCGAACCACACAGTTATTATATGTCAATGGGTAAAATGTGCATTGGGTTAATGGCAAAAGTTAACAATGAATAAATGTATTAAAGCACTGGCAGGCTTGCATAATGCTGGGTTAAATTAAAATACTTGATTCGTTGGAGTACGTAGTGTTTATTTATTGCTCTTTTTCGCCAATCAAAATGACCGAAGGAAGTTATTTACTGGGTGTAAAGAGAATAGTTTCTTGTCATATTGAAAAACTGACACAGAGTCAGTCCAACATTGTTCTTTAATATCAAGTGTTTAATATGATGATTTACAAAGATTACACATTCAAAAAGAGATACGCTATTTTAAAATGAAAGATATGCCGGAAAACTTAAAAAAAAAATAAGAAACATAATTTCGTCAACAAAGAAAGTTGCTCAAATGCTTGTGGATACGTCTTAATTTGAGTAAATAGATAGAACCATATCCTAAATAAAAGCCAACATCAAAACCACATGCTTTATGTTGCTTCATGAACATGCTTAGTTAATTGGCTACTGGCCCCAATATCAAATTTATACTTAATATCTGATCAAATGCTCGAGGAAATAGTGCAGTAGTATACTATAATGTATGATCAATAGAAAATTACTTTAAAATATATATACACATCTGCGTGAACGTATTAACATGTCGTTTAGTTTCCGGTGTTTATTATCATTTTTTTCTCTTGGCAAAATATTTAAAATATATTTCAGAGAACACCGTATGTTTTGTCAAAGAGTAAAGAAAGAGTGAGTTTATAAAGAGTCATCACAATGTTCAGGTGCCCAACGAAGTCGTTTATTACTTTTATATTTCTAATCTAATCAAGATGTATATTATACATAATTAAATCAAATGTATCCATAAAATCAAACATTACGTACCCCACAAACGTTCCATTGTCAAAAACAACCAGCAAGTATTCAGTTATTAATAGAAACATGCAAGCAGATTACGTTTAATAGCTTCAAAATTGCTTTAAAATTGAAGGGAAAAATTATAATTCTTCAAGAAACTTCAAATTACATTATGTTGAATGACTTTTGATAATGCTATATTCATAGAAATTGGACAGTTTAATATATCTGCTACCAGAGTGTTATACAGGTTTGCAATGGTTTTGCATATACTTCCATAATCACGGACATATATCGCCGTTACTTGGATATTAAGAAATAATCAATATTTTTCCCAATTTCAAGATTGATGAATTCAATTTCAATATGTACTTTACACTGTAGTATAATGATACAAGACGAACACAAGATAATTGAGTTTTCTAAAGTTTATTAAAAGTCCGTTTATTCTAATTTAAAAACAATTAACATAATCTAAGTTTTATATAATTCGACAGTAACATGATCTGACTCCAGTAAAGCCTAAAAGTATCTCCGACTGCCGAAAATGTTTCTGTTTAAATAGGGTTTCTATCTACGCCTTCGAAGAGTTTCGTGATTCATCCATGACTTTTATTGATTATTAATTACCCGATGTACCAAGCTGGCTCGCTATTAGCTTCGCACACCTGATCATTTTATTAGTCATTTAATTGCTAATTACAGATTACTTCCTACATCAGCCGCTGATATGTGATATTTTATCAACCGGCCTGACTTCCTTATTCGCGCTTTAGTATGTTTCATGGTTTATACAAGTTATATAAAACTTATCAAGACTTCTTTACGTTTCGACCACAGCACAGGTAAATGCGCCACTATGATATTTTTGTATGACTTCATATGATTCTAATATGGAATCTCATATGTGCTTCGTTAAGAAAGTTAAAACATTCAAAATTCACTATCAATGTTATTTATTGGTCTGTATATGTATTTAGCTAAATACTTAGCTTAAATAGATATATGCTGTTACAAGATGGATTATATGTCTAACAGTTAAGTGTTATGAGAGTTTTCTACATAACTTAAATGCAGTTGGTAGTTAATTTGATGGGTAGAACCTGTACTAAGTATTGTTTTAAGAGGCCATCAGGCTGAGCGTAGGATCAAACCAGCGACCTCTGGCGTGAGCGGCAAATGTTATTCTCTGCAGTTCTGTCCCACTTAGCAAATGGTAGCTATGTTTGCCTGTTGCACAGTAAATGGGCCAATGTTTTAAAAAAAAATAGGTAAATGATTTTCAACTAAATTCCAACCATTATTATCATTACATATCAATATTACCTTAATGTATTTTTTTAGTTTCGCTAAAAAACTATGATTTTTTTTTTTAGAGTGCTTTGAATGGCCAAAAACGGTTTTGGGGTGTAATGTGTTAGCATAAACAATTTACCCGTTATTAAAATACAATTAAAAGTCATTTAATTGCTCATAAACTCATTTTATTAATTTTGATCAATAGGTTATTTCATTACTTTATTAAGTTGATATATGGCTTTTCACGGTCAGCTAGGTCATTATTTTTTAATAGACATTTGAACGATATCTCTACTTCGTAATGTAAAAAAAAAATTAAAACCTTTGTTCCTTTATTTATTCATAGTATTTGAAAATGTACTCAATGAAAGTTTATTTTCCTTCTTATCCTTTGCTATTTTATGTAATTAAATAGCAGAGTTTTGTTTTTTATTGTTAAAATAGGGTATTTTTGAAAATATACATAAAATCTGAAAAGTTCAATTTGTAACGAAAAAAACTGTAACGTTCGTCCCCCTGGCATATATTCTTCCAAGAAGATAAACATAATAATACATTCAACTGCTGTCTTACATATTAATAAAAATTGGCCAAGTGTATTTAAGAAAGATATTCACTGAAATGTAAAATTTCTATGTAACTTTCGTCCCCGTAACGTCCGTCCTCCCCAATATACATTCTATTTTTTCTAGTTGATATCATCAATTTCATCTTTTGTTTAATGTACCAATAAGATATTAATAATTTCTAAAAATTATAAAATAAATAAACATATTGACCATTTTTCAACGTTTTTTTGTGAACATATTACGAAAGTTACATATATTTTGTTATTAGATACACTTATATACATGTCATAGGCACAAAGTTGTGTAAAAGTGTGTTGTTTTTTTTTAATTTCTTATACACATTTTAGTTTAGTAAACAAAAAAATAAGAGATTTTGTACTAAAAATTGATTGTTTAATGTCACATCAAAAATAAGGGACGGACGTTTCAAAAAGGGGACGGACGTTACATTATATTTTACTTGTAAGTTACCATTGATATTTACCCCCTAATTTATTGAAAATGTTTGAATCAGAAAAAAAGCAATAACACTGTGTGATATTATATACATCCTGTCATAAACCTTGGGGTCACAGAACCTGGGATGATTTATGCTAATTAGGTTAAAATATGCACACTGGGCAATGTATTTCTCATTATCACATGGTGTTAATGTGCTGTTGGTGAACTAGGAAAGCTCACCATGGTGCCAATAGCTGGATAGTAGCATACACTTTGTGCAATATGCCTGTTGACATTATATTACATATGACACTGTCCATGAAATGTGAAAAAATCATATTTGTCCATGGAACTGGTAGAATAGGTAATCATCATAATTATATCAATTGGGTATTTACAGGTAAAATACATAATTTGATTAATAAAAAAACAGTGCTACTTTTAAGAAAAAAAACCGCAACTATGCTTCTTCTAAATTTACTTAAAAAGGGTATGAAATCAAAATCTTATCAACGATTTCTCATTGTGCAGCAATGGATGCACCAGCTTAATATAATAAGAAAAGAGATATGAAAAAATAATAATAATGCTGTCAAAGATAAACATTTCAACTAAATTAGATTTTATTTAAATCAAATATTTATTATTCTCTCTTAGACAATTATATATGTAGTATATATGTATACTTAGACATGGAAAAGAAGCACATATATCAACTATATTAACTCATGAAGCTGTAACGTCCGTCCCCGTGTTTACCAGCCTTCAGAAATATATTTTTTTTTTAAAATTGATGTCAAAAGTTATCTCTTCTTCGATTGTTTTACATACTTGTAACATAAACGTATCAGAAAACACAACAGGCATTTTGCAATTGCCTGACAATATATAGAAATTGAAGGTCAAACATTTGCATTAGCTTTGCCGGCTAAAACCTGTGTTTGTATTTTAAGCAGTACAATAGCTTCCTATAATATAAAACATTCTCGTCATAAACAATAACACCATTTGAAAGAGAAAATATTGGCATCTTTTTGCGCTTCGTTGTTTGTAGTTTGCTTTCGTAATAAAAAAAGTTAGGATTGATTTATTTTCTAAATTCCTCTGTTTTCATCAACTATTCTGTGTGGCGACATCATTTGTGGTCACCTTATTTATTTGTTCCCCACCGAGTTTTTGTAGGATTGTATAAACATATTGATTGAAATGTATGAAGGGAACAGCCAAACTTTATGTTTGTACTTTGTATGAGCGTTTAAAGCCCTAACTGCCATATAAAATTCGCAAGATAGTTCTGGCCAGGTTTTATATGATTCAATATATGATTCGAACCCTTTTACAACATTTCACAGTAATCACTGTATTATGTTTGGTATAATGTTGCATTCTACGAGATTAATGTTAATATTCTTTTGTGACAAAAATATAATTTCAAAAACGTGTTTGTTATATGTAGTTTGAAAAAACTGTGAAAAAAACTCCAACTGCCAGAAAATTGAAATTCGAGTGAGATGCACTCTATACACATGAATCTGTGTTAATTCACCATCCGCACAAAGCTTCGTGTAGTGATATAATTTGTCTCCTCTTACAAATATATACTACCCTGGCAGTAAAATTTGGAGGTTTAAATGTTAGAAATTTATTTTATTTTAGCTTGATCATTGTGTAAATCTTATATAAGAACATTTTCTTTGCAGAATACAACTTTAGGAAATATGGAATTATTTTGTTTTGTCTTAATTTAGACTATATGTATCTACCTAGCTCACAATACAACCATTAACTATAAGTAGCAATTATAAATGTTGCCTTTGTTCGATTTCATAATAATTAACACTTCCATAATGTCGGTGTCACAACCTTTGTACACCAAGTCTATCAATCAGAACCCAAACGAGTAGAACTACCATGTGCAACAACGCTCTCCAGTTCTATAAAGATTGCGATTAAAAAATTCAATAACAGTGGTAACAGCTTGAGGTTAATACATATGTCGAACTATCAATCAAACCGTCTTCCGTGGCCAAGTCGTTAAGGCGTCCGCCTCGGAAGCGGAAGGTCGAAGGTTCGAATCGCTGTGGAAGCACTTAGATTTTTTCTGATGCGGCCGGTTGCTCACCCAGCAGCTAGTTCAGTTGAGGGTGTCGAATGTCTAACAGTCTGAAGCCTGGCATTAATAGCTTTCGGGAAGTAACTGTGTACAACATAAAGGTGTCTCATAAGCCCTGTTTGGCCATTTCAATATAATATATATATTATATTATAAACACACACTTTACTTTTACTTTTACAATAAAACTGTAAAAACTTCACAAAACGAATCCTGTATTTTCACTTATATAAATAACAACAATCCCTTAATATTCAAAATGATTAGTTGCTATTAATATAAATTGCATATAGGTGTAACACCACCATTGAGTAACTTATGAGTAAAGCATTTTAAAGACATGTAATTCATTGAAAAAAATCATATCGAAATAAGGGAAACTTACAGATTATTATTTGTCGAAATAAACAAAGAGTCATGTTTTATCCAAAATACATATAGTTTGTTTCTGCTCAAACATGGAGCATTTAAATAAGATATATGCATTATATATCTATACTTCATCGCGTATAATAAATGTCTGTGTGAGAGAAGTAACGTATCCCCAATAAAACCAAAATTGAAATAAACTGAATTGCTTTATAATAAGAATAAGTTATTATTCCTTTATCATTAACAAAATACATTAATCTCGTAGTATATTGATTATGAATAATAGACCTTCACTTCAAAGTTCATATGTTTTTGTATGAAAAAACAATGAAAATCGTATGCAGATTGATACTTAGTTCATATGCTATGCATAAAAAACATGCCGAATAATAATCAAATGAATCAATTAACATATGATTCTCATATGCCTCTCCTGACAATTATATACACATAGTGTCAAATGTGAATTATACGCAAATTGTTTCAAATAAAGCATGATTTATGACGGCCATATGGATCCTAGCATATTGTGACCTTATGAAACCTAGTATATGATGACCATATGGAACCTAGTAGATATTTACCATATGGAACCTAGCATATGATGACAATGTGGAACATAGCATATGATCACCATATGATGCCTAACATATGATGACAATGTGGAACATAGCATATGATGACTATATAGAACCATGCATATGATGACCATATGGAATTTAGCATATTATGATAATATGGAACATAGCATATGATGACCATTTGGAACCAAGCATATTATGACCGTATTAAACCTAGTATATAATGACAATATGGAGCCTAGCATATGATGACCATATGGATCCCAGCATATGAGAATCATATGAAGCAACTAGTATTTTATTATCATATAAGTCTCATTGAAAACCATACGTATATCTTCATACTTCAATATGCGAATCATATGTGGTTTTATTGCATATGATTTAAGTTATATAACCTCTACCTAATTAATGTCAGTGAACATACAAAATGGTTTGCAGTATTTCTTTGTACTATGTTTTTTACTGAAGTAAACATAGCGATCGCAAAATAAAACAAAGAAGTCATATGGGGTAAACAAAGCGTGATAGATTGTTTATTGATTTTATTGGAATTGAACGGTATCGTCAGAACATGACAATTTATAAACGGCATGTTCCGCAATTAACTGGTAAACCACAGAGGACCCTGTTTGTTTGTTTTGTAAATGATTTAAGTTAAATAATCAAATAAAAAAATAATTAATAAAAATGCCATATAGGTGTTACACCACCATTGAGCTACTTATTTCTAAAGTTGGTAAAGTATTTTAAAGGCGTGTAATTCATTGGAAAAAATCATATCGAAATAAGTGAAACTTACAGTTTATTGTTTGTCGACATAAATAGTGACCAACAAGGATTAATCCTTGCCATATCAAATTTGAATGTATCTTAATTAATTAAACACAAAATATGCAACCCTTTCTCTGACAGAAAAGGATTAATTTCTGCCATACCCATTTTGGAAATATATTTATTGATGAAACACAATATATGCATCCCCTTCTCTGGCAGACAAAGATTAATCCTTGCCATATCAAATTTGGATGTATCTCAATTAATAAAACACAAAATATGCAACCCTTTCTCTGACAGAGAATTAATCCTTGCCATACCAATTTTGGAAGTAGCTCAACTAATAAAACACAGTATATGCAACCCATTCTCTAGCAGACAAGGATTAATCCCTGCCGACTTTGAAATATCTTACTGGATGAAATACAAAATATGCAACCCCCTTCTCAAGGAGAGAAGGATTAATCCTTGTCATACCAATTTTGGAAGTATATAAATTGATAAAACACAAAATATGAAACCCCTTCTCTGGTAGAGAAGGATTAATCCTTGTCGATTTTAAACTGAATTGATCAAACACAAAACATGCAACCCGTACTCTGGCAGACAAGGATTAATCCTTGCCGACTTTGAATTATCTAACTTGATGAAATACGCAATATGCAACCCCTTTTCTAGGAGAGAAGGGTTAATCCTTGTCATAGTAGCTTAATTGTTAAACCACAAAATATAAACCACTACTCTTGCAGACAAGGATTAATCCTTGCCATATCAGATTTGAAAGTAGCTAAATTGATAAAACATAAAATATAAAACCCTACTCTTGTAGAGAAGGATTAATCCTTGTCGATTTGAAACTACTTTGTTAAAACACAAAATATGCAACCCGTACTCGGGCAGACAAAGATTAATCCTTGCCATAGTAGCTTAATTGTTAAAACATAAAATATAAAAACACTACTCTTGC
Organism: Panopea generosa; assembly: GCA_029582155.1. NCBI lineage: Eukaryota > Metazoa > Mollusca > Bivalvia > Adapedonta > Hiatellidae > Panopea > Panopea generosa. Next base: position 49,920,931 of record CM055896.1, read on the forward strand.
AGACAAGGGTTAATTCTTGCTATATTACATTTGAAAGTAGCTAAATTGATAAAACACAAAATATGAAATCCATCTCTGAGAGAAGGATTATCCTAGCCATAGTAGCTTAATTGTTAAGAAAGGAAATATAAATCGCTACCCTGGCAGACAAAGAGTAGTCCTTACCATATCAGAATTGGGAGTATCTAAATTGATAAAATACAAAATATGTAACCCCTACTCTGGCAGAGAAAGATTAATCATCGCCATATCGGATTTGAAAGTATTTATATTGATAAAACGCAAAATATGAAACCCCTTCTCTGGTAGAGAATGATTAATCATTGCCATAGTAGTTTAATTGTTAAAACACAAAATATAAACCCCTACTCTTGCAGACAAGGATTAATCAGATTTGAAAGTAACTTAATTGATAAAACCAATATGAAACAACTACACTTGTAGAGAAATTGAAGTATTTGTCATAACAGCGTACAGTGGGCTACAGGTGCCACATTTATTGTCAGAGGAACTAGCCTCTCTCTCCGAGAAAGAAGGATTTATCCTTGCCATAGTAGATTAATTGTTAAAACACAAAATATAAAACTCCTACTCTTGTGGAGAAGGATTAATCCTTGTCGGTTTGAAACTAACTTGATAAAACACAAAACATGCAACCCGTACTCGGGCAGACAAGGATTAATCCTTGCCGATTTTGAATTATCTACCTTGATGAAATACAAAATATGCAACCCCTTCTCTAGGAGAGAAGGATTATTCCTTGCCATAGTAGCTTAATTGTTAAAAGAAATATAAAAACACTACTCTTGCAGATAAGGGTTAATTCTTGCCATGTTAGATTTGAAAATAGCTAAGTTAATCAAACACAAAATATGAAACCTTTCTCTGAGAGAAGGATTATCCTTGCCATAGTAGCTTAATTGTTAAAAACAAAATATAAATCCCTACTCTGGCAGACAAGGATTAATCCTTACCATATCAGATTAGGAAGTATCTTAATTGATAAAACACAAAATATGTAAACCCTACTCTAGCAGAGAAAGATTAATCCTCGCCATATTGGATTTGAAAGTATCTATATTCATAAAACGCAAAATATGAAACCCATTCTCTGGCAGAGAAGGATTATTCCTTACCATATCAGATAAGGAAGTATCTTAATTGATAAAACACAAAATATGTAAACCCTACTCTAGCAGAGAAAGATTAATCCTCGCCATATCGGATTTGAAAGTATCTATATTCATAAAACGCAAAATATGAAACCCATTCTCTGGCAGAGAAGGATTAATCCTTGGCACATCAGTTTTGAAAGTGGCTAGATAATTAATACACAAAATATGATACCCTTACTCTGGGTGAGAAGGATTAATTCTTGCCATACCAGATTTAAAAGTAGCTAAATTGATAAAACCAATATGAAACAACTACACTTGTAGAGAAATTGAAGTATTTGTCATAACAGCGTACAGTGGGCTACAGGTGCCACATGTATTGTCAGAGGAACTAGCCTGCTATATCACAATCAAATGTTTTTACATTTTTAACCTCAGTATGTTTAACTCTTTCGACGATACCATCTCCTTGGTACTTTATTGACAACACTGAAATGAAACAAAAAATGACTCAATTTGGTGAAAGATATTTTTCAAGAGTTAATATGTAAATATGTGATAAAAGTTTCAGAAATGGCAGAATAAAGCAATTAAACAAGTATGTAATTATTAAAGGGCCGTACGTAATAACCTCGTTTCAAGTCTGGACGCCCAACCCATTCCAATCTTTTAATGTGGTCCTTAACACCATCATGATTGTTCTATATGTAGTATATGTTATTATATTACAATGATCAGAATTTAAAGAACATATTCGATTTGACATATTCAGTCCAACATTAACTAGCGACTATCATCTATTTCATATAATTCTTTAACGTGCCCATGGTATTATACTTACACACACTTACGTTATGATAAATGTATCAAAAAATAGAACATGGGCTGTTTAATCATGTAATTACAACATCCCTTACTTGTGTTTTAAACCGAATTGATATTTGATTTATATTTATATTTAACTTGCTGAAATATTTTTAGTTCGTCTTGAACAATTTATGGAACCGTTACAGCTACAACAGAACGATCCAAGATGTACAGTGTAAAACTTTCTCTCTTAAACCAATACATTTATTGATAAACTAATACCCGAAATATATAAAACTGTTACCGAATACTTGATCGTTTTTGGAATTATAGTTACTATATGTCAAAATAAAGGCGGTGGAACGATAGTTTTAGTTGACAGATATAAACTATGCTATTGATATGATCTATATATTTCAATTTAATAATAAGTCACATTTAACGTCATTTTCCCCGTGTCCCGGCCTAAAACATTAAGGTCTATTCACTAGAGAAAGTGACATAATTACCGGTTACAGACACGGTGTGTTTTATTACAACAAACTTAACGGTCATTACGGAACACGCGGTTCATTACGTTTTTACTAAATGTCCCGAAAACAAACGACTCGACAATAAAGTCATACTGAACAGTCAAGATGAAAATCAAATGTTGATATTGCATTAAACATATGTATGTATATGGTTATTGTTTTATTATAAAGTATTTGATGACATTTTCAAAGAGGTACCATTACCGTGCGCGACGTCTATGTAAATTAAATGCAAACATATATACTATCATTGTACATATAAGGCAACAACAGTAATCAAAACTGGAATAAAAGTATGAAACTTAGTGATAAACTGTATTAATGCAATTAACACCATATAAATCATGATTCTGTGATTTTAGGTGACACAAATGATGAATACAAATAATCTGTGATAATCGGTAATTAATATCTTAAGCGAACTTAGACAGTTGTTGATAACAACTAATTACCACTACGTGAATTTTATAAATATTTCGTAAATTTACAATAATTGGAACTGTATGTATATAAATTTCTTCTGTGAAAACGTGAAAGTTGATATTTAAATTGAGTTCACGGTAAAGAAAAATGTGGATGGGGTATTTTTTTTTTAAATATTTGAAATATAGTTGACTAGTTGCACTTTCTTGAGATTTGAACTCTATCATTGACTATGCTTTTAGACAGTAGTTTTTATGATGAATAAATAAAACAAAAAAAGTAATTGATATTGTATTTATTGAATTTAAAACACATTTAAAACTGTCTTTATGTTGCAAGAAGAAAAAGTTACCATCTGAAATTGTCCAGGTTGCAAATGATGCATAAGCATCTTTATTATGGGTTAGACTGGTAAGCATTTTTAAATGTATATAAAAACATGGACAAGTTGCTTTTTGTTCAGGACAAGTGGCTTTTTAAAAGGCACTTGTCCTGAACAAGTGACTAAAAAAAAATTGTACAGCCCTGGTGTGATAACGCACGACTGGTTGATCGCTATCAAATTGTATAGAAATTTTAAGCAAATACATAACTAAATTTTCAATTAATCAAAAAAGAACGCTTGTTATGACCAAGGAACTATATTGAGATATTAGTCTTTGTTATGACAAATAATTACGGCTTTTATAATAAGCAAATCATTTCACCATCCACATAATTTTAAAAAAAAATTGTTATTTTATGAAACAACTAATCAATAAATTTTACTTTGATAATAACATACTCCTGAATATATCTTAATTATTATTTTTGTTGTGTATATAACCTGAAACGTGTTTAAAATGGCGATAAATCCCATTCAAATAAAAAAATATATAATTTGGAATTGACAGCGTTCAATGAGAAAACAGAAAAAGAAAAGCTTTAAATGTATATAAAATGTAAACAATAAACTTTTACTTACAGTCTATAAATTATCCTTAACGGCAGAATCTCTGTTCAATATAAACACATGGCCCGTTGATGAGCTTTGATGTGCCGATTAGCGGTCGAGTCCATTTCTCTAATCGGGTGGCCAGATAGTGATAATTGTGTTTGCGTTGCACAATTGTATATTTTAACCGAATTAGAAACACTTATTGTTGAACAAAGAGTGTTAAGTCACAGCTATCCTGGATTGATAGTCAAAGCTAAGTTCGTTAACATGTCCAAATTTGGACATGTTAACGAACTTAGCTTTGTGGTGAAATACATTTGAATAAAACGACACCCCTATATCCGATTAGATTTGTTCAAATTCGTTATCGATTTAAGCGTCAATCAGGCGTAGCGTGATCGGAGAGGAAAAACAGCGTGATATTTAATTACAAGATACATTGTTGACGTGAAGAAATGCAAATTTGTTATTTTACGTGGATATATCGACCCTGCTTCAAGCGGTAAGTGTTTTTGTTCTTTTAAGTAGCAATCAAAAAATAATGATGCAATGTATTCTCTGTAATACTGACGATTTTGGAAAATATTATGTATTTGATCATTAGTTTATATCATTGATCATGTACATGTATTTTTTGTTATTTGTTTGAGTCTAAATCCTTCTCGCATATTTCCTTTTTGTGAAATGTATGATTGATTAATTGAATATAAAGAGCGTCATTTTTATGCCATCGAGGGCTAACAGAGGTTAACCTAACCACTGTTTCCTGCGATCCTGAAAGATTAACCAGTACTCGAACACACCCCATCTCCGCAAGTAATACCTGTAATAAAATTTAAAAAAATAAAATTGAACTAATTGAACGACGGACACGATATATATTCACTGAGTTTTAAAATAGCATTTAAGATGTCGCACTACCTTCACAAAATATATACTACATACATGAACTGTAACATTTCTATCTAATTTAATTGTGTACGCCTTTCGCGTCAATAATTTCAGCTGGGCGGGGATTTCACTTTATTGGTGTACGTACTAATTAGTTACATGAATTTTCATAAAAATTTAAAGACTACATAACAGCTGCATTGTGTGTCGAAAATCAATATTCGCTACAAACATTTTTTTTTCATATTTAGTATCGTTTGCGACTCATAATTAATTTGCTGGGAGTAATTAATAGACTCCCAAAGTTTAGCGCTTAAATTTCGTTTTGCAGCCTCTGTTTTAAACGACGGGCCATTCAATATACGAGAACATTATGCAACGTTATAATAATCTGATAGTTTTGATATTTAGTGATATTGTACGATTTTAATCGACGGAAGAAAGGAAGAAATGAAAGAAGGGAATGACGAACACACTGGATACTATTAGGATTATTTTTTAAAGTACATTTTCGGACGTACTTATGTATTTCTTCTAATAAAAATAAAATTGTTAAGAATATTATAATTGTTTTTCTATGACCTAAGCATCCATATTGGATATATTTTAACATACTGGTATTGATTATATCAAATGCGTTATTGGAATCATTTATTCCGGAATTCTTTGTAGTGACTTAGTATAGTTACCAATCAGTTATATTTAGCGTCATGTTTATGTCATCGAGGGCTAACAGACGATCAGATAACCGTACCACTGTTTCCTGGGATTAACCAGTACTCGAGCACTACCCATCTCCGCGAGTAACTGATAACTTTCCAACTTAAATCAGCGGTGAGAGACGAATGATAATGAGACACAATGTCGCATATCAATCATCACGGAGACTGTTGCCGGGCGGGGAATTCAAATTCACGACCCCTGGATTGAGTCAGACGAGTAACCGACTGAGCTAATCGGGCCCGACTTACCGTATTGAATCTACTGGTTCGTTCAGTTAAATTGTTTTGTTAACAGTTATCAATGAGTGTCTTACTTTAACATCATTTTCATATCCGTGTTTACAAAATATGTGAACAGAAGTCACCGACTAATTCCCCACAAAATTAAAACCGGACGATTCATGGTCGTAGGACAACATCCTATTGAATCATTACAGATAGTGTGGTTTAGCTCGAATTCAAACTCACTACCGCTTGTTGTCGTTCACACGCTTTGAAGACTGAATTTGAAATTGCAGTGGATGGTATTGTTGTGTTTCATATTTGACTATTAATTAATATTCTTGCTAATGTTGGAATGAATATGTCAAATCGTGTTTGTTCTTTAAATTCTGATAATTGTAATACTAGTATACTACATATAGAACAGATATAATGGTGTTTAGGACCCCATTAAAAAATTGGAATGGTTTGGGCGTCCAGACTAAAACGGGATAATGACGTACGGCCCTTTAGTAATTACATACCTGTTTAATTGCTTTATTCTGCATATTTATTCTGCCATTTCTGAAAATTTATCACATATTTATATATTAACTACTAAAAAATATCTTTCACCAAATTGAGCCATTTTTTTCTTCTTCATTTCAGTGTTTTCGATAAAGTACCAAGGAGATGGTATCGCCGGAAGAGTTAAACATACTGAGGTTAAAAATGTAAAAACATTTGATTATGATATATCAGGCTAGTTCCTCTGACAATAAATGTGGCACCTGTAGCCCACTTTACGCTGTTATGACAAATACTTCAATTTCTCTACAAGTGTAGGTTTTTCATATTTTGTTGTATCAATTTAGCTACTTTTAAATCTGGTATGGCAATAATTAACCATTCTCACCCAGAGTAAGGGTATCATATTGTGTGTATTAATTATTAAGCCACTTTCAAATCTGATGTGCCAAGGACTAATCCTTCTCTGCCAGATAAGTGGTTTCATAGTTTGTGCGTTTTATGAATATAGATACTTTCAAATCCGATATGGCGAGGATTAATCCTTCTCTGCCAGAGTAGGGGTTACCTATTTTGTTTTTTAAACTACTATGGCAAGGATAATCCTTCTGTCAGAGAAGGGTTTCATATTTTGTGTTTTATCAATTAAGCTACTTTCAAATCAAATATGGCAAGAATTAACCCTAGTCTGCAAGAGTACTGGTTTAATATTTTATGTTTTAACAATTAAGCTACTATTGCAAGGATTAATCCTTCTCTCCTAGAGAAGGGGTTGCATATTTTGTATTTCATCAAGTTAGATAATTCAAAATCGGCAAGGATTAATCCTTGTCTGCCCGAGTACGGGTTATATATTTTGTGTTTTATCAAGTTAGTTTCAAATCGACAAGGATTACTCTTTCTCTACAAGAGTAGGAGTTTTATAGTTTGTGTTTTAACACTTAATCTACTATGGCAAGGATAAATCCTTCTCTCTCAGATATTTAGTGTTTTATCAATAAAGCTGCTTTCAAATCTGATATGGTAAGGATTAATCCTTGTCTGCAAGAGTAGGGGTTTATATTTTGTGTTTTAACCATTTAGCTACTATGGCAATAATTTATCATTCTCTACCAGAGAAGAGGTTTCATATTTTGCGTTATATCAATATAGATACTTTCAAATCCAATATGGCGAGGATTAATCCTTCTCTGCCAGATTAGGGGTTACATATTTTGTATTTTATCAATTTAGATACTCCCAAATCTGATATGGCAAGGATCAATCTTGTCTGCTAGAGAAGGGATTTATATTTCTTTTTTTTAACAATTAAGCTACTATGGCAAGGATAATCCTTCTCTCAGAGATGGGTTTCATATTTTGTGTTTTATCAATTTAGCTACTTTCAAATCTAATATTGCAAGAATTAACCCTTGTCTGCAAGAGAGGTGTTTTTACGTTTTAACAATTAAGCTACTATGGCAAGGATTAATCTTTCTCTGCTAGAGAAGGGGTTGCATATTTTGTATTTCATCAAGTAAGATAATTCAAAGTCGGCAAGAATTAATCATTGTCTGCCCGAGTACGGTTTGCATATTTTGTGTTTTAACAAGTTTGTTTCAAATCGACAAGGATTAATCCTTCTCTACAAGAGTAGGAGTTTTATATTTTGTGTTTTAACAATTATTCTACTATGGAAAGAAATAATCCTCTCTCTCATAGAGGGGTTTCTTATTTAATGTTTTACCAATTAAGCTACTTTCAAATCTGATATGGCAAGGATTTATCCTTATCTGCAAGAGTAGGGGTTTCATATTTGTGTTAACAAGTTAGCTTCTATGGCAAGGATTAATCCTTCTTTCTCAGAGAATGGGTTTCATATTTTGTGTTTTATCAATTTAGCTACTTTCAAATCTGATTTGGCGAGGATTAATCCTTGTCTGCAAGAGTAGGGGTTTATATTTTGTAGTTTAACAATTAAGCTACTATGGCAAGGATTAATCCTTCTCTCCCAATGAACGGGTTGCATATCGCGTATTTCATCAAGTTAGATAATTCAAAGTCGGCAAGGATTAATCCTTGTCTGCCAGAGTACGGGTTGCATGTTTTGTGTTTGATCAATTCAGTTTCAAATCGACAAGGATTAATCCTTCTCTACCAAAGAAGGGGTTTCATATTTTGTGTTTTATCAATTTAGATACTTCCAACGTTGGTATGACAAGGATTAATCCTTCTCTCCCAGAGAAGGGGTTGCATATTTTGGATTTCATTAAGTTAGTTATTTCAAAGCTTCTATGGCAATGATTAATCCTTGTCTGTCAGAGACGGGATTGCATACATGTATATTGTGTTTTGTCAATTGAGATACTTCCAAAATTGGTATGACAAGGACTAATCCTTCTCTCCGTGAGAAGGGGGTTGCATATTTTGTATTTCATCCAGTAAGACATTTCAAAGTCGGCAAGGATTAATCCTTGTCTGCTGGAGAATGGGTTGCATATATTGTGTTTTATCTGTTGAGCTACTTCCAAAATTGGTATGACAAGGATTAATCCTTTCTATCAGAGAAGGGTTGCATAGTTTGTGTTTTATTAAATAAATTAAGATACATCGAAATTTGATATGGCAAGGATTAATCCTTGTCTGCCAGAGAAGGGGTTGCATATAATGTGTTTAATCAATTATGATACTTCCAAATCGCACATAGCAAGGATTAATCTTTCTCTGCCAGAATAGAGGTTGCATATTTAAGGTTCTATTTTAATTTTAAATTTGATTAGTCAATGTGTATGTTTTGTAATAAATATTTATAACTGAAACTAGATGTTGTGTTGTTTTTTACTATTTTGTAGGTGTCATATCTTTAAAAAAGAAGAGGATTTTTTTCTCAAACATGTTTTGTGAGAGAATTAATCCTTGCGTATTTTCTAATTTAGGGGGGTCAGGACGCGAATTTAAGTTAAAGTAGATATATGAACCCGCAAACGACACATCTGAACCACCCCTTTTACACAATATAGGTCCTAAAAGAGTACTTCATTGGCAAATCCCTATTTCAAATGTCTTTCATTTTTATTTAAATTTTAGATGAAATAGTTACCACTTCCCCATTTTATTTTTACATCAATTCGTGTAAACTGTTTAAGCAAGCGCATATTCCAGTAACTACTAGCATAACATCAATAAAATCTTCACATCAAGTGTTCCTTACATTTAAAGAGACTCGATGGAACAAGAGAAAAATCGATTTTGATTTAAGATATAATTATTGCCTCCTTTTGAGCAATCTTACAGTAAGAATATCCAAGGTCACACGTGTTTTCAACATCATCCAGTGCATTCATGAGGCAGGTGGGTTTACTCGCTTTTAATTTTAGTCTAAATTATGGACCTATATAAAAGTAACGCATTAACATAACTTCACAAATATCTTCACTACTATATGCTTACATTTCGATAAATACTAATCAGTCATCAATGGCTTAGCATAACTGTCTTTACCACCTTTAGGAATACTAGCGGAATAACTAAAAATTATTGCCTCGTTTATACTTAGATGTTTATACTGTGGTATGTGCACATTCAAAGCGTGAGAGTCAAATTGTGTAAAAAAAATATTGCTGCTCTTTAACATCAAATGTCGCAAACATCAAAAACATTCGTATCTCTACCTCAATATCCAATTCATCTGTAAAACACATATTCTGCAATTGAATAAATTGTATTGATTTGAATGGGTTCCAATAACTAAAACTCGGTCAACCACACAGACGTATGATTACTATATAATATTATCACATATTATTAAACGGCATAACCATTTACATTCGACTCATCATAATACGCATTTAACATTTAAGTACACTATTTCGTTTTGTCATACATGACCAGTAAACTGTCTTTCTATCTATCACGTTATAAAAGCAGAAAAACATGCGAATTCGGTAGACTTGTAATTGAAGTAATGGCACCTTCAACGTATACTCAGCTCAAATAATTTCTTTGACGCAATACTAAATAAAACAATTAAATTAATAACTAAGTGATATTGCACAATCACAACGTAAGGTGAGCCTATTTGACATGTACAAATTTAAAACAATATGTTAAACCAGTGCAAACATAAAATAGTTATTTTAATATCAACTATTTAATATGATCCCGAAGCATTCTCAACCCTAAATTGATATGCGACTTATTTTTACATGTAGCACAAAGGACCCATTTAAATTATAATATGTCAATGAAGAGTGGATATTGGAAAAATATACTCAAACTTTTAATTCAAATGATTAAATAAAAGGACATGTCTGATTTATTTCAACACGATAAGCACACGTACGTTTTGCGATGCATGGCACCTGTTAAACTGCCTAACAATCTATGACGTTTACATAACACAAAATAAAACACAGAAGCAAATGCTGTTGTTTTAAAATTGCGTAACTTTATACGAAATCTCCACTTAAATATGATATTTTATGTCTTAGTTATGACCCTTAACGTGTGTTGAGTACAAAATAAAATATTGTTTATTTAAGCAAAAAATGTTTTAATCTATATAGTAATCGTTTTTATTTTACCTTCTATCTATGACGGAAGAAGAACGCAGTAAGAAATGTTTATCAATAGCTATGATCCATAGTCTGAATCCATTTCTTTGAACAATTTATAATGCACAAGATGAAAAACATATTTTAATCAGACTAAATTATCATTTAAGCTTTTTATATCCTTTTCATCCCATATTAAATAATATTACGAGTTTAGTAGAACCACTGCCTGCCGCAAAATACTGGCAAATTCTCTGACGTCGTGTTATTGCGGCGTTGAAATATGGACTACTTCGCCATAACATTAGGAGTTACCCTGGTAAACTTATCATAGTTAAAATAGTAAGATTGTCGAGGATTTGACAGATAATTTAAATTTCACATTTCGATACTTTTTCCTTATAAAAATCTACTTTTATCCAAACAAAACAACATGAAACTAAGCAAAACATGTATTTACGAACGAAACAAAAAGTAATAAAAATATGTACTACTAATTTTGAGAATTATGGTTTGGAACGGTATTGCGTCACAAAAGTCCAATGAATGTTTAACAGTCATCATTAAAGTTTCGAACCACTAAAACACAGTTACTTTATTGTCACTTGGCAAAATGTGCATAGAAATTTTGGCAAAAGCTCACAATGAATAAATGCCTATAAACACTGGCAGGTTTGCATAATGCTTGGTGATATTAAAACACTTGATTCGTTGGACTACGTAGGGTTTATATTATGCTCTTTTCGCCAATCAAAATGACAGATGGAACTTATTTACTGTTTGTAAAGAAAATATTGTCTTGTCAGATAGTCAGTCCCACATTGTTCTTTAATACCAAGTGCTTAATATGATGATTTAGGAAAATGACACATTACAGGAGTGATACTCCACTTTACACTGAAAGCTATGTCGGAAAAGTTAAACAAATTAGAATTATAAATTCGTCAACAAAAAAAGTTGCTCAAATCCTGGTGGATACTTTTTAATTTGAAAGGTTCCACCGCTCGCATATCTAAACTGTAATCTGCGTAGATCGAGATAAGAATAACATAGTCTGCAGTGGATATATTACAACCTGGTGTCAGTATACTGTACAATCTGATATCAGAGTAACAATACAATATTTGGCAAACTATTAGGGCAATTGTCTAGACAGACATTAAATTTAAACATTCCGTAGTAACAAATAATATGCCTACCTCTACCTTTACCCATGTTTCAAATACAGAATAATAAGTGGCATCTGATTTGTTTGATCAATAAGAATTTTGAATATAAACTAAATATTAAAGGAGCTGTGGCGTCTGATTGTGCCCACGAAAACAATAAAATGATATTTTATAGTATATATGAGATCGACTATTCCATTGTTTACGATACGGATGCCAGATTTGTTCGGTATTTCATGCATTATAATACCTGTATCTGAATATCTATACAAGTATATAAATGCTAGAGCATTTCAAAAAGAACCTGCTTAGATTATAAACTTAAAAACTTCGACTTAATTATATTTGAGTAGCGCATATTTCTAAAAGTACGATATCAGTTTAGACTGATCCGATTACGTCTGTATGTCCATACTCATATACTTGACGTTATCGTAACGATATATATACATCATAGCTGGATAACTATATAGTTTGACATTAAAGGTAAACCTTAACTACACTATCAATCTCTTGAGCTAATAATTTATAATTCAGAAATAAATTCTCAAAGCTTGCATCATAATCACATTTTTAATTCCTTTGCTTTAAATATAAGTTTAAAGTGTAAAGAACTTGTTAATTGTGTATAAACATTTTCATTGGATTGACATCTGTGTTTCACTTACTTTTCAGCGGTCTGTAAAGCCCGCGAACGAGTTATATTGACTAATCAAAGGATTAATCCTAACCCATATCTTAAATGAAATACCGTCTCGATGTACACAATACTATCGTAAACAAAACACCGCCAATGAATCGATTTTAAGACGTGTTTCCTTTATTTGCACACCAACCTTATTTTTTTCTGATGAATTGATAATTAGGTTAATTTTGAGTGTCCCGCCAAGAAAATCACTTAAATGTATTGACTTTCATAAACTTGGTATATTGAATTTGGAGGACAAGGTCCATCAATTAGAAATGAATAAATATTGAATAAGAATAAGTCTTTAAGGACAAGAAAAAATAAATTTATTTTTTTAAGTTTCCAAAGTCAACAATGTGTATTCGACTATTCTTTACTACAGTAGTAATTTCAAATGGAATGCTCTGCCTGAGAAAGTGCAAACAATTAATAATCACGACAGGGTCAAGAAAGATGTAAATACAAACTTGTACACATTACCTTTCACATTTATTGTAATCTATGTGGAACTTATGAATATGTGACTTACTATAGTGCAATGCACATCTGTTTAACCTGATGGATGTATAACCTAAGCAATATTTTGATATCTGTGCTTGAGTAATGTATAATCAATTAAATACCTCAAATTAATTCATATATTTTTTAAATATATTATTACGATTATCATAATTATTTAATACATTTATATCAGATAATATATTCTTTAAGGATAGGTATTTAATTGCGCTTTTTGGATACGAAATAGAAGTAAGTTGTCAGCCTTTACTGGTCCTTTTTTAACTATGAACTATAAATAATTTTAAAGAATTCAAAAAAATAAGGAACTAATTTTGTAATGATTAATACTGTGATACGTTTCTTACATATTGTGATATATATAGACATTCTGTGACATTCATAGCACAGAATATATTAACAATTATTTCAGATGAATGATCAATTTTATGTAATAAGCTTTTTTCATAAATTTTGAAAATACACCATCTTGATTGAAAAATATGTGTTTTACTTCTACGGCTAAAACAGAGTAACTAACATGTCATCACCAATGGAAATTGATCAATTTGAAATTCCACCATGAAATCCTATTACGCTTTTTTATTTTACTTGTAAAATGACTAAATAATAAACTTGTGAATATACTTAATGATATCGTATCATAATATAACAAACATGTTATATACAAAAAACTACAAAATACTTAAAATCATCACTTATATTTATGTCACTAGATTTTATGACCTTCATTCAATGTCCCCCTAAAGAGAATTCACTTGCTTGCGCAATAACAACACAGAACTAAAATGAATTATCTCTATCCTATCGATGGTTTAAAACAGACAAACTTAAAACATGGTATAAGAGTACAAGTTTTTTTCTATACAAAACACAACCAACTGTTGAAACAGTCCTAAATCTTATCCTCTTCTCACATGCCGTTATTCAAAAAAAATCTTTGTTTCGGAAAGCAAATATTAGCCGATTGGCATAATTGCCCATCTGTAAACAAACTTTATCAACGTAAATATGAGCCATACACTGTAAATGTCAGATCTAGCAACAGTTCCTGTTCATAATAATGCCAAATATGTGTAGGTATTATATAGGTAACCTTTGAAAAATAACAATAAAATGAAATCAGCGGCCGTAAAAAACAGATTAACCATTATACATCATCAATGAAGTATTTGTTAAGAAGATAGGTTCTGGGTCTATAACATTGTCATTTGAAAATCACAATCCAATGTTAAATAAAGGTACGCAGTGTTTATAAGACAAAGTTAGATTATTTTCATTATTCAAGGGACACTTTACTCGGCCTCGAATTTGAAAGTATTAATGCAGATTTGTAGTAGAAAGTTAAAGATGGTTATTATGAGCCCATTCTTTCTTGAGTTAAACAAGAACTCTAGACTTGAGTTTTTAACATTTTATTATCATCGTCCCTGGTGTTTGGCGAGTAGAGCTAAAGACAGTAAAACATAATGAAGGGAACAACCCATCTTCATATTTTCATTTTGTATGAGCGTTTAAAGCCCCAACTGCCATATAAAATTAGCAAGATGACTCTGGGGCAGGTTTTATATACTTACAAGATTCAAATCAGAGAACCTTCAACTAAATTAATAGTCATCAATGTATTGATTTTTGTATAATAGTGCAAACTACTAAATTATTGTTAATACATTTAATTGGCAAGAATATATTTTCACAAAAGTGTTTGTTATATGTAGCATTAAAAAAAAAAGTTTAAATCCAACTGCCAAAAAATTGAAGTTCGAGGAAGATGCACTCTAAACACATGTATCTGTGTTAATTCATCATCCGCAGATAGCTTCGTGTAGCGATGTACTGTGATAGTCTCCTCTTACAAATATATACTACCCTGGCAGTAAAAATTGTGGGGTTTAAACGTAAGAATTTGAATCTAATATAAGAACATTTGACAATATGGAAATACAAATTTTCTTTGCAGAATACATATTTAGTAACTATTCATTATTCTGTTTTGTCTTACTTTAGACAATATGTATCTATTAGTAGCCATTATAAATGTTTCCTATGTATGAGTCCATAATAATTAAATCTTCCATAATATAGCTTTGTACACCACGTCTATCAAACCGAACCCAAACGAGTATAACTACCATGGGCCACACCACACTACACTCACCAGCTCTATAAAATTGTGATTGAAAATTTAATAACAGTGGTAACAGCTTGAGGTTAATACATATATCCTCCCATCAATCAAACTGTAAAAACTTCACTAAACGAATCCTGTATTTTCACTTATACTGTCCTTTAACATTCAACCTGATTAGTAATTATTAATATCAATGACATATTGATGTAACACCACCATATAGTTACTTATTTCTAAAGTGAGTAAAGTATTTTCAAGGCGTGTAATTCAATGAAAAAATCATATCAGAATAAGTGAATCTTACTGTTTATTGTTTGTCGAAATAAACCAAGAGTCATGTTTTATTCAAAATACATGTAGTTTGTTACTGTTTATTGTGTACACTTATGAAGAAGTGAAAGTAAACTTCAGAAATGATGTATTTCAAATATTATTTTGTTTTAAATTCACAATTTATACATGGAGAATTTAAAAAATGTAAATGCCTTATATATCTATACTTCATCGCGTATTATAACTGTCTGTGTGAGAGGAGTAAGGTATTTCCAATAAGACTAAAGTTAAAGAAAATTACATTGCTTTGTAATAAGAATACGTTATAATTCCATTATCATTAACAAGAAATAGTAGTCTCGTAGCATATTGATTATGAATAATAGACCTTCACTTAAAGGTTCATATGTTTTTATATGAAAAAAACTATGGAAATCCTATGCAAATTGATATTTGGTACATATGCTATGCATAAAAACATGCCGTACAATTATTAAATGAATCAAATTGCATATGATTCTCATATGTCTCTCTTAACAATCATATGAACATATTGTCAAACGTGAATCATACGCAAATTGTTTCAAATACACCTTGATATATGATGGCCATGTGGAACCTAGCATATGATGACCATATGAAACCTAGCATATTGTGACCAAATGGAACCTAGTTAATGTTGACCACATGGAACCTAGTATATGATGACCATATGGAACCTAGCATATGATGACCATATGGAGTCTAACATATGATGACCATGTGGAACCTTGCATATGATGACCATATGGAACCTTGCATATGATGACCATATGGAACCAAGCATATTATGACAATATTGAACACAGCATATGATGAAAATTTGGAACCAAGCATAAAATGACCATATGAAATATAATTACCATGTGTAACCATGCATATGAGAATGATATGAAGCAACTAGTATTTCATTATCATAAAAGCCTCATTGAAAATCATATGTATAACTACATACTTTGATATGCGAATCATATGTGGTTATATTGCCTTTGATTTTATTTATATAACCTCTACCTTATTAATGTCAGAGAACATGTAAAATAGTTTGCAGTATTTCTTTGTATCATGTTGTTTTACTGATGTAAACATATTGATCGCAAAATAAAACAAAACAAGTCATATGGGGTAAACAGAGCGTGGTTGTGTAATGAGTTTAATGGGATTGAACGGTATCATCATAACATGGCAAGTTATATACGGCATGTTCCAGAGAGGAACATGTTTGTTTGTTTGTTTTGTAAATTATTTATGTTAAATAATCATACAAAATATCGCCGAATTTCAGCTTGTTAATATTTACGAGAGTGTTCTAAATATATTTTGTATTTATAAGTCACGCAATATTTACGTGAAATTTTACATCGATACTTATACGCATAGATACTTATACGCATAGCTCAACTCAATACCTACACCATTGTCTTATCTTCTGAACACGGGCTTCCAGATTTATAGCCATTTCAACATTGGCAATCGTTGACCACTGTTGTAAAAATGGTTGGGAAACGAGTAACAAATATTGAATAAATTCGGACTTATATCTCAGATCGTACTAAACTAGGTTGTTCTGTAAAATATATTTTTGACGAAATCAAAATGGTTGCCGATTGTGTCTGATGAGAAAGTCCGTAGATTGAAAAAGAAAGTTGATTCTGGTGTAGAGTCTGTTAAAAATGCAGCAAAATCTGGCCAAAGACAGCACCATATAAGAAATTCGTGTCTAAATTTAGAGAAATTGTTCAAATTATGCGCGATATAATGTGCATGATATAGCACGCATTACATGCGTTTCATTATCTTCAGTTCATTTCGTTCTGAGAAAAATCATGAACATCAGCAAAATTTCTACGAAGTGTGTGCTTTAGGTGTTGACTGAAAACTAAATGATACCACGTGATGAAACTGCCGAAAAACTGCTTTTTTTCCCCTCAATATAACCAAATACAATTTGCAAATTTTGTCAATGGTGACGAAACCTGATTATAATATTTCGAACCAGTGCGAAAGGTTTGAAACAAAATAAGGGCCACTAAACATTGCAGAAGGTTGGTCATAACCAAACGAATCTTGAGTGTAAAGAAGATACTTTAAGCAATTTTCTTCTCCGTTGAATATTTAGCAATACAAATACCGGTAAAAAAGGGTAAAATTGTGACTGGAAGGTACTATTTGTACAAAAATATTAAAAAAGTACTACGAAATACGCCACACAGTCACTGGATTCAAACATGTTCGTCTCTAGCATGACAATGCCTCAGCCCACACCTTTGGTCCTTCTAACAGATTTTTTGAAGTCTGAGACAGTTACAGTGCTGCCATACTCCAATTATTCCCCAGACATTAAACCATGTGACTTCTTTACAAACTTCAAAATCTTCCTCTCTGATCGCAGACATGGGACACGGCAGGCTCTCGGTTCTGCCGCAAACCAATGTTTTTATAGTATACCGCAATCAGCCTACCGTGACGTTTTCCGGAATGGATCCACTGCTACATTATGTTTTTCGAACAGGGGAGAGTACTTTGAGGATATGAAATGAAGACACTAGCGATTTAGTTAATTATTAATCGTTATAGAGCAAATACACAATACATTTCGGATAGCCCTCGTATGTGTATTATAAACTTATTAATTTATTCGAGTTTCTCTAGTTCATAATAAAATATAGCCTTTTTACCAATGAATGACTTTTATAATCTTTTCAATTACCCTTATTCATTTTTTTATTTCAGGACGTGTTTTCGGTAAGTACCTTTAATCTATGTTTTAATGTTCAGCTGTCTTACACATTATATGTAGAATACATTATGATAAACTTCATTTTTAAGGGATTATATTAGCATATTACCGTAATTCCCTGTCCCCAAATACACACGCCCAGCATGAAGATACACTTATAACTTAGAGATATACGCGTCTAAAGTGTCTAATTGCATAACCTCTTTGTTACAAACATCGGGTTTCTGGAGCCACGGTTTTGTTTTTGTTTACATTTGCTATTTTCAACGAATCGCTTTCGGGTTTCCGATCAATCATCGGATAGCATCGTGAAGACTCGTTACCGATCTCTTTTTTTTGGAGGATTTTTTCGATAAGTTTACGGAGTTCAATGTAAACATTGCGCAATACTTTATTGCGGGACGTATTACATTTTTTGTCAATATTCAATTACTGTTAATTTGATAACTTTCAAGTAAATAAAGGTTATACGTAAATACATAAGCATTATTTTGTGCACATTGCATAAAGGAAAAGTCTGGATTAACAGCGTGTTTGTGTAACTTGCGAATATGAAAGTTTGCTTTTGTTCCATTGAGTATCTTTAAATGTAAGGAACACACGTTGTGATGTTTCATGGATGTAATGCTTGTAGTTACTGAGATATGAATTTGCTTAAAATGTTTAACAGAGTTTCGTTAAAATACAATGAGGAGGGGTAATTATTCTACCTAAAAGTATAATGAAGTAATTCCATTCGTCCCTTTGATTTCTTTCAATGTTAGTGGAGTCATAGGTTAAATTTCGTTAATGGATAGTTATATACGAGATACAGTTGTATAAGCATGCCTAAAAAACTGTTACAACAATGCCGACGTGGTGGTGAGCAGTATAGTTCTTATTGTTCAATAACAGTCGCGCTAAAGGTAGTTTGTTTTTTTAAAATCATTATATATAGCAATTACGTCATCTAAATTGTACAAGTGATAATTGAAAACATGTCAAATGGCGAGCGAACTGCATCAGTAATATTTTTGAGGTCAGTGACAAACTGGGAAACATCGCATACATTATAACATAAGAATAAGACTGTTTTCCCTGACTTCCGGTTTGGATAACCAGACTGGTTTCTACTTTTTACTACACTCCTCCCCGTTATATGGAACTGAGGGGCACGGTAGTCTTAGCGAGAAACACAGTCCCATGTGGAGGGCATTTACCCATGTAAATGCTCTAGATATTGGCCCTAAACACTGTCCATTGGGGGCACATAACCGTGTCAATGCATTGGATATTAGCCCTATCTATCCTGGTTTCTGGCCCGAGTCTAGGTTACCTTATACTGACACCAGGCTGACCAGACATAAAACTATCCTCTAAATGTTGAATGTCAAGCGAGGAAGCTTCGTATACCATTTTCAAGTACAACCGGCCAGGATACGAACACACAACCTTCCACATGTGAAGCGGTCACATTACCACTAGACCACCGCTCGGGTATAGACTAATTACGAATGTATTGTTTTCATGTTTTATTACTACGGTTGAATCACATGATTTGATTACATATAAACCTTACAATCACACCTGCATCAATAACATTGTTTTGCAATTGAAATAATAGACTGCATTGAATAAAATAAATTTTAAAATTCTCATACTCAGAAAGTATTGGAGGCGTATGTTTAATATTCATTATGTATACCAAACTAGTAAATTATTTGACCACTTCTATTAGTCGCATCACAACCTTTGATATCAAAGCACAAGTATGTTAAAATATCACTTTGTTTTGCAATACATGACCAGTAAAATTGCACATCTAACATGTTTTCAATTATCACTTGTACAATTTAGATGACGTAATTGCTATATATAATGATTTTAAAAAAAAAAAAACTACCTTTAGCGCGACTGTTATTGAACAATAAGAGCTATACTGCTCACCACGACGTCGGCGTTGTTGTAACAGTTTTTTAGGCATGCTTATACAACTGTATCTCGTATATAACTATCCATCAACGAAATTTAACTTATGCCTCCACTAATATTGAAAGAAATCAAAGGGACGAATGGAATTACTTCATTATACTTTTAGGTAGAATAGTTAACCCTCCTCATTGTATTTTAACGAAACTCTGTTAAACATTTTAAGCAAATTCATATCTCAGTAACTACAAGCATTACATCTATGAAACATCACAACGTGTGTTCCTTACATTTAAAGATACTCAATGGAACAAAAGAAAACTTGATTTTTTTATTTTAAATATAATTATTGGCCCCTTTTGAACAATATTGCAGTAATTATATCCATAAAGGCCACACGCGTTTTCAACACCATTAAGGGCATTTATGCGAGGAAGTGGGATAACTCGTTTTATAAATTAAATTAATTAAAAAAGTTTGGAACTTTATACACTTTCCTTCTAGCAAGATGCCGTCGCAGCTACTTCTAGTCATACATCCATAAATTTCGAAATGTATTTTCACTACTGTAAAAGCAACTAAAGGGAACAAGAATTACTCTGATTTTAAATTTTATTTTGCTCTGGTTAATGTTTAGACAAATTTAAATTTCATAGTAAACTCGTGTCTCAGTAAATACAAGTCATACATCAACATAAATTTACAAATATCTTCACTGCTATTGAATGGACACAAATGGAATAATGTATATTTTATACACAAACGCCACAAACATTCGTAACACTACCGCAATATGCAATTCAACTGTAAAAGATATGTTCTGCGATTGACGAAAAGGAATTGTATTGATTTGAAAGGGTTCAAATAACTTAAAACTCGGATCACCATACAGATGTGTGCTTAATATCTAACATTTATCACAATTTATTAAATAACATGACCATTTAAATTTGAATCATCGTAATACGCGTTTAATATTTAAGTAACTATTTTATTTTGTCATAAATGACCAATAAAGTGTGTTTCTATCCTTCACGTTATAATAGCAGAAAAACACATGCAAATCGGTAGACTTATAATTGAAGTAATGCCACTTTTAACGTATTCTCAGCTCAAAATATTTCTTTGACACAATTCTAATACGAAACGATTAATTTAAAAAATATTAAGTGATATTGTACAATCACGACGTAAGGTGCGCCTATTTGGCAAGTTAAACCACTATAAGGTGATCCCGAATTTTTCTCAACCCTCACGTGATATGCAACTTATTTGTATATGTTACACATATGATCTAATTAAATTATAATTTGTAAATAGAAGAGTTGATTGTTTTATAAGAAAAAGAAACAAATGAATAAATGAACGGACCAATCTGTTTCATTTTAAACGTAAACATCTGATATTAAAGTACACGTACGTTTTGCGATTTATGAAACAAGTTAAACCGCCTAACAATCCATAACGTTTTCATAACACAAAATAAAGCACGAAAGCAAATGCAGTAGTTTTAAAATTGCGTAATTTTATACGTAATCTTCACTAAAATATGATTTTGTATTTCTGAGTAAAATCCCTTATCGAGTGTTGAGTTAAAAAATTGTATTGTAATAGTATTTATTTTACATTGCAGCTATGCCGTATGAAAAACGTGGTAAGAAATGTTTATCAATAGTTATAATCGATAGTTTGAATCCTTTTCCTTAAACAATATGTAAGATGTATAATGCACAAGAGAAAGAATACATTTTAATAAGACTATATTATCATATAAGTTTTCTTATATCCAAGTAATTGGGAAATTCTCTGATGTCGTGTTATTGTGGCATTGATACATGGATTACTTCGCAATAACAGAACGAATAACTCTGGTTGACTCTGGTAAACTTATCATAGTTAAAATGATAACATTGTCGCGGATAAGTACATTAGACAGACAATTTCACATTTCGATATTTTTTCCTCATAAAAATCTACCTTTATTCAAACAAAACAACATCAAACTAAGCAAAACGTATTCACGAACAAATCAAAAATAATTATGCAGTAGTAATTAAAACTAGTTGTTGAGAATTATAAGATTTTGGGAACGGCACTGCGTTACAAAAGTTCAATAAAAGTTTAAAAGCCATACATAAAGTTTCGAACCACTAAAACACAGTTATTATATTGTCACTGGGTAAAATGTGCATCGGGTTAATGACAAAAGCTAACAATGAATAGATGTATTAAAACACTGGCAGGCTTGCAGAATGCTGGGTTAAATTAAAATACTTGATTCGTTGGAATACGTAGGGTTTATTTTATGCTCTTTTTCGCCATCAAAATAACCGAAGGAAGTTATTTACTAGGTGTAAAGAGAATATGTTCTTGTCATATTGAAAAATTGACACAGAGTCAGTCCGACATTGTTCTTTAATACCAAGTGCTTAATATGATGATTTACGAAGATTGCACATTCATAAAGAGATACGCTACTTTAAAATGAAAGATATGCCGGAAAACTTAAAAAAATAAGAAACATAAATTCGTCAACAAAGAAAGTTGCTCAAATGCTGGTGGATACGTCTTAATTTGAAATAGTCCACCACCCGTATATCTAAACTGCATATATTGGGATAGCGTGTAAAAGCAATATAGTCTGCAGTGCATATATTACAACCTTGTGTCAGTATACTCTACAATCTGATATAAGAGAAACATTACAATAGTTGGCAAACTATTAGTACAATTGTCTAGATAAACAATAAAATTAACCATTCCAGGGATAAACAAATAATTTTCCTATCTCAACTTTTACACATGTTTCAAATACAGAATTATAAGTGACATCTGATTTGTTTTGTCATTAAGTTGTAAACAATTTGAATATAAGCTAAATATTATAGGAGCTATGGCATCTGATTGTGATCACGAAAATAATAAAATGGTATTGTATATTTAATCTTCCTTAATTCAACTATTCCATTGTTTACGAAACGGATTCCAGATTTGTTCGTTATTTCATGCATTTTAATACCTGTATCTGAATATCTAGACAAGTATATAAACGCTAAAGCATTTCAAAAAGAAGTTCTACTTAATTATATTTGAGTACCGCATATTTATAAAAGTGCTATATCAGTTTAGACTGATCAGATTGTTTCTGCATATCCATACTCATATACTTGACGTTATCGTTACGATACATATAAAACATAGCTGGCTAACTACAACGTATATGTATAAAGATTCACATTAAAGGTAAGCCTTAACTATACGTTCAACTTCTTGAGCTGATTACCTATGAAATAAATTCTCAAACCTTCTCATTATCACATTTTTAATTAATTTGATTTAAATGTAAGTCTAATTAGTAAAGAACCTATACATTTAGTACATGTATAAATTAATATTACCTTTGGATTAACATCTGTGTTTCACTTAAATTCAATGCCTCTGTAAAACCTGCGAACATATCATATTGACGAACACGTGGATTACTCCTAAACTGAATCTTAAATGACATACCGTCACAGTCGTAAACAAAAAAAACTGTCAACCAATCGATTTTAAGAGGCGTTTTCTTTATTTGTACATCAATTTATTTTTTCTGATGAATTGATAATTATGTTCATTCTGAGTGTCCCGCAAGGAAAATCACTTAAATATATTGAATTTCAAAAAATTTGCATATTAAATTTGAACAACAGAGTCAATAAATTAAAAATGAATAATATAGTGAAAAAGATGTTCACTCTTTTAGGACTCGGAAAACTAAAGTTCTTTTTTATGTTCCCAAAGTCAACAATTTGTATTCAACAACTCTTTACTAAAGTATGGAATGCTTTTCCTGACAAAGTCAAACAATTAATCTGATGGATGTAAAATTAAGCAATATTTTCATATCTGTGCTTGAATAATATATAACCAATAAATATCTCAAATTAATTCATAATTTTTGTGAAAAAAAAATAACGATTATTTTATTAATTTGATACATTTCTATTAGATAATCTTTTGTATTGTTAGTCTCTAAGGATTGTTGTTTAATCGCGCATTTTGGATCACAGTGGACATAATTTTAAAGAAGTCAAGAAAATAAGGTACTCATTTTGTAATGATTAATTCTGTGAAAAGATATTTACATTGTTTGATATATTGACATTTTGTGATAGTCATAGCAAATAATAGATTAACAACTAATTACATAATGCCTTAGGACTTTGCAAACAACGGTTTAAAACCATCTTGATTAAAAATGTGTTTTACTTTTACGACTCAAACAGCGTAACTTACATCTAATTACCAATGAGAATTGAACAATTTGCAAATTCCACGAAGAAATCCTATTATGCCTATTTATTTTACTTATAACATGAAATAATAATACATTAGTGAATAGACTAAATAATAACGTATCATAATATAACAAACATGTTATATATAAAATACTACAAAATACTTAAAACCATCACTTATATGTATGCGACTAGATTTTACGACTTCATTTAAAAGTACACCAAAGGATAATACACTTGCGTGCGCAATAAAAACACAAAACTAAAGTTAATCATCTATATCGAAGGTTTAAAACAGACAAACTAAAAACATGGTATAACAGTATAAGTATTTGTATACAAAACACAACATACTGTTTAAACGGTCCGAATTGGACATATTTATTTATTTATTAAATAAATAACAAACATTATATGCGGAAACTGATCACGTACTGTTGTTGTTGAAAACCTTAAATGGCGGCTCGATAAAGTCGACAGTTCTCCTTCTTACTGCAATATCAATATTACACAAGCAGAGGAACGTACTACGTATTTCTTTAACGATAGAATAAAATAGCTTCATTTTTAAGATCGTATAACGTTATTACACCCATTATTTAACATTATACCATTATAATTCCGAACCTATAAGTGGTGAAATTTATAGTAGATTCTTGTTTCTGAAAGCAAGTATTAGCAGAAAGATATTATTCCCCTACTGTAAACAAACTTTACCAACGTAAATATGAACCATACACTGTTAATAACAGAGCTAGCAACAGATCTTGTTCATAATAATGCTGAATAAATGTAGGTATAACATAGGTAACCTTTGAAAATAACAATTAAATGAGCGGTCATGAAACAGCTTAACCATTATCGCTTATCCATAATCAATGAACCACTTTGTTTAGAAGATATGTTCTGTATCTTTAACATTGTGATAAAAATAAATATTGAGTTAAACAAGATCTCTAGGCTTGAGTACGGAACTTTTTTTTCTCTCCAACCCTGGTGTTTGGCGAGTAGAGCTAAACAAAGTAGACCTAATTTGGAATGAACATAATATATTATTTTCTGTAATAACATATTCTAAAGGATTTATTTTCATATGTTATAGGCATTGCTCAATCCAAGTAAAATTTTATTTAAATAGTTGTGTTTGAAAATATAGAACACATTTAATTGCTTATTTTCTATATCTTGAAGTTTGTGTTTGTTATTGACCTCAGGTAGTTTAATTCATCTTACCTTATTCGGTGTGTCCTGAAATACTTTTCTTACTGTACTTAAGATCAAGTTATGTGAATGCATGTTGTTATAAAATGATAAACTTTGTACAAGTAAATAGAACCATATCTTAAATAAAAGACAACATCAAAACCACATGCTTTAAGCTGCTTCATGAACATGTTTATTCAATTGACTGTTGGCACCAATATAAAATATATATTTAATATCTGATCGAATGCTCATGAAAATAGCACAGTTGTATACCATAATATATGATCAATAGAATATTACTTATATTTATACCATTATGTGTGTTAGTATAAACATGTCGTTTAGTTTCTGGTGTTTATTGCCATTCTCCTCTATTAACAGAATATTTAAAATATATTTCAATGAACACCGTTGTTTTGTTTATTATTAGTCTAAGAGTAAAGAAACAGTGAAGTGTAAACATTTTATAAAGAGTAATAGCAATGTTCAGGTACCCAACGAAATCGTTTTGACTTTTAGATTCTAATCTAATCAATAAGTACATTAAACATTATTAAATCAAATGTATCCCTTAAATCAAACATTACATATCCCATAAACGTTCCCTTGTCAATAACATCGAGGTAGTAATCAGTTATTAGAAGAAACATGCAAGCATATTACGTTTTATAGCTTCAAAATTGGTTTAAAGTTGAAGGAAAAATTTATAATTATTTAGGAAACTACAAATTAAATTATGTTTAATGACTTTTGATAATGTTATTATTATAGAAAATGGACTGTTTATATATGAATTGAAATATGCCACAAGAGTGTTATACAGGTTTACAATGGATTTGCATAAACTTCAATAATCACGGACATATATCGCCGCTACATTTTTGAATATCAAGAAATAATCAATTGTTTTCCAATTTCAAGATTGATGAGTTTAATTTCAATATTTACTTTACACAGGTAATTTAGCCACTATGACATTTTTGTATGACTTTGATATTATTCTAATAAGAAATCTCATATGAGCTTCGTTTAGAAAGTTAAAACATTCAAAATTCTCTATCAATGTTATTTATTGGTCTTTATATGTATTTAACTAAATATTTAAATAGATATATGCTGTAACAGGATGAATATATGTCTAACAGTTAAGTGTTATGAGGACTTTCTACATAACTTTAATGCAGGTGGTAGTTGATAAGTTTAATTGATGGGTAGAACAAGTACTGAGTACTGTTTTAAGAGGCCATCAGGCTGAGCGTAAGATCAAACCAGCAACCTTTGGCGTGAGCGGCAAATGTTATTCTCTGCAGTTCTGTCTCGCTTAGCAAATGGTAGTTATGTTTACCTGTTGCACAATAAATGGACCAATATTTTAAAGAAAATAGGTAAATTATTTTAAAAACAAATTCAACCATCATTATTATTAAGTATCAATATTACCTAAATGTAGATTTTTAGTTTTTCGCCAAAAAGCTACGATTTTTATTTTAGAGTGTTATGAACGACCGAAAAACAGCGGTTTTGGGGCATAATGTGTTAGCATCCAAAATTTACCCTTTATTAAAAAAACAATTAAAAGTCATTTAATTGCTCATCAACTCATTTTATTAATTTTTATCAATATGTTATTTAATTACATTTCTGTTGATATATATGTATTTTCTCGGTCAGCTAGGTCATTATTCTTAAATAGACTTTTGAAAAATATCTCTACTTCGTAATGTAAAACATAAATTAAAACCTTTGTTCCTTTATTTATTCATAAATTTTTGAAAATATACTAAATGACAGTTTATTTTTCCTCCTTATGCTTTGCTAATGTATGTCATTCAACAGCAGAGTTTCGTTTTTAATGTTAAAATAGTGGGGGGGGGGTTAAATAATATACATAAAAATAAAAAAAATTCAATTTCTGACAAAACAAATGTCACGTCCGTCCCCCTGGTATATATTCTTCCAAGAAGATAAACAGAATGATACATTCAACTGCTGTCATACATTTCAATGTACTATCAACAAAAAAGGTATCAAAAAAATTGGCCTCAGTGTATTTAAGAAAGATTTTTTCTGAAATGTAAAATTTATATGTAACGTTCGTCCCGTAACGTCCGTCCCCCCTCCCACCTTACATTTACATTATATTTGTTCTAGTTGATAGCATCAATTTCATCTTTTTTTAATGTACCACTAAGATATTAATATTTTCTTAAAATTAAAAAATATATATACACATTGACCATTTTCAACTTTTTTGTGAACTTATTACGAAAGTTGCATATATTTTGTAATTAAATACACTCATATACAAGTTATAAACACAAAGTTGTGTGAGAGTGTGTGTGTTTTTTTTTAATTTATTATACACATTTTAGTTTAGAAAACAACAAATAAGAGATTTTGTACTAAAATTGATTGCTTAATGTCATTTCAAAAAATAATGGACGGATGTTACAAAAAAGGGACGGAGGTTAAATAATATTTTACTTGTAAGTTACCATTGATATTGACCCCTTAATTCATTGAAAATCCTTGAATAGTAAAAAGCCATAACACTATGTGATATTACATACATCCTGTCATAAACCTAGGGGTCATAAATCCTGGGGTGATTTATGCTAATTAGGGTACAATATACACACTGTGGCAGTGTATTTCTCATTACCACATGGTGCGAATATGTGCGAATTATAAAAGCCTAGCATGGTGCCAGTAGCTGGATAGTAGCAAACACTTTGTGCAATATGCCTGCAGACATTATATTCCATATGACACTGTCCATGAAAGGTGAAAAATTCATATTTGTCCATGGAACTGGTAGAATAGGTAATCATCATAATTATATCAATTGGGTAGTTACAGGTAAAATACACAAGTTGATTAATAAAAAAAACAGTGCTTGTTATATAAAACAACAACAAAAACACTCAACCATGCTTCATCTAAATTTACTTGAAAAGGGTATGAAATCAAAATCTTATCAACCATTTCTCATTGTGCAGCAATGGATGCACCAGCTTAATATGATAGGAAAACAGATATAAAACAAATAATAATAATCCTGTCAAAGATAAACATTTCAACTAAATTAGATTTTATTTAAATCAATTATTTATTATTCTCTCTTAGACGATTAAATATATGTAACAGACCATTGAGTGAAAGCTTCATAAGATATATCTGCAGGGGTTATTTTGTATACATATCTTGAAAGTGTATGCAAATACAAAGCATAAAAACATTTTAACGAAGTCTGAAAATTATTTTACCTGTGTCCGGGAATTATATTACACAGTTTTGAAAACAACAATGTCACTGTGTCTATAACTTACGATAATGTAATAAAATGTCTGAGAATTGTAATCACTATGATATATAATCACTGTTTCTGAGTTAGATATATATTCCCTATGTGTCTGAGAATTATAATAACTGTCTGACAATTCAAATGTCTGAGTCAGTATAGTAACACTATGTGAGAGTGTGTCTGAGACTATGTCTGAGAATGCCTTGCTCCAAAACTTCCTCCCTTTGGTCCTATGGAGAAGCTGACACTCATAATATGCACTAAAAACAGGGAGTTAAGTAATGCTGGTTTCATGATTTGTATAGATATATATCCTCATATTTATATATTAGTTGTGCATCTAGAATTTAAAGTTTTTACTTAAAATATAGTTTTACTAGTGACTCACAGTTTTTAATGAAACGTCCGTCCCAGGGCCATGTATTATGCATACTCTAAGTTCTAATAAAATTACTAAAACTTGGATAAAATAAGTCAATGCTCATTTCAAATAAATATTGTGTAAAAGTATAACAAATACAAATGGAATAATTTCAATGAACGTATCACAAAATCACATTTGAGCATTTTTAACGAACACAATTTCACAAAAACTATTTCAAATTGTATTTTTTTTCTCTAAAAAATTAGAAGCAATATTCTTTTACACATATCTTTAAAAATGAGAGCAATTTTATGAACTCAAACAAATGTGTATCTCTTAGAATAACGTTTAAATTAAATGTAACGTCCGTCCCCTGACCTCCTGGGCTATGTATATGATATTTATCAAAATTGGTATAAAAGAGACTGTTATAAATGTTCATAGTATGTTATGTTAATGTCAGTTCTTTGTTTTAATGTTAGTTTATAGGCTAAACAAGTAAAACCTTATTTTAAAAAAAGATAAAATTATGGTTATATTCATTTTTATAAATTCAATCTACAAAATGATCAAAAAATACATAAAAGCATTTTATTTTCAAAATTATGCTTATGAATTGATACAGATACCCCAGATGAATACATTTGTCCCTTTTTAAAGGACATATATCAACATAACTCATGAAGCTGTAACGTCCGTCCCCTTGTCTACCAGCCTTCAGAAATATAAGATTTTTTTTAAAATTTAGGTCAAAAGTTATCTCATCTTCGATTGTTTTACATACTTGAAACATAAACCTATCAGAAAAAAAGCAAATGAAAAGCTTATTTATTTTTTAACTCTGATGCTAACCTATTTGGCCTATTTCCATTTACTGTGCAACAGGCATGTTGCAATTACCTGGCAATATATAGAAATTGAAGGTCAAACAATTGCATTAGCTATGCCGACTAAAACCTGTGTTTGTATATTAAGCAGTAGAATAGGTTCCTTTAATATAAAACATTCTCGTCATAAATAATAACACCATTTGAAAGAGAAAATATTGGAAGTTTTTGTGCTTCATTGTTTGTAAATTGCTTTCGTAATAAAAAAAAGTAATGATTGGTTTCTTAATTCCTTTGTTTTCATCAGCTATTCGTAGTGGCGACATCATTTGTAGTCACGTAATATTTTTTGTTCCCCACCGTATTTACGTAGGAGTTGTATAAACATATAGATTGAAATGTATGAAGGGAACAGCCAAACTTAATTTTTGTACTTTGTATGAGCGTTTAAAGCACAACTGCCATACAAAAGTCGCAGGATTGCTCTGGGCAGGTTAAATATAATTGAGTACATGATTCAAATAAGAAAACCCTTTTTCAAAATTTCACAGGCATCAATGTATTGTTTTTGGTATAAAGTTGCATACTACTAGAGTAGTGTTAATACAATTTTTATGGAAAAAATATAATTTCCAAAACGTGTTTGTTATATGTAGTCCAACTCAATTAATTCACCATACGCAGATAGCTTCGTGTAGCGATGTAATTTGAAAGTCTCCTATTACAAATAAATACTACCCTGGCAGTAAAAGTTGGAGGTTTAAATGTTAGAATTTGATTTTATAATATCTTGATCTTGTGTAAATCTTATATAAGAACATTTGACAATGAACACATTTTCTTTGCAGAATACAACTTTAGGAAATTTTTAATTATTCTCTTTTGTTTTAATTTAGAAACTATGTATCTACCTAACTCACAATACAACCCTAACTATTAGTATCAATTATAAATGTGTTCTATGTATGAGTTCATCATAATTAACTCTTCCATAATATAGCTATAATAATCTTTGTACACCACGCTTATCTATCCGAACCCTAACGAGTATATCTACCTTGTCCACACTACACTACACTCACCAGCTCTATAAAATTGTGATTGAAAATTCAATAATAGTGGTAATAGCTTGAGGTTAATACATATTTCCACCTATCAATCAAACTGTAAATACTTCATAAAACGAATCCGTATGTTCACTAATATAAATAACAACAATCCCTTAATATTCAACATGATTAGTAACTTTTAATACAAATGGCATATAGGTGTAACACCACCATTGAGTTACTTATTTCTAAAGTGATTAAAGTATTTCAAAGGCGTGTAATTCATTGAAAAAAAAACATATCGAAATAAGTGAAATTTACAGTTTATTTTTTATCGAAATAAACAGTGCCCAAGCCAATAGTAAAATTTTATCAAAAAAACATGTAGTTTGTTTCTGCTGAATGTGTACACTTATGACGTAGTGAAAGTAAAATTCAGAACTGATGTATTTCAAATATTATTTTGTTTTTAAATTCACAATTCAAACATGCAGCATTTAAATAAGGCAAATACATTTTATATCTAAACGTCATCTCGTATTATAAATGTCTGTGTGACAGAAGTAACGTATTTTCAATAAAACCAAAATTGAAATAAATTGCATTGTAATATAATAAGAATACTTTATAATTCCATTATCATTAACAAGATACAGTATTCTCGTAGTATATTGATTAAAAATAATATACCTTACTTAAATTGTCATTTGTTTTTATATGAAAAAAGCTATGAGAATCGTATGCAGATTGATATTTGGTCCATATGATATGCATATAAAACATGTCGCATAATAATCATATAAATCAATAGACATATGATTCTCATATACCTCTCATGACAACCGTACGAACATATTGTCTAATGAGAATCATGCGCAAATTGTTTCATATGAAACATGATATATGATAAACATATGGAACCTAGCATATGATCACCATGTGGAACATAGCATATGATCACCATATGTAACATAGCATATGATGACCATATGATTCCTAGCATATGATAACAATATGGAACCTAGCATATGATGACCATATAGAACCTTGCATATGATGACCATATGGAACCTAGCATATGATGACCATATGGAACATAGCATATGATGACCATATGGAACCTAGTATATGATGACCATATGGAACTTAGTATATGATTACCATATGGAACCTTGCAAATGATGACAATATGGAACTTAGCATATGATCACCATATGGAACCTAGCGTATGATGACAATATGGAACCTATCATATGATAACGATATGGGACCTAGCATATAATGACGATATGACCGGGGATCAAACCCTCAACATCAGCGGTTATATATGAGTGATATTTAAACGAGGCCAGCGTCAATTTTAGACTAATTAATTGACATGACATTTTACATCGATGTCTATACGCATAGATAGCTCAATACAATACCTACACAATGGTAAATATCTGCTGAAACAAGGGATTTCAGAGTTATAGCCATTTCAATATTGGCAATTGTTGATCACTGTTGAAAAATTGGTTGGGAAACGAGTAAAGAATATTGAGGAAATTTGTACTGAACTCGGCTGTTCTCTAAAATATATTTTGGATGAAATCAAATGGATTAAAGAATGTGTCTTATGAGATAATCCGTAAAATTTTATTCTGGTAAAGAGTCTGTTGAAAATGCATCAAAATCTGGTCGACCAAAGACAGCAACATGTTAGAAAATCGTGTCTAAAATAAGAGAAATTGTTCGAAATGATGCACGATATAGTGTGCGTGATAAAGCACGTATTACAAGCGTTTCACTATCTTCAGTTCATTTCGTTCTGAGAACAATCATGAAGATTACCAAAATTTCTACCTAGTGAATTCTTCACTTGTTGACTGACAACCAAAATATACCACGTGTTGAAACTGCCACAAAACTGCCAAATATAACCAAAGGCAATTTGCAAATTTTGTCAATGGTGACGAAACTGATTACATTATTTCGAAAGAGTGCGATAGGTTGGGAACAAAATATGGGCCATCAAACATGGCAGAAGGCCTGTCATTGCAAAATTCGACCATGAGTGTAAAGAAGATACTTTATGCAGTTTTCATCTCTGTTGAAGGTTTAGGAAAACATGTACCGGAAAACATGGTTAAAACTGTGACCGGAAGGTACTGTCGTGATATGTTTCAATAAGAAAAAGTACTAAAAAAATGCCACCCAGTCCCTAGATTCAAACATATTCGCTTTGTATGACAATGCCCCAGCTCACACCTTTGTCTTTGTCACGGATTTTTTAAAGTCTTGGAAAGGTACAATGCTGCCCCACTCCCTTTACTCCCCAGACATTGAACCATATGACTTCTTTCACTTTACAAACTTTAAAAACTTCATCTCTGGTCGTAGATATAGGTCACGGTAGGCTCTCGGTTCTAATATAAACCAGTGATTTCGTAGTTTTCCCCAATCCACCTACAGTGACGTTTCCGGAAATGGATCCACATACTAATTTATGTATTTCTAACCGGTGAGAGTTCTTTGTGGGTATGAAATGAAGACATTAGCGATTTAGTTAGTTATTAATGGTTATATGGCAAATACACAATACGTTTCGAACAACCCTCTTATGAACACTATAAACTCTTTGATTTATTCGAGTTTCTCTAGTTCATAATAAAATATAGCCTTTTTACTATTGAATGACTATTATAATCTTTACAATTACCCTTATTGATTTATTTTATTACAGCACAGTATTTCGGTAAGTACCTTATAATCTTTGTTTTAATGTTCAGCTATCTTACGATATAGAATACAATATGAAAAATTCCATTATTAAAATTGATTTAAAACACCAAAGTAACCAGATCTAAATTCTAGTTTCAAAAAAATATATATTGATCAATGTGTTGATAAGATAATACTCATAGTATATGTATTTTAATAGTCCCTAGTAATTAAGTTGAGAATATGGAATAAGATAAATAATACAGACCAAACCATATTTTTATTCAGACGTAAATGATACAGTTGTTTTAAATATTATCACATTTACTAATGTTCATAGTCAGGTCATTTCAACAATTAAACTATAAATATAAAATTAATGTACATTTTAACAAATACGTACAACTGGATTACAAAGAAAACAACCTTTAGGAAATGCATTCATCGTAGGATTTGTATAAAAAAGTGTGTGTTTTTTTATTGAATAAAACTGAATTTTCAATACAGTTATTTTTATAAAATGCAATGTTCAAATATCTTATTATTAAAAATTAATACATAGTGAATTTAAAAAAATACATTAAACAGTAAATTCATTGTAAATATATGAGAATACTATAAATGAACAGACTTATTATCTAGTCCAAAGAAATAAAATAAGTATGATCTAGGAATGGAGCTACACTGTATATAATATGTTCGATAGTACATAGTACTGAGAATATCCCTAAAATCAAACATGAAGTAGACGAGAGCAACCGTTCTAATTCTATTTTTATGCATAAGTTTCGTATAAAATGGTAAGTATATCATGTAGTTGAAATATGTAGTAAATACTGCAGCTTCAAAGCACATATATTGTATACAATATGATCAATTGATTGAAGTATTAAAAACACAAATATCGGGGGATACAACATATTATGCCAGTTTAATGTTCTGAAGCCCGAATGCTTCTCGGCAACATTGTAGTAGAATACTGTTTTTCGTCACCAGATAACAACTCATATTGTGCTTTTAATACTTACATTTATGTTATATTTACTAATTGTTTTAGATACAAACAATTATGTTATTTTGCCGTTTTGATATCATCAGACAATTTATTAAACGTATTTAATCGCAAATCCATTGTCATGATTGTAACTGCGACAGTGTCAACACAGTAACTGAGTGCACGCAATTTTATGGAATCTTAACCGTTACGTGAAACTCGTGATAACGTGACGTCGCACAAGACTGCAACCAAAGGAATGCAAACGGGTCCTTATTCATCTCTATCCCGCTGGGATGTTTTTCATTCAGAAATGAAATGCGGTTAATATATTATATAGTTTAATAACATCGATCGAAGTAAACGTGTAAATATTGATAATTAAGTCATGTTTAACGTTCTCGAACTGTTACATTGCATGAAGTACAGTACTCAACTAATTTAACATCACATTAAACTTTAAAAATATCTTTTTAATACACAAACCAGTTTGGAATGTTTCACTAAATATCAAGGCTTGCACTTAACTACATGTCATTAAACATATATGTAATATATCAATCAAATGTTTTCAAGCTCGTTGAAAGTTCATTATTGTAATAACTTTGGTTTGTCTTGTATGGGAAGTCATTGTTTTCTTAGTTTAAGACACGAAAATGTGTTGATTGTCTTTGTATTGAATGAATAATAAGAGATACATGCATTATATTTTTACGAATTAAAGCATGCTGTGATAGTAAAGATAGCTAACTACTTTCATAGGAAATATGGTAGCTAAACCTGACTGTTTCGATGTTGTAGTGGTTTTGGATTGTGTTTAGTGGTGCGTTCAACAATTAATTTTGGTCATATTGCTACGATGTCTACTTGAAACCGTATTCTGAACACTACCACAATGCCGCAGTCACATGGTATGATACCCCACCCAGTCAAATAATACTGACATTAGGTCGACCAAACCGTAAACCATCACTTAAATGGTCTGCTCCAAGCAAGAAAGTCTCTTGTAAAACTTTTTAGAATGACTGGCCGGGGTTCGAACCCAAGATCTTCCGCATGCAAAGAGTACGCTTTACCACTAAATTACTACGTTTAAGCACGTTAAACACATATAACCTTAAAAACCAAACTATCTATAACATACCAATAACATGATATTACTGTAAAACACTTTTTATTAGCTAGAATTATTTTTGGGTATTTTCGTAAGTTTCATTCCTCGCGAATTCAAAGATTTCGCTAAAGTTGCAGTCATGTTCCTTGTCCGAATCATTATCATGATCAGTCTGGTCAGTCGCACCACAATAACGTTTAATATTGTAATGCCCAATGGATAACTTGTTGATGAACTTTAAATGCATAATGAACGTTTGTTTTGGATCACAGTGGACATAATTTTAAAGAAGTCAAGAAAATAAGGTACTCATTTTGTAATGATTAATTCTGTGAAAAGATATTTACATTGTTTGATATATTGACATTTTGTGATAGTCATAGCAAATAATAGATTAACAACTAATTACATAATGCCTTAGGACTTTGCAAACAACGGTTTAAAACCATCTTGATTAAAAATGTGTTTTACTTTTACGACTCAAACAGCGTAACTTACATCTAATTACCAATGAGAATTGAACAATTTGCAAATTCCACGAAGAAATCCTATTATGCCTATTTATTTTACTTATAACATGAAATAATAATACATTAGTGAATAGACTAAATAATAACGTATCATAATATAACAAACATGTTATATATAAAATACTACAAAATACTTAAAACCATCACTTATATGTATGCGACTAGATTTTACGACTTCATTTAAAAGTACACCAAAGGATAATACACTTGCGTGCGCAATAAAAACACAAAACTAAAGTTAATCATCTATATCGAAGGTTTAAAACAGACAAACTAAAAACATGGTATAACAGTATAAGTATTTGTATACAAAACACAACATACTGTTTAAACGGTCCGAATTGGACATATTTATTTATTTATTAAATAAATAACAAACATTATATGCGGAAACTGATCACGTACTGTTGTTGTTGAAAACCTTAAATGGCGGCTCGATAAAGTCGACAGTTCTCCTTCTTACTGCAATATCAATATTACACAAGCAGAGGAACGTACTACGTATTTCTTTAACGATAGAATAAAATAGCTTCATTTTTAAGATCGTATAACGTTATTACACCCATTATTTAACATTATACCATTATAATTCCGAACCTATAAGTGGTGAAATTTATAGTAGATTCTTGTTTCTGAAAGCAAGTATTAGCAGAAAGATATTATTCCCCTACTGTAAACAAACTTTACCAACGTAAATATGAACCATACACTGTTAATAACAGAGCTAGCAACAGATCTTGTTCATAATAATGCTGAATAAATGTAGGTATAACATAGGTAACCTTTGAAAATAACAATTAAATGAGCGGTCATGAAACAGCTTAACCATTATCGCTTATCCATAATCAATGAACCACTTTGTTTAGAAGATATGTTCTGTATCTTTAACATTGTGATAAAAATAAATATTGAGTTAAACAAGATCTCTAGGCTTGAGTACGGAACTTTTTTTTCTCTCCAACCCTGGTGTTTGGCGAGTAGAGCTAAACAAAGTAGACCTAATTTGGAATGAACATAATATATTATTTTCTGTAATAACATATTCTAAAGGATTTATTTTCATATGTTATAGGCATTGCTCAATCCAAGTAAAATTTTATTTAAATAGTTGTGTTTGAAAATATAGAACACATTTAATTGCTTATTTTCTATATCTTGAAGTTTGTGTTTGTTATTGACCTCAGGTAGTTTAATTCATCTTACCTTATTCGGTGTGTCCTGAAATACTTTTCTTACTGTACTTAAGATCAAGTTATGTGAATGCATGTTGTTATAAAATGATAAACTTTGTACAAGTAAATAGAACCATATCTTAAATAAAAGACAACATCAAAACCACATGCTTTAAGCTGCTTCATGAACATGTTTATTCAATTGACTGTTGGCACCAATATAAAATATATATTTAATATCTGATCGAATGCTCATGAAAATAGCACAGTTGTATACCATAATATATGATCAATAGAATATTACTTATATTTATACCATTATGTGTGTTAGTATAAACATGTCGTTTAGTTTCTGGTGTTTATTGCCATTCTCCTCTATTAACAGAATATTTAAAATATATTTCAATGAACACCGTTGTTTTGTTTATTATTAGTCTAAGAGTAAAGAAACAGTGAAGTGTAAACATTTTATAAAGAGTAATAGCAATGTTCAGGTACCCAACGAAATCGTTTTGACTTTTAGATTCTAATCTAATCAATAAGTACATTAAACATTATTAAATCAAATGTATCCCTTAAATCAAACATTACATATCCCATAAACGTTCCCTTGTCAATAACATCGAGGTAGTAATCAGTTATTAGAAGAAACATGCAAGCATATTACGTTTTATAGCTTCAAAATTGGTTTAAAGTTGAAGGAAAAATTTATAATTATTTAGGAAACTACAAATTAAATTATGTTTAATGACTTTTGATAATGTTATTATTATAGAAAATGGACTGTTTATATATGAATTGAAATATGCCACAAGAGTGTTATACAGGTTTACAATGGATTTGCATAAACTTCAATAATCACGGACATATATCGCCGCTACATTTTTGAATATCAAGAAATAATCAATTGTTTTCCAATTTCAAGATTGATGAGTTTAATTTCAATATTTACTTTACACAGGTAATTTAGCCACTATGACATTTTTGTATGACTTTGATATTATTCTAATAAGAAATCTCATATGAGCTTCGTTTAGAAAGTTAAAACATTCAAAATTCTCTATCAATGTTATTTATTGGTCTTTATATGTATTTAACTAAATATTTAAATAGATATATGCTGTAACAGGATGAATATATGTCTAACAGTTAAGTGTTATGAGGACTTTCTACATAACTTTAATGCAGGTGGTAGTTGATAAGTTTAATTGATGGGTAGAACAAGTACTGAGTACTGTTTTAAGAGGCCATCAGGCTGAGCGTAAGATCAAACCAGCAACCTTTGGCGTGAGCGGCAAATGTTATTCTCTGCAGTTCTGTCTCGCTTAGCAAATGGTAGTTATGTTTACCTGTTGCACAATAAATGGACCAATATTTTAAAGAAAATAGGTAAATTATTTTAAAAACAAATTCAACCATCATTATTATTAAGTATCAATATTACCTAAATGTAGATTTTTAGTTTTTCGCCAAAAAGCTACGATTTTTATTTTAGAGTGTTATGAACGACCGAAAAACAGCGGTTTTGGGGCATAATGTGTTAGCATCCAAAATTTACCCTTTATTAAAAAAACAATTAAAAGTCATTTAATTGCTCATCAACTCATTTTATTAATTTTTATCAATATGTTATTTAATTACATTTCTGTTGATATATATGTATTTTCTCGGTCAGCTAGGTCATTATTCTTAAATAGACTTTTGAAAAATATCTCTACTTCGTAATGTAAAACATAAATTAAAACCTTTGTTCCTTTATTTATTCATAAATTTTTGAAAATATACTAAATGACAGTTTATTTTTCCTCCTTATGCTTTGCTAATGTATGTCATTCAACAGCAGAGTTTCGTTTTTAATGTTAAAATAGTGGGGGGGGGTTAAATAATATACATAAAAATAAAAAAAATTCAATTTCTGACAAAACAAATGTCACGTCCGTCCCCCTGGTATATATTCTTCCAAGAAGATAAACAGAATGATACATTCAACTGCTGTCATACATTTCAATGTACTATCAACAAAAAAGGTATCAAAAAAATTGGCCTCAGTGTATTTAAGAAAGATTTTTTCTGAAATGTAAAATTTATATGTAACGTTCGTCCCGTAACGTCCGTCCCCCCTCCCACCTTACATTTACATTATATTTGTTCTAGTTGATAGCATCAATTTCATCTTTTTTTAATGTACCACTAAGATATTAATATTTTCTTAAAATTAAAAAATATATATACACATTGACCATTTTCAACTTTTTTGTGAACTTATTACGAAAGTTGCATATATTTTGTAATTAAATACACTCATATACAAGTTATAAACACAAAGTTGTGTGAGAGTGTGTGTGTTTTTTTTTAATTTATTATACACATTTTAGTTTAGAAAACAACAAATAAGAGATTTTGTACTAAAATTGATTGCTTAATGTCATTTCAAAAAATAATGGACGGATGTTACAAAAAAGGGACGGAGGTTAAATAATATTTTACTTGTAAGTTACCATTGATATTGACCCCTTAATTCATTGAAAA
Organism: Panopea generosa; assembly: GCA_029582155.1. Taxonomy (NCBI): domain Eukaryota; kingdom Metazoa; phylum Mollusca; class Bivalvia; order Adapedonta; family Hiatellidae; genus Panopea; species Panopea generosa. Next base: position 49,961,159 of record CM055896.1, read on the forward strand.
TCCTTGAATAGTAAAAAGCCATAACACTATGTGATATTACATACATCCTGTCATAAACCTAGGGGTCATAAATCCTGGGGTGATTTATGCTAATTAGGGTACAATATACACACTGTGGCAGTGTATTTCTCATTACCACATGGTGCGAATATGTGCGAATTATAAAAGCCTAGCATGGTGCCAGTAGCTGGATAGTAGCAAACACTTTGTGCAATATGCCTGCAGACATTATATTCCATATGACACTGTCCATGAAAGGTGAAAAATTCATATTTGTCCATGGAACTGGTAGAATAGGTAATCATCATAATTATATCAATTGGGTAGTTACAGGTAAAATACACAAGTTGATTAATAAAAAAAACAGTGCTTGTTATATAAAACAACAACAAAAACACTCAACCATGCTTCATCTAAATTTACTTGAAAAGGGTATGAAATCAAAATCTTATCAACCATTTCTCATTGTGCAGCAATGGATGCACCAGCTTAATATGATAGGAAAACAGATATAAAACAAATAATAATAATCCTGTCAAAGATAAACATTTCAACTAAATTAGATTTTATTTAAATCAATTATTTATTATTCTCTCTTAGACGATTAAATATATGTAACAGACCATTGAGTGAAAGCTTCATAAGATATATCTGCAGGGGTTATTTTGTATACATATCTTGAAAGTGTATGCAAATACAAAGCATAAAAACATTTTAACGAAGTCTGAAAATTATTTTACCTGTGTCCGGGAATTATATTACACAGTTTTGAAAACAACAATGTCACTGTGTCTATAACTTACGATAATGTAATAAAATGTCTGAGAATTGTAATCACTATGATATATAATCACTGTTTCTGAGTTAGATATATATTCCCTATGTGTCTGAGAATTATAATAACTGTCTGACAATTCAAATGTCTGAGTCAGTATAGTAACACTATGTGAGAGTGTGTCTGAGACTATGTCTGAGAATGCCTTGCTCCAAAACTTCCTCCCTTTGGTCCTATGGAGAAGCTGACACTCATAATATGCACTAAAAACAGGGAGTTAAGTAATGCTGGTTTCATGATTTGTATAGATATATATCCTCATATTTATATATTAGTTGTGCATCTAGAATTTAAAGTTTTTACTTAAAATATAGTTTTACTAGTGACTCACAGTTTTTAATGAAACGTCCGTCCCAGGGCCATGTATTATGCATACTCTAAGTTCTAATAAAATTACTAAAACTTGGATAAAATAAGTCAATGCTCATTTCAAATAAATATTGTGTAAAAGTATAACAAATACAAATGGAATAATTTCAATGAACGTATCACAAAATCACATTTGAGCATTTTTAACGAACACAATTTCACAAAAACTATTTCAAATTGTATTTTTTTTCTCTAAAAAATTAGAAGCAATATTCTTTTACACATATCTTTAAAAATGAGAGCAATTTTATGAACTCAAACAAATGTGTATCTCTTAGAATAACGTTTAAATTAAATGTAACGTCCGTCCCCTGACCTCCTGGGCTATGTATATGATATTTATCAAAATTGGTATAAAAGAGACTGTTATAAATGTTCATAGTATGTTATGTTAATGTCAGTTCTTTGTTTTAATGTTAGTTTATAGGCTAAACAAGTAAAACCTTATTTTAAAAAAAGATAAAATTATGGTTATATTCATTTTTATAAATTCAATCTACAAAATGATCAAAAAATACATAAAAGCATTTTATTTTCAAAATTATGCTTATGAATTGATACAGATACCCCAGATGAATACATTTGTCCCTTTTTAAAGGACATATATCAACATAACTCATGAAGCTGTAACGTCCGTCCCCTTGTCTACCAGCCTTCAGAAATATAAGATTTTTTTTAAAATTTAGGTCAAAAGTTATCTCATCTTCGATTGTTTTACATACTTGAAACATAAACCTATCAGAAAAAAAGCAAATGAAAAGCTTATTTATTTTTTAACTCTGATGCTAACCTATTTGGCCTATTTCCATTTACTGTGCAACAGGCATGTTGCAATTACCTGGCAATATATAGAAATTGAAGGTCAAACAATTGCATTAGCTATGCCGACTAAAACCTGTGTTTGTATATTAAGCAGTAGAATAGGTTCCTTTAATATAAAACATTCTCGTCATAAATAATAACACCATTTGAAAGAGAAAATATTGGAAGTTTTTGTGCTTCATTGTTTGTAAATTGCTTTCGTAATAAAAAAAAGTAATGATTGGTTTCTTAATTCCTTTGTTTTCATCAGCTATTCGTAGTGGCGACATCATTTGTAGTCACGTAATATTTTTTGTTCCCCACCGTATTTACGTAGGAGTTGTATAAACATATAGATTGAAATGTATGAAGGGAACAGCCAAACTTAATTTTTGTACTTTGTATGAGCGTTTAAAGCACAACTGCCATACAAAAGTCGCAGGATTGCTCTGGGCAGGTTAAATATAATTGAGTACATGATTCAAATAAGAAAACCCTTTTTCAAAATTTCACAGGCATCAATGTATTGTTTTTGGTATAAAGTTGCATACTACTAGAGTAGTGTTAATACAATTTTTATGGAAAAAATATAATTTCCAAAACGTGTTTGTTATATGTAGTCCAACTCAATTAATTCACCATACGCAGATAGCTTCGTGTAGCGATGTAATTTGAAAGTCTCCTATTACAAATAAATACTACCCTGGCAGTAAAAGTTGGAGGTTTAAATGTTAGAATTTGATTTTATAATATCTTGATCTTGTGTAAATCTTATATAAGAACATTTGACAATGAACACATTTTCTTTGCAGAATACAACTTTAGGAAATTTTTAATTATTCTCTTTTGTTTTAATTTAGAAACTATGTATCTACCTAACTCACAATACAACCCTAACTATTAGTATCAATTATAAATGTGTTCTATGTATGAGTTCATCATAATTAACTCTTCCATAATATAGCTATAATAATCTTTGTACACCACGCTTATCTATCCGAACCCTAACGAGTATATCTACCTTGTCCACACTACACTACACTCACCAGCTCTATAAAATTGTGATTGAAAATTCAATAATAGTGGTAATAGCTTGAGGTTAATACATATTTCCACCTATCAATCAAACTGTAAATACTTCATAAAACGAATCCGTATGTTCACTAATATAAATAACAACAATCCCTTAATATTCAACATGATTAGTAACTTTTAATACAAATGGCATATAGGTGTAACACCACCATTGAGTTACTTATTTCTAAAGTGATTAAAGTATTTCAAAGGCGTGTAATTCATTGAAAAAAAAACATATCGAAATAAGTGAAATTTACAGTTTATTTTTTATCGAAATAAACAGTGCCCAAGCCAATAGTAAAATTTTATCAAAAAAACATGTAGTTTGTTTCTGCTGAATGTGTACACTTATGACGTAGTGAAAGTAAAATTCAGAACTGATGTATTTCAAATATTATTTTGTTTTTAAATTCACAATTCAAACATGCAGCATTTAAATAAGGCAAATACATTTTATATCTAAACGTCATCTCGTATTATAAATGTCTGTGTGACAGAAGTAACGTATTTTCAATAAAACCAAAATTGAAATAAATTGCATTGTAATATAATAAGAATACTTTATAATTCCATTATCATTAACAAGATACAGTATTCTCGTAGTATATTGATTAAAAATAATATACCTTACTTAAATTGTCATTTGTTTTTATATGAAAAAAGCTATGAGAATCGTATGCAGATTGATATTTGGTCCATATGATATGCATATAAAACATGTCGCATAATAATCATATAAATCAATAGACATATGATTCTCATATACCTCTCATGACAACCGTACGAACATATTGTCTAATGAGAATCATGCGCAAATTGTTTCATATGAAACATGATATATGATAAACATATGGAACCTAGCATATGATCACCATGTGGAACATAGCATATGATCACCATATGTAACATAGCATATGATGACCATATGATTCCTAGCATATGATAACAATATGGAACCTAGCATATGATGACCATATAGAACCTTGCATATGATGACCATATGGAACCTAGCATATGATGACCATATGGAACATAGCATATGATGACCATATGGAACCTAGTATATGATGACCATATGGAACTTAGTATATGATTACCATATGGAACCTTGCAAATGATGACAATATGGAACTTAGCATATGATCACCATATGGAACCTAGCGTATGATGACAATATGGAACCTATCATATGATAACGATATGGGACCTAGCATATAATGACGATATGACCGGGGATCAAACCCTCAACATCAGCGGTTATATATGAGTGATATTTAAACGAGGCCAGCGTCAATTTTAGACTAATTAATTGACATGACATTTTACATCGATGTCTATACGCATAGATAGCTCAATACAATACCTACACAATGGTAAATATCTGCTGAAACAAGGGATTTCAGAGTTATAGCCATTTCAATATTGGCAATTGTTGATCACTGTTGAAAAATTGGTTGGGAAACGAGTAAAGAATATTGAGGAAATTTGTACTGAACTCGGCTGTTCTCTAAAATATATTTTGGATGAAATCAAATGGATTAAAGAATGTGTCTTATGAGATAATCCGTAAAATTTTATTCTGGTAAAGAGTCTGTTGAAAATGCATCAAAATCTGGTCGACCAAAGACAGCAACATGTTAGAAAATCGTGTCTAAAATAAGAGAAATTGTTCGAAATGATGCACGATATAGTGTGCGTGATAAAGCACGTATTACAAGCGTTTCACTATCTTCAGTTCATTTCGTTCTGAGAACAATCATGAAGATTACCAAAATTTCTACCTAGTGAATTCTTCACTTGTTGACTGACAACCAAAATATACCACGTGTTGAAACTGCCACAAAACTGCCAAATATAACCAAAGGCAATTTGCAAATTTTGTCAATGGTGACGAAACTGATTACATTATTTCGAAAGAGTGCGATAGGTTGGGAACAAAATATGGGCCATCAAACATGGCAGAAGGCCTGTCATTGCAAAATTCGACCATGAGTGTAAAGAAGATACTTTATGCAGTTTTCATCTCTGTTGAAGGTTTAGGAAAACATGTACCGGAAAACATGGTTAAAACTGTGACCGGAAGGTACTGTCGTGATATGTTTCAATAAGAAAAAGTACTAAAAAAATGCCACCCAGTCCCTAGATTCAAACATATTCGCTTTGTATGACAATGCCCCAGCTCACACCTTTGTCTTTGTCACGGATTTTTTAAAGTCTTGGAAAGGTACAATGCTGCCCCACTCCCTTTACTCCCCAGACATTGAACCATATGACTTCTTTCACTTTACAAACTTTAAAAACTTCATCTCTGGTCGTAGATATAGGTCACGGTAGGCTCTCGGTTCTAATATAAACCAGTGATTTCGTAGTTTTCCCCAATCCACCTACAGTGACGTTTCCGGAAATGGATCCACATACTAATTTATGTATTTCTAACCGGTGAGAGTTCTTTGTGGGTATGAAATGAAGACATTAGCGATTTAGTTAGTTATTAATGGTTATATGGCAAATACACAATACGTTTCGAACAACCCTCTTATGAACACTATAAACTCTTTGATTTATTCGAGTTTCTCTAGTTCATAATAAAATATAGCCTTTTTACTATTGAATGACTATTATAATCTTTACAATTACCCTTATTGATTTATTTTATTACAGCACAGTATTTCGGTAAGTACCTTATAATCTTTGTTTTAATGTTCAGCTATCTTACGATATAGAATACAATATGAAAAATTCCATTATTAAAATTGATTTAAAACACCAAAGTAACCAGATCTAAATTCTAGTTTCAAAAAAATATATATTGATCAATGTGTTGATAAGATAATACTCATAGTATATGTATTTTAATAGTCCCTAGTAATTAAGTTGAGAATATGGAATAAGATAAATAATACAGACCAAACCATATTTTTATTCAGACGTAAATGATACAGTTGTTTTAAATATTATCACATTTACTAATGTTCATAGTCAGGTCATTTCAACAATTAAACTATAAATATAAAATTAATGTACATTTTAACAAATACGTACAACTGGATTACAAAGAAAACAACCTTTAGGAAATGCATTCATCGTAGGATTTGTATAAAAAAGTGTGTGTTTTTTTATTGAATAAAACTGAATTTTCAATACAGTTATTTTTATAAAATGCAATGTTCAAATATCTTATTATTAAAAATTAATACATAGTGAATTTAAAAAAATACATTAAACAGTAAATTCATTGTAAATATATGAGAATACTATAAATGAACAGACTTATTATCTAGTCCAAAGAAATAAAATAAGTATGATCTAGGAATGGAGCTACACTGTATATAATATGTTCGATAGTACATAGTACTGAGAATATCCCTAAAATCAAACATGAAGTAGACGAGAGCAACCGTTCTAATTCTATTTTTATGCATAAGTTTCGTATAAAATGGTAAGTATATCATGTAGTTGAAATATGTAGTAAATACTGCAGCTTCAAAGCACATATATTGTATACAATATGATCAATTGATTGAAGTATTAAAAACACAAATATCGGGGGATACAACATATTATGCCAGTTTAATGTTCTGAAGCCCGAATGCTTCTCGGCAACATTGTAGTAGAATACTGTTTTTCGTCACCAGATAACAACTCATATTGTGCTTTTAATACTTACATTTATGTTATATTTACTAATTGTTTTAGATACAAACAATTATGTTATTTTGCCGTTTTGATATCATCAGACAATTTATTAAACGTATTTAATCGCAAATCCATTGTCATGATTGTAACTGCGACAGTGTCAACACAGTAACTGAGTGCACGCAATTTTATGGAATCTTAACCGTTACGTGAAACTCGTGATAACGTGACGTCGCACAAGACTGCAACCAAAGGAATGCAAACGGGTCCTTATTCATCTCTATCCCGCTGGGATGTTTTTCATTCAGAAATGAAATGCGGTTAATATATTATATAGTTTAATAACATCGATCGAAGTAAACGTGTAAATATTGATAATTAAGTCATGTTTAACGTTCTCGAACTGTTACATTGCATGAAGTACAGTACTCAACTAATTTAACATCACATTAAACTTTAAAAATATCTTTTTAATACACAAACCAGTTTGGAATGTTTCACTAAATATCAAGGCTTGCACTTAACTACATGTCATTAAACATATATGTAATATATCAATCAAATGTTTTCAAGCTCGTTGAAAGTTCATTATTGTAATAACTTTGGTTTGTCTTGTATGGGAAGTCATTGTTTTCTTAGTTTAAGACACGAAAATGTGTTGATTGTCTTTGTATTGAATGAATAATAAGAGATACATGCATTATATTTTTACGAATTAAAGCATGCTGTGATAGTAAAGATAGCTAACTACTTTCATAGGAAATATGGTAGCTAAACCTGACTGTTTCGATGTTGTAGTGGTTTTGGATTGTGTTTAGTGGTGCGTTCAACAATTAATTTTGGTCATATTGCTACGATGTCTACTTGAAACCGTATTCTGAACACTACCACAATGCCGCAGTCACATGGTATGATACCCCACCCAGTCAAATAATACTGACATTAGGTCGACCAAACCGTAAACCATCACTTAAATGGTCTGCTCCAAGCAAGAAAGTCTCTTGTAAAACTTTTTAGAATGACTGGCCGGGGTTCGAACCCAAGATCTTCCGCATGCAAAGAGTACGCTTTACCACTAAATTACTACGTTTAAGCACGTTAAACACATATAACCTTAAAAACCAAACTATCTATAACATACCAATAACATGATATTACTGTAAAACACTTTTTATTAGCTAGAATTATTTTTGGGTATTTTCGTAAGTTTCATTCCTCGCGAATTCAAAGATTTCGCTAAAGTTGCAGTCATGTTCCTTGTCCGAATCATTATCATGATCAGTCTGGTCAGTCGCACCACAATAACGTTTAATATTGTAATGCCCAATGGATAACTTGTTGATGAACTTTAAATGCATAATGAACGTTTGTTTTCGTGTTTATATGAACTTTAACTATGCACAGTTATGCTTACTCTTATAGCAGTGTTGTCAGTTACTACAGTTTATATGTTTAATTCAATGGTTTTAGCCATAATAATTGATACCTAAATGTTTATGTAACCACATCAAACCCGCTATTTAAACTCGACTTTGTTTACAAAATTACAGCGGCAGTCATCATGAATGTTGCATAATGGGATTGTTTACCATAGTTACTAGTGAAGCTGAATAGTTACAACGTACATAGAAATGAACCGCATATTGATTATGCCTAATGGCCGCCCTGTGGTACTAATTTATTTGTTTTAAACTTGTAAAGATTGTCATTTTTTAAATGTCTTTTTAATATTCACTGTTTACTAGCTAACATTTAAAGATTATTTAAATCGGTTCAACCAAGCGGGTCACACAATCGTGGTCAATTGTGACCCATTTCTGTTGGTTGCACTTGGTTAAGTTAACCCGTTCACCCTAAAGTTACCGGTTTTACCCTGGGAAGCTGTTTTCCCATTTAGTATATAAAGGCCGTTTTCTTTCGGTTTTTGGTCAGTTTTATCTAAAAAAATTTTGGGAGTAAATCAACCTACGCTATCTTCAAGATTTACGATTTTCGGCCTTGTTTTTTTTCAATAGTACTTTCTAAAGTTATTTAAACCTAAAATTACGGGATAAAACAGTAAATTCTATAAACACACACTTTTGTATAATATAAAATATTATTTCTGTGGTAGTCTCATTTTTACATTAGATTTGACCTGTTGTCAATAATAATAACTTGTACACACCAGTGCTATTTTAAGTAACGCCTATTGTCGCGGCTACCGTGAATTTTTTTATGTTACATTTGAATCAAGTGTATCTCGTGTATAATAACACTGTTTTTATGGCATATAGGTTATATAAGTATATCTATACAGAAATACATAAAAATTGGATAACCATGAACAAGTCTTGGGATTTCAGTTATAACCCGAAAATAAGTGTTTAACTCAACATTTTTTAACAGTGATAACACTCCACTGGAAGCTTGAGGGTAACAATATTAAAGCACACTTATGTTAAAATATCACTTTATTTTGTAATGGATGAACCGTTAAATTGCACATCTATCTTTATTCATTTTCAGAGTATCAATACAAAAGTAAACGTGGTAGTTTTATCATTCAAGTAATGGCACATTTTACAAATTCTCAGATAAATTTATGTTCTTTGACATCATATTAAAATGAGGTTATTATGATATATGCGGTGTTGTAAAGCCATAAGCCGTATTGATATTTTATTTTCATATTTGACATCACTAACTGCGACAAGCATGCATTCTCTGGTAGCTAGACATGCATCGTATTTAGCTTGACGTGCTACGTATACTTTGGGCGCATTATGAAAATGCATCTATGTATTTCAGGTTAAATCAGTTGCTCGTAAAATCTGTTTTATATAAACGTTTTGCAATAACATCAGGAGTTTTGATTTGAGACACACATACATCTTTTTATCGGATCAAACGCTTGAAGAATGTATTTGCTAATGCGGTATACTAGTTCATACATTTTGTTGTATGCAAGAATAGAAATTATGTTTGTCACTGGCCTCAATTATACTACTGATGCAGTTCGCTTGTCATTTGACACTTTTACGAATAGTACTTGAGTAATTTACATGAGATAATTGCTATGCATAATGATTATAAAATAAAAAACTATTTTAAGCTCAACTGTTTTTGAAAATATGGAGATATAGTGCTCACCCCGACGTCTGTGTTGTTTTTTTTTTTAAATGATATGCATGTCTATATCTCAGACATAACTTTTCAAGAACGTTAATTATGTCTTCACTAACATTTTAGGGAATAAAATGGACATTGACAAGTGGAATTACTTCATTTTAATTTAATGTAAAATTATTTCGCCCGCATTTTGTGTTTATAAAATTTGGTTATTTTTTTCAGAAAGCTCATATCTCAGTAACGATGAAGCTTAATTGTAGACAAAATTTTGACCACGTTTATACTTTCGGTTCAAGTTTTCTGAAAAGCTTCTATTGTACTTACTACTTATCAAATATGTGTTCATTACTGTAAAGGGTACTGAAGGGAACAAGAATAAGATTATAGGTATTTTTATGCTCAGGCTAATATTTAGACAAACGGGTAAATGTTTTATAGTCAGCTTGTATCTTAGTATTTACAGGTCACATCAACGTAACTTTACAAATATCTTCACTACCATTGAATGGACTCAAATTGGCTCGTTTATTAGTTTATACGGATCACCTCAACATAACTTCGCGCATGTCTTCACTGCATTAAATGGACGTGGCTCGTATTTCAATGGACTCAAATTGGCTCGTTTCTTAGTTTATACGGATCACATCAACATAACTTCACAAATGCCTTCCCCACATTAATTGGACTAAAATTGGCTCGTATCTCAGAATATAAAGGTCACATCAACATCACTTCACAAATGTCTTAACTACCATTAACTGGTCTATAAAGTGGCTAATTCTTAGTTTATACGGATCACATCAACATAACTTCGCGCATGTCTTCACTACATTAATTGGACTCAAATTGGCTCGTATCTCAGTATATACGAGTCACATCAATATAACTTTACAAATGTCTTCACTACCATTGAATGGACTCAAATTGGCTCGTTTCTTATTATATACAGGTCACATAAACATAACTTTATAATTGTCTTAACTACCATTAAATGGACTGAAATTTGCTCGTATCTCAGTATATACAGGTCACATAAACATAACTTCACAAATGTCTTCACAACCATTAAATTGACTCAAATTGGCCCGTATCTCAGACTATACGGGTCACATCAACATATCTTCACAATTGTCTCCATTTCCATAAAATGGACTCAAATTGGCTCGTTTCTCAGACTATACGGGTCACATCAACATATCTTCACAATTGTCTCCATTTCCATTACAAATACCTTTACTATATTAAAAGGACTCAAATTGTCTCTTTTCTCAGTATGTACACGCTACATAAACATAACTTCACTAATGTCATCACTACCATTAAATGGACCCAAATTGGCCCTTATCTCAGTATATACGGGTCACAACATAACTTCACAATTGTTTTCATTTCCATTAAATGGACTCAAATTGACTCGTATCTCAGTTTATACGTGTTACATCAACATTACTTCACAAATGCCTTCACTACATTAAATGGACTCAAATTGGCTCGTATCTCAGTATAAACAGGTCACATCAACATAACTTCACAAATGCCTTCACTTCATTAAATGGACTCAAACTGGCTCGTATCTCAGTATAAACGGGTCACATCAACATAACTTCACAGATGTCTTCACTACATTAAATGGACTTAAATTGACTCGTATCTCAGAATATATGGGTCACACCAACAAAAAGTCACAAATGACTTCACTAACATTAAATGAACTCGAATTGGCTCGTTTCTAGGTATATACTGGTCACATCAACATAACTTCACAAATGCCTTCACTATATTAAATGGACTCAAATTGTATCTCAGTATATACGTGTTACATCAACATTACTTTACTAATGCCTTCACTACATTAAATGGACTCGAATTGGCTCGTATCTCAGTATAAACAGGCCACATCAACATAACTTCACTGATGTCTTCACTACATTAAATGGATTCAAATTGGCTCGTATCTCAGTATATACAGGTCACATCAACTTAAATTCACAAAAGTCTTCACTACATAAAATGAACTCAAACTGGCTTGTATCTCAGTATATACAGGTCACATCAACATAACTTCATTGATGTCTTCACTACATTAAATGGATTCAAATTGGCTCGTATCTCAGTATATACAGGTCATATCAACATAAATTCACAAATGCCTTCTCTACATTAAATGGACTCAAACTGGCTCGTATCTCAGTATATACAGGTCACATCAACATAAATTCACAAATGCCTTCTCTACATTAAATGGATTCAAATTGGCTCGTATCTCAGTATAAACAGGTCACATCAACATAACTTCACTGATGTCTTCACTACATTAAATGGATTCAAATTGGCTCGTATCTCAGTATATACAGGTCACATCAATATAAATTCACAAATGCCTTCTCTACATTAAATGGACTCAAATTGGCTCGTATCTCAGTATTTACAGGTCACATCAACATAACTTCACAAATGCCTTCACTACATTAAATGGACTCAAACTGACTCGTATCTTAGTATATAAGTTCATATCAACATTACTTCACAAAAATCTTCACTATCATTAAATGGACTCAAATTGGCTTGTTTCTCAGTATAAACGGGTCACATCAACATAAATTCACAAATGCCTTTACTACATTAAAGGGACTCAAACTGGCTCGTATCTCAATATATACAGGTCACATCAACATAACTTCACAAATGTCTTCACTACCATTAAATGTACGCAAATTGGTTCGTGTCTCAGTATATACAGGTCACAACAACATAACTTCACAAATGTCTTCACTAACATTAAATGGAATCAAATTGGATAAATTGAATATTGCTAGAATGTTACACCATGCTTGCATCTTGATAAATACTACTTAAACATAAATGGCATATGATAACTGTCTCGACTACAATTAGGTATACTATTGGAATAACTCTGTTTTAGGCAGAATTGTTGCCTCTTTTCTTATAAATATAAAATTTGTAATACACATGGTAGTCATATATAATTTCATTTCCGTATAGAACAATGTTTTAGGAGTATATGTTCAAATTGCAAGATCATACATAATTAAGTTCTGCCATCATGATACCAGGTTAAACATTGATTCAATGGGAAACACATTTTTTTCACTGTCAAACGCCTGTCCATTTCAATAAGTTCTTTCGCACGTTTAACGTTCTTAACTGTCGCTGACGTCGTTTTCCGTCCTCTGTCCGGTTCATCATTAGTAGTCGTAAGACACTCCGTAAATATGTACAATGCAGTTTACTACTCAGACAATTTGATTTAATCTTACATGTCGCTAAATACCGGTCATACAAGGTTAATTGTTAAAATATCTTAACCAAGTTTTCTAAGTGTCCAATTATTGCTCTACGTTTATGATATTTGCAAAACTGATATTGCAAAATATTGAGCATTTTTCCTATGATAGTGAGATTTATTATTGTATTATAAAAGGTTCAATAGTAAATCATGGATTGCTAAAACATACAAATATTTCAATATTATCAACAATGCAAGGGCAATAACTTCGTAGGAGGCTATCAAGCTGGTGATCGAACACGGTAAAAAAATATCAGTATAGTTTGTGAGAATATTTAAGAAAGATTTAATAATAATACTTAAGTTAGAAAGGGGACGTCACCATTACATTTGTCAAGCAGGTTATTGAACTCGACCTTTTGTCAATACATATTTTACAAAGTTTGAAAAGAAAATAACTAAAGTGTAGACAAGTTAAAAAAGAGACTTCGGTAGATCTTCATATTACTTACAATCCAATGACTTTAATCTGGATTTATCGGAGCTATTGAACTGGTTATCGAACTTGATAATATACCGATATATAGTGTGACTATGTTAGGTAACTATAGAATTCAAATTACTAGAGCTACATATTGCAAATATTGAACAACTAAATTGCATTAACTACGGAGCTACTATGACTATTGTGCTAGTTATCGACCTTTGTCGAAATATTTTGCCAACATATCTTTTCAAGAACAATTCAAGAGCAATAACCCCGTAGATATACAACGTTAAGAAGTGTTGGCTGGTTATCAAACCTAACATAAACAGTCTATCAATAAGCAATCTGACTAAGTTTGGTAAAGATTGAATATAACGTAATCGAGATAGAGAGGGACATTGTTATTTTTACGGATGGAAATCAAAACATTCAAAATGGTGACTTTTGCATAAAACCGGTTTGAAACGCATTTAACAGCGGTCTCATTATCACGCAAATATCACAATATTTTTAAACAACAGCAATAACTATTACCTTAAATTATATCCTGAACATATTTATTAAGATAAATTATCATTTTCTGAGTATCTGAGATATTGAACAATATTTTTTTTGTATAAACGACTAGCAACCATTAATAAATATCTGTAATAAATTAAGCCAAAGCATCCAAATTATCCAAGATTAAAACAATTAAATATGTAAGAAAGATACTGATGTAACACAACTGCAACACATGCAAAGTTGTGTATTGCCATTTCAATACCCACCAACAATAAATGTCGGAAGTCGTCTTGCTGAAGCAAATAGCTAATATATAATTGTTTATTTCATTTGAACACATTTTATTGTTGATCAGTGTCTTTCACCCTCCTTTTATAATAAGCATTAGCTCTTACTAGTGACGGATGCAAGTGTTTGAAATATAAAACCAGTATAAATTATCACAAGCAATCTAGATTAATATATAAAGATGATTTTATAAATGAACAATTACTAATAATCTTTGAAATTATGTTGTGATAAACACTCGGATCAAATGAAGAAAAAGCAGTATTTAGATGGAAATAGTAAAAACACGTTGATTATATTGTGGTTACTTACACAAATAGTTTGATTATATTTTTAATAATGTTGAACAAGGGTTCGGAACTAAGTTGGCCATACAACCGTTTTGATTTGGCTCCACATTTTTCAATATGGCGAAAGTAGTTGTGAAAAGAAAAAATAGTCAGAGGAGTACCTGCTGTTTTATAGTAACTTAAATAAGGTAATTTATATATATCTGATTCTCTTAAATAGGTCGCTATATAGGCTACTTTTATAACATGATTAAAGGTCCTTTACTTAACATATACCCCATTGATATAATGCATGTCGTTTATTTGGTGTTCATCATATACAAAGATAATTTGGGAAGTGAATATAAAAAGATTTATTTTATAACATGCTCAAATGACCGTTCCTGAATAGGCATTCCAACGGCATACTAACTACAAAATTAACTCGACATTTCTATACCAGGTTTTAAGGTGTATATCTTAATATTTATCCAGGTAAAGGTAATACGTTTACTAGCATTTGTTATAGCCAAGTGCAATATGCATTACTTACATGTACATATATTTACAATGCATTGCAAAAGAAAGAAGGATAAACGAAGGCATGACTTTGTTGTTTGAATATCAGATTACTAGTATTTAAAGTGTGTATTATTTTGCTCATCTAGTATTATATTTAAAGCCTTCTCTGTCAGAGAATACAAAAATACAACCTGCTGCTAGGTACCGATTGACTCTGTTTGTTAGAGATTTGGGATGTGGATTTTATTATTTTAATAAAATTTGACAACAGTGACAATGGTAATGACACATGACAAAATAACAAATTGTTTATTTATTGTATGGCCACTCGCCCATGCAATATATTGTGTGCTTGCTTAATGCAGCTCTCTTAAGTATCAAATCACATCAGTATTCAGCTTGTTTTGCAAATGGGAATCAAAAGATAGACAAATACCATACTATGCAAACATGTCATTTTATTTTACAATAAAATGACTATAATCTAATATATAATCGATTACATTATATTATAATGTGCGTAGAATGTTATATGCATGACTATTTAACTAACATTCTTACATAACATGACTAGTAAGAAAATTTCGATAAAACATTTCTGTAATTAAATCAAACATTCCCACAGCAACTATCCCCACCCGCCCATGCAATATATTGTATACAGTCATATACATGTTAACAAAACAATACATGAGTTTTCATGAATATACGAAGTATTATTCATTTATACACAATTGTACATAATGCATAAATATTATAGCATAGCATGTATTCATTAATGTATAGTTCAACTATTAACTCATACAACTCCGTTTCGTCTTTTAAAAGCATAACGGAGATAAGTTGCTACATGTACATTTTTTGTCACATTTTCATTTTGTGTTGTCATTAAAATGGAAAACATATGATGAGTGATAACGACCTCTTTCAATTTGTAAGTCATGGGAACTCGATCGGAAGTTTGCATCAATATATAACAAATTCTAATATTAGTACATCGAGATACTTTTCATATGTAAAGTTATGATTAAATTTTATATAATACTTACTGATCTTCGAGCTAGAAGAAAACGTTCAGTTCTAATTTGGTAAAAACTTATCTTTCAATTTACTTGTAAATGTTCTAATAATAACATCTCTTTACTTACACCTTGATTTCCCATACATTAGTAACAAAACCGTTACTTTGTAGATGGACCCACATTGGCTCGTAACATTTTGAGGCATGGATATCCAATATTTTATTACCGCTTTCTATCCTCATTTACCATCATCAAACAGTGTATTTTCATTTATGCTGTGTCATTGTCTTACCAGCCGATTATACATCTAATTACTTTATATACTATGTTTAGTATAGACCATAAATATCATGAAAATATTGGTTGATAATGCTTTTCCAATTGGATACTAAATGTCATACAGAAAATCAAATGTGAATTAGTTGTTCTGGCATTAAATTTATAATAGCATTGAGTAACGGATGTAATGTATTGCCATATACAATTGAAGGACATTTGACCATATCATGCTTCCAAATTCCAACCTGGCTTAATGTCAGTAGTATATATTTTCCGTGATAACATGTCTTGTTCAGTAACACGATACATGACATTGGTGTGGATAGAATCAATGACATCTAATTATTGATCCGATGCTTTAACACTATCTAATAGTATGCACACAACTGTATTTCTTTGTGATATTAAATTAACTACTCGAGGTGTTACATGTAGTGACAGGAAACTATGTTTACTTCCAGATATGTAGGAAAACGTATAACCGGTAAACCTACACTACAACTACATCTAATTAAATTGCACCAAATTTGGTGCCACTTCAAAAATTGGAGATTAGCTAGTGCTAAAATTTTATTCGGCAGCCATTGCTAAAATTTGACTTTGGATGCAAATACTATCAAATTACGACTAAAACTCTTATTCAATGCTGATCAAATGTCATGTGAATGATAATTTAGTCATGGATTGTTTTTGGGATCATAATGTATTTAATATGGTTATCTTTACATTGATGTATATATGAAACACGTATTTGTATATTAATGATGAATCGCCATATTTAGTAATAAGGCGTTTGCGTTTGTTTTTTTTTATATTTTATTAAACAAGAGGCGTCACTTTAAACTAATATATATAATTGAAAGTTGAAACCAAATAAGTATTATGAATTAGCGCTATGTACCTAAAATACTTGCAAAAATCCACCATTGTGGCAATTATACGTGCTTTGATAAAAAATGGTTTTGCGGTTGTTTGGTCGTTCCAATATCTTGAAACATGCCACAACAAAACAACACATACTGAATAGGACCTTGTGTTTATGTTATACGGTGAATATTAAATCCCTAACACATGGTTAAGAAACGAAAACTTAATCCATAAAAGCCTATGTATGACACAAAGTACCAAAAACATGAAATGAAAGGGCATCTTCTGCCTATGCGGTATGTCAATAATCGAATTGCTAATATGCAGAGTTTCATTGAATGTTATCTTCTAAAGTTTTTCATTTAATATTTTGCGGAGACTGTGATGACAAATGCTTTAAAAAAATGACGCCTAGACGGACAGACGGATAGACGTACAGCGAATTTAAAGGAAGTATATCAGAAAAAAAGCTATAAATGTCTTAAAAAAAAGGGTTATTTTTTAAAATAGATAAAAAGCATCCCATTATAATTTAGACATAGAATCCAAACGGTTTGGTATGTCAAATCCAACAAAACGTAAATAATCGATATTTAAACTGGAGTACAAAACTTGAAACGAAATCCCCATTCTAATAATAGGCATCAATTAAATACATTCACATCGACATTCGCTCTTTCTCAGTTGAAATAAGTTTTACTACGTGTAAACCTGTATAAAGAATCATACTAAAATCAAAATGTAACCTTGTGACTCATTTATTACGTCACAAACTTTGTTGCGATTTTAAGCGGGAAATCTATTTTAGTCTAACCTAGACGCGTAGCCCAAGTAAGGAAATCCCTTTTCAATATATTATTTTGGCATATTTAATAGATATCCTTTTGGCAATATGGGGTCAGTGAGTATATATATATAGGCATGATATATTGGGGAAAAAATTTAGCCAATTTTAAAAAATATAAAAAAAATAATAAATTCCCTTTAAAGCGACCAAACAGCTCACTTTAGCTTTTTGTTCTTTTTATCTGAAAATAATTGATTGTATCGTTACTAGTAACGTTTCCTTTGTGATATTCAGTGTTATGTACTTCCCTTATATCAGTAACTGCCGAACTATATGCAGGTGGGGATCTTTATCTGGTCTCAAATCGCACTTCATTCCTCACTGCTCTTTTAACGAATTTAATTTCAAGATTTTTATCTTAATAAGTTTTTAATTTGAAACCTAAAATTTCCATGGAGTTAGAGGTAATTTAAACTCAGAGAAAATGTCTCTTCAACAGTTTTTGACGAAATTGTTTAGAATGGCCGACAAAAGATATCTGTTGCTCATTTGAAAGTCATTAACGTGAACATAAGTATGTATAAAGTATAGTTTAATGTTGTTAATAAAAAGGGTAGAAAGACATCTTAGAAGCAAGATATTGGTTTGGATGTAATTGCAATAGTTCTTTTTTCCATTGGGAAATAATGATCATATGAAAACAATTCAACAATCGTTACTGGATAGGCATTCCTACACTATACTTTTATATATTTTACTCCACAATTTTATAACTGGTTTTGAGGTGAATATATCATTACTTGTCTTGGTAATGGATATAAATGTACCAGCTTTTGTTGTATCAAATTGCAATACACATTACTTACACGTTTTTATATTGCATTGCAGCTGATAGAAGGAAGAGAATCGCAGAAGGTATGTTAGTTCATTTAATTGATATTACACAAATATAAATGTTTGTATTTAACAAATTTGTATTTTCATCAATACACATTTAATTGTAAAAAGGTTGCCATTCATGTGTTTGTTTTTGATCATCAGATTTTCAAAGTGTGACTTATTATGCTCATCTAGTATCACATTAAAACTTTTATCTGTCAGAGCTTACACATATGCAGCCTGTTTCTGTTAGGTACCGACTGACTCTGTTAGATATTTTGAATGTAGTTTTATTTGATTCGAATAAAGTTCGACAACAGTATATTATGGTTGATGCTGTGTCATTATAGTTAACCCTTTACTTCATATAGACGCCTTTGGACACCTAGTATAGACGCCTTTAGACACCCAGTATAGAAAGCTTTTGAATTATTGGGTGAATTATGTTTATATTAACTGACAGAGTGGAAAACAGTGCATGAAGTGTTCAGATTGCTTGTTACGAGCAATCTGAACTCTTTCTGCACTGTTTTCAAAGGCCTTCTGTGATTGCTGCATGAAAACGTGTATCTATGGAGTAAAGGGTTAAATCAAATTATAAATAATTTGTTTTATTAGCCGATATTCCATTTATTTGCCTTATATTATAAGTTGAATATGGACTAGCTATATCGCAAATACATTTTATTTAATGCAACGGTACATTTACATGTAAAATGCAAATTACTTTGTTGTAATGATATATTGAGCAGAAGACATTTAAGTGTATACATTGCCTTGTATTGTTGTAAAATATTATTTCATAAGTAGAGTTGTGGAACTTTTCATCAAAAAAATGTTCATTGACCGTTTAGTTTAAATTATTTAAAACGAACGATGATTTTGTAAACAATTTATGAAGGAAGCCGGTGATGAGCGAGGACGTCTGGCGTGTAAATAATTGCTCTGAACTAATGGTTATCAACACGACTTTTTAAAAAAGATGTTTTACTAATTTAAATATAATATTTTACAACGTGTATACTTTTCTCACGGTTGAGAACTTGACTAAAATATTATGCCGATATACATAAATAAAGAGAAGATAAGTAAGTTTGGTGAATATTGGATAATTATCAATTGTATTAAGTTCTCTTACCCTTGAGAGAGGCCATAGAGATATCCGAAAATAACAAAATATCTAATAGCTACCAGGGATATTGGACTAGTTATCAAACTTGACTAAGATATCATGCTGATATATAAAATGATTTTTAGTAAGTTTTGGTAACTATTAGATTCAAATTACTCGAGCTAAAGAAGGGATATCAAATAGCAAACATTTAAACAATTCTCACCTTCGGAGATACTTTGGTTTTTGTCCTAGTTGGCGACCTTGTTCGAAATATTTTGACATCATACGTATATATAGGGACACGATTGAAAAAAAACGGGATAATAATTATTCGAGAGAAAGAAAATCACTTACTTTGCACTTTAGTAGTTACGATGGTCATTAAGCTGGTTACAATACTCGGCATCGATATTCTGTCAATAAACAGCCAAAGTTCGGACAAGATTGAATGACATCATTATTGGAAGGGTGGAAATATAAATGCCATATACCGCCAAAATCCTTCACACCAGAGTATACAATTAGTTTAAAATCGTTGTTTTAAATAGATCAATGTTCGTTTAATGTGAACTTAAATACATTTTACAACCGACTCATTACATTTATCACTCAAAACCTCACAATATATTTAAAACAATTTCAGCAGTATCTCTTACCTTAAATTTCATACCGATCATATGTATTAATATAAATTATAGTTTTTTGTAATGCATGTATTTAAGAAGTAATTATGTATTTGGAATATTAAAGAAATAGCTGTTTTAATTTTATATTTATTTTGTTTATTTAATTAGCACTCATAAACATATAGTATACTAAATTTGGCCACCGAATCATCCGAGATAAAACAGCTTTTTTATATCTTTGTACATATCCGACGGCCGTTCTAATACTGAAGGACGACGGAATTGCTCGAGTATTTACGATTGAAATTTTACGATAATTTCCGTCACAGAGCAGCTAATTAAATATAGATGTGAAATACGTTTAAGAGGGTTATCTGCCGTTTTATATGCATGAAGGCCACACACGAAAATGTGTTTCATTCAAAAACAAGTTGTTTCTGTATTTGTAAAAGAAATCTATTCAAATATTGGTTATTCCGCTTTAAAGTAAAATAGCTCAGATACGTGTAAAACAAGGAGTTCCTTTATTACAATAATAAAGTTTAAGTTGATTTGTATGCTATACTATCCATCAACTACAAGCAGTTATATCCCAAAATTAATAAAATAAAAACCGAATTTTCTCAGCTTTTCTCAAAAACAAACAGCGACATGGCCATGTTATAAAACTCAAAGTGTATTGATGAAAATGTAAATAGCTGGTTTATATCGGCGATAATAACGAGTTTTAATACATGTTTTGACGATATTTTGCACCAGATATAATACAGATAGCCACAAGTATGCTAAATATTACAATTATACCAGATTTTGTATTGAATTAAAAGGGTATAACATCTTGTTATGTCACTTTAACGATGGCTGTAGTTAAGCTGCCTTTATATAGTTGACCCTTCGGCATCGATTTATAATTGTTTATCAATGTATCTCTCGATACTGCTTTCAATGAAATACAAGCTTCATGGCAAAAAGTTTAAATGTTTAAATGTAAATATTTATTATGAACCATTTAATGATATCTGTAAATAGGTTACATATTCGGCGAATTCCGTAATCATTCGGTATTATGCCACGTTGGTGACATAAAATATCAAATATAACAAACAATGGTTGCAAAATTAGTACACAGAAGTCAATCTTTTGATTTGTTGTAACCTATTTTTATAGCAGAAGCCGTTTATGGAATATTGTTGGGGGAAAAAATATTGCTAGTGAAATGAACTAGTAAAACAAATGATTTATCATCGACAGGCTATTAAGCTTAAGATCTTACAGATTCACTTTTAGAATGAAATGAGTTTTGAGTTAAAAAAGTGAGCTTAGAGTAAGAGAAGTGAGTTTCGAGTAAAGAAAGTGAGATTCGATGGGAGAAAAGTTAGTTTCGAGTGAAAAAGTCAGTTTCGAGTTAAAAAAGTGAGTTTGAGTGTGAAAAATTAGTTTCTGGTTAGAAAAGTGAGTTTTGAGTGAGAAAAGTGAGTTTCGAGTGAAGAAAGTGAGTTTCAAAGAAGAGAAGTGATTTTCGAGTAAGGAAAGTAAGTATTGCGTAAGGAAAGTGAGTTTAGAGTAAAAAAAAGTGAGTTTCGAGTGAGGAAATTGAGTATCGAGTAAGAAAGTGAGTATCAAGAAAGGAGATTAATGAAATTGAGTTTCGAGTAGGAAAAGTGGGTTTCAATTAAGAAAAGTGAATTTCGAGAAAAGAAAGTGAGTTTCGAGTAAGAAAAATGAGTTTCATGTTAGAAAAGTGAGTTTCGATTAAGAAAAGTGAGTTTTGAGTGAGAAAAGTGAGTTTCGTGTTATAAAAGTGAGTTTTGAGTTAGAAAAGTGAGTTTCGAAAAATAGTTAAGTCAGTTTCGAGTTAGAAAGTGAGTTTCGAGTGGGAAAAATGAGTTTCGAATAAAAATTTTAGTTTTGAGTGAGAAAAGTGTGTTTCATGTTAGAAAAGTGAGTTTTGAGTTAGAAAAGTGAGTTTCGAGAAAATAAATTGAGTTTCGAGTGAGAAATGTGAGTTTCGATTAAGAGAAGTGAGTTTCGAGTAAAGACAGTGGGTTTCGAGTGAGAAAAGTGTGTTTTGAGTAAAGAAAGTGAGTTTCGAGTTGGAAAAGTGAGTTTCGAGTAAGAAAAGTGAGTTTCGAGTAAGGAAAGTGAGTTTCGAGTAAAGAAAATGAGTTTTGAGTTAGAAAAGTGAGTTTGAGTAAGGAAATTAATTATCAAGTAAGGAAAGTGAGTTTCGCATTAGAAAAGTGAGTTTCGATTAAGAGAAGTGAGTTTCGAAAAAGATTAGTGAGTTTTGATTAAAAAAAGCGAGTTTCGAGAAAAAAAAGTGAGTTTCGAGTAAGAAAAGTGAGTTTCGTGTAAGAAAAGTGAGTTTTGAGTAAGAAAGGTATGTTTCGAGAAAAGAAAGTGAGATTCGAGTGGAAAAAGTGAGTTTCGAATAAGAAAATGTGTTGAGTAAGGAAAGTGAGTTTCAAATAGTAGTGAGTTTCGATTAATAAGAAAAATGAGTTTCGAGTACGAAAGGTGATTTTCAAGTGAGAAAAGTGAGTTTCGATTAAGAAAAGTGAGTGTTGAGAAAAGAAAGTGAGTTTCGAGCGAGAAAAGTGAGTTTCGTGTTATAAAAGTGAGTTTTGAGTTAGAAAAGTGAGTTTTGAGAAAGTTAAATCAGTTTCGAGTTAGAAAGTGAGTTTCGAGTGAGAAAAAGTGCGTTTCGAGTGAGAAAAGTGAGTTTTGATGAAGAAAAGTGAGTTTCGAGTGAGAAAAGTGAGTTTCGAGTTAGAAAAGTGAGTTTTGAGAAAAGAAAGTTAATTTCGAGTGAGAAAAGTGATTTTCGATTAAGAGAAGTGAGTTTCGAGTAAAGAAAGTGAGTTTCGAGTGAGAAAAGTGTGTTTCGAGTAAACAAATTGAGTTTCGAGTGAGAAAAGTGAGTGTCTATTAAGAGAAGTGAGTTTTAGAGAAAAGAAAGTGAGTTTCGAGTGAGAAAAGTGAGTTTCTATTGAGAAAAGTGAGTTTCGAGTTAGTACAGTAAGTTTTGAATAAAGAAAGTGAGTTTCGTGTTAGAAAAGTGAGATTTGATTTAAAAAAGTAAGTTTCGAGAAAGGAAAGTGAGTTTCGAGAAAAAGAAAGTGAGTTTCGAGTAAAACAGTGAGTTTCGAGAAAGGAAAGTGAGTTTCAAGAAGAGAAAGTGAGTTTCGAGTTGGAAAAGTGAGTTTCGAGTAAGAAAAATGAGTTTCGAGTAAGGAAAGTGAGTTTTGAGTGAAGAAAATGAGTTTCGAGTTAGAAAAGTGAGTTTCGAATAAGGAAAGTGAGTTTCAAGTAAAGAAAGTGAGTTCCTAATTAGAAAAGTGAGTTTCGAAATTGAAAGTGAGTTTGGAAGAAAGAAATTGAGTTTCGAAAAAGAGATGTGAGTTTCGAGTAAGGAAAGTAATTATCGAGTAATGAAAGTGAGTTTCGAGTTAGAAAAGTGGGTTTCGAGTAAGACTACACGTGTGTCGTTATAGAATATACATTGTGATAAAAACAACGTAGTTTGCATTTATTTACGTAAGTCATATATATTTGAGTTAAAAAACTTTTATTACCTTTTTTGTTTAATTTGTTGTAAATTTTCACTTATAAAATGAAGGGCACGAGTAATTTCTCACAAAGTCTGCATTAGTGCACTCCAAATAAAAGCATGTTTGTTTTATGTGGGGATAGGTGTGGTGGGAGTAGACTAATATATATGTTTACATACATCTCAGTCATTGTTTCAGTGTTTTAACTCATGACATAAAGTCTTCACGACATACCTGACATTACACATGATGTTAGGATTTAATATATACATGTACCACCATAGTGTGTGATCGAACTAATTTTAAAGTTTAATGTAGGTTAACCCTATTGAATTTCTGGACTTTGTAACAGCACTGTGTAAAATGGTTTATATTGTTTTGTTCTGTTATGTTTGCATCAGCTTGGCAAAATTATAAAATAATTTGGAATGGGCATATGTTAGCAACATACAAACAATTAATGGTATTATTCATGACAAGATACACGTACATTATAGAATACAATATTTATTTTCACAAGTATTTATACATGACACAGTAAAACAGCATATTTGCAGTTCAATGAGTGATATCATGGTAAATTTTCACATATAAATGTAATTTCAATTACATTAACATTTATTTTACAAAGTATGCGTACATGCGCATGTGTAAAGACATTTTATACATATACATATACATATATATACGTATATACTTTGTCAGAAGCAAGCGTAGTTCAAAAGGAGACAAGAATGTATTAAAACTCTTTGAATAAATTGCTGCCACAATTTTATCATTCAACAACTTGTATACAAATAAAAAACATTGCCTATAATGCTGCCAAGCAAGTTAAATTAAGAAAAATAATTTACACAAACTAACAAAACGCACAATATGTTATCTCTTTTGGGGCCTTGGCTGACCCTTACTTGTATTAAATGACTAAACAATGCTCCCAGACATCAAGATGTTTGAAATAATAATAAATTAAATGAAAAAAAACAACATATTCCTGTTTTCTCATAGTATTCCTATGTCAAAATCAAAATCCCCGTACTGGACACAAACGCAAGCTAGCCCTTTTATTTGAACAAACTCGAACACCCTACTTATAAAGAACATTTTAACCAAAATTGTTTATATTTAGTTCTTGAGACGAGTTCTGAATATCTACAATTTTCTCGTTTTTTTTTTACCCCTCCTGGCCCCATTAAATCTCAACTTTTATGACTAAACAATACTCAAGATGATTAAAATAATTCCTAAATTAGATGATAAAAAGATAATTTACGTTTTTCCCTTTACCATTCCTATGTGAAAATCAAAGTCTCTGTCAAGATGTTGGTGTAAATATATTGAACATAAACGGGATCTTCTGTAAGGCGACTGTTTTCACCGGATTAAGCTGTTAAACAGTCTAGCTTGAAACTATGTTAAACCTTTTTGTACAAACTATATAATGTATAATTTTTTTCTCAGGCTTCTTGCCTCATGATTCTTAAACTTCAAACAAAACTAATATTTAGAAATCATACAGACAAATGATCAAATCAATTAACTTTATATAGTATAATGTTTCAAACACTGTAGTGTTGAACTTTCTTTGCTCAACACTATTTTAAATGTTGATAACAGCTGTTCAGATAATGTGTTAGGACAGCATATGTTTGAGACTTGTTTCAAACCTACACAAAAACTGTATGCTTGGAACACTGCTCATTTCCAGCATAAAAATACATATATATGTTTGAAAACAGTTTCAAACTAAAAATGTCAAACTAAACGAATTTGCGTGAGACAATCCCCAGTTCCAGCACAAGAGCTATTCCTTTGAGTTTCAAACACCAAGCCTTCCCAAAGACTATAGCTAGAAAGAAACTTAATCGCAATGTACAGACATATATGCTATAAAACAACGACATTATTTTGACAGTTCCCTTACTGGGCTACTATGAACCATAGCCCCTTTATTTCTTGTTCTGTGACAGAAAAATTCAGGTTGATAAAAATATTTCGTTCAAGCAAAACAGACTTCAAGCCCTTGTAACTATTTAGTTTTCCTGTTATTTCTCGGCTGAAAATATCGTTGGTGATCATTGTGTATCAACTGGTGTTTAGACGATATTAGCGCTTTGAATTACACTGTGACAATTAGACACTAAAGTGAAATCTGAAAAAGAAAGAAAATGATTATATAAAACATAAAACACTGGCTATCTCTGTCTGTCTCTCTCCATTTCTTTGTTGATAAATACTGACTTGACCTACACGCATATGTCAGGCTAAAATATACTTCCCGTAAAAATTTGCAACCTGTTTTGTGGCATATCAAATGTGTCACATGATTTAATTTTCATTTCAATTGATCGATCATACTGGTTTACATATAAAGTAGAATATGTTTCAAGATTACCACTCCAATTGAAATATAATTTGGTCATGTTTTTGGTGAATTTTATATATACCATTCGAAATTGATTTATTTATGATACTGAGAGTGGTGACCAAATTTGAACCAAATTGTACCCTTTATTTTAAGAAAATTTAAGGCTACATCGGTTATCTTAGTTGGTCTCTCTTTTTTTACTGATGTAAATTTCAGAACGTCATATGTTGCATTAACAAATAAAATTGAATTCAAGAAGTAAAATAAATTGTTCAAGGACTTATCATCTTAAAGTTTAGAAAATTTCAAGAACCGACTCGAACCTCACTTTCCTTACTCGAAACTCATTTTCCATACTCGAAACTCACTTTACTTACTCGAAACTCACTTTCCTTACTCGAAACTCACTTTCCTTACTCGAAACTCTCTTTTCTTACTCGAAACTCGATACTCGACATATAGAAACCCTCCATAGAGCTACTCACCTGACCGAGCCGTGACTTCTATATGTAACAGTTGTGTTTCAAGTCCAAATAGTACAGCTCCATAATAGAGGAACTTGCAATATTTATAAAATCAAGACAGTATCTTTTCGGAATCATACTAATTAACATAATCAAAGCAAACTGTCAGAGGTAAAAACAGCACAATATCAACAGCGTGTATTATGAATTTCAAAAGTATGAATTACTTCAGTACGTTTATAAAATAGTATTATTAACAAAAATAACTTTAAGCATCGATTTTTAAATAAAGAATACTCACGAAACATTGCCGAACATTTATTAACATGGCACTGTAATTCATGTTCATATAGTGTGTGTTGTTTCTACAAACACTTCAGCACAAATATGGAACCCTCATCAAAATCATCAAACGTGGGTGTTTTTCTCTTTAGCGAAGACGCTGACGTTACACTGCTATGGAATGTTCTCTTTCTCTTAGAATGGTGAGGTCATAGCTGGGATTACTTCTTTATCATCTTTAATTAAGCACAAGATACGTACTATTTGAAAGTAGATTAAAATAATATGTCTTATAAAACAGAATAAATGATATCTAAAGTGATCAGGGTTTTTTTATTATATACATGGAACATTTAGGTATACGAGTACAGAGTGTTACACAAACGACAAAGTACTTGATTCTTAAAGATGTTACTTAAGAACCAAAACAGCTACGATTCAC
Organism: Panopea generosa; assembly: GCA_029582155.1. Classification (NCBI taxonomy): domain Eukaryota; kingdom Metazoa; phylum Mollusca; class Bivalvia; order Adapedonta; family Hiatellidae; genus Panopea; species Panopea generosa. Next base: position 49,988,986 of record CM055896.1, read on the forward strand.
TTTCTGTAGCCAGAGTTAGGAATTTCACGCTTTCATTATTTATCTCTTTTATCTATGAATTAAATTATTTCACAGGTTAGGTTATCCTTAGATTTTGGTGTGCCACATGTGCAAAAAGTAGTCTTCGCCGCAAATATAATGAGACATAGATATATTGTATTCAACATTCTTCTAATCGCTTTCAGAATTAAAATTAAACTCGAGCAGTAAAAGTTACAGATTCAAATTTTAGAAATAAATGTACAAAAAGATCATCGCTTCTTGGCATTACATCAATAATTCATCAAATAATTGTGAAAAATGAATTTGTTAAAAAGTTATATACAATAAACATCCAAGTTATGATGATTTTAATGAGCATAAAATATTTGTGTTGTGGTTTTTAAGAAGCAACACACATTACATGAACATAAATTACTGTGGCACATTGATAAGCGTTTGCAAATTTTCGTGAGTGTTCATTCATTGTTGTTAGCATTCAAAATCGATGCTTAAATGTGCTTTTACTAATGTTATGGTCTTACCAAAATATCAAAAGTGTGAAGTAAAGCTTGTACTTTTAGGGATTAAATTATGAAAGTTTGTGTAACATAACTGTAAAAAGCGAGTTTATATCTAGCTTGTACGGTTTTTATGCATTTTGTTAATTCTATAAATAGACTATGTATATAGTTTTTATTTATTCATCAATATTTCGCATGATCCATAATTTACGGTATATTAGTGTATTACGACTATGACATAATTTGGATATAAAATGGTAGAAAAAAAGCACTGCTTGCTTATCATATCGGTGTTATTTATGTAACTAGGCTCTCATGTGTAACATGTTATCTTCAATGACGTTAATTGGTCAATATAAATGACGTTGCCGTCGTATCATACGGAGTTAAATTTATACATTTTACTTTATATTATCTTGATCATCCGAGTTTCTTTCTACTTTCTGAGATGACACAGAAATAAATTGTTAATATCATTGCTATAATAAAATGAACATATACGACTAACAGAAGATGAAGTCTCCAAAATACATAGACAACGAAATGGCATACTCATAATCAAAATAGCACTGTGCTTTAAAGACGTTTCTGCGTGTTGTTACTGCGCATCGCTACGCGCATAGTTCCTTTCTGTTCAGTTTTGGGGTGTAATTTCGCTGTTTGGTTAATACACCGGAACACAGTTTCGCTGCCATATTGACCTATTTCCGTTTGGCGAGTAAACAAACTGTCACGTGATCATATCCAACGTGGTCCAACGCAAAATGATGACATTTTCATTTCAAAATACCTGCTCATATCTACAACAGAGGAGCGATCGCGATTTTAATTTTGCCTTCTGATACAGGTTCTAACATATCGTAAGTAAATCTTTGCAAGTTTCATTGAATAATAAACATTTTACACCGAATGACTGTTACACACTTCTGTACAGGTGGTCGGAGCATCTCTTAGCAAACAGTACATAGAAGATAGCGTATGACATCATGTGTCAGAGCGGCTTGTTATATAGACTTAAAAATACAATTGAACGTGAGGAGGTATCCGCAAGATAATACCAAAAATATTATTAAGAAAGAAATTTTGTTTCCATGCATATGCATGCTTATATTAAATAAATCAAATGCCTGTGTCCTTATATAGTTGATACCATTTATTCACTATTAAGATACTATGAACCGGAAACATAATTGTGCATATATTGAATATAGTTTATGGCCACATCTTTACAAAAGAAGAATACATCAAACACTTTTTTGTTTATATGACTTGCTGTCAAACATAGTTTCTCATGTATAATGTACTTCAGAATTCAAACAATGGCTCTCAGTGGCTCCACTTCACGACATTGCTATGTGCTTCAATGTTCAAAAGGAGACTACAGGTTACAGAAGTGGCGACAAAGTCAGTGCCCTATTCATGAGGTTATGCAAGAGAAATGTCCCTGATAACCACCATTTAAACTATTTGCATTTCCAAAGAGAAATCCTTAGGGTAGACAGCGATGGATAAAGAGCAGCATCAGAAAATACCCATCATTATTTAGAACCAAAGAAGGATCGCAGAGTATGCTCTGAACATTTTATCGATGGCCGTCCAACCAAAGAGCACCCTGATCCTGAGCTTAAACTTGGCCACACACACAAGCAAAAATATTCAGACAGGCAAAGTGACAGGGGACAGTGTTATGTGGAGCGGGCTCGAAATTAGTTTAATGCAACTGTATATGAGGGAACACCCACAGTTAGTCTTGATGAAGAAGATCTTTCAGATTTTAATAGCCATACCATTGCATCTAATTCTGTACTCATAGGGTGTCAATTTATTGTTTTTTTTCTGATGTCTCTAGTCAGAAAGTATAAAGAATAAAATAAACTACTAAAGAGGCAGAATGTATTATTGAAAAATCAAGTTAAATTGCTAAAACAAAAACAAAAACTTTCTTTGCCCTCTCTTTCAATTACTCTTTTAAGTAATGATTCTGACTGTCAATTTTACTCCGGAATTGATACAATTCCCATGTTCACAAAACTACATAATTTCGTAGCCCCTTTTGTTAGAAGGTGGAGAGGCTTTAAATGTATAAGTACAAAAATCAGATACTTTGCTTCTAGTTCCAAAAAATTTGGTCCAAAAATAAAACTGAAAAGTGAGGATGAATTTATGTTGACACTCATGTGGCTCAGGCTTGGCTTACTTAAAAAAAGACCTTGCTGACAGATTTTGTATTTCAGAAATTCTATGTAGTCAAATATCTAACAGTTGGGTTACTGCAATGCACAAAATTTTAGATAACAGTACATGCCACTGTTACAAAACCTAATCGCTATAAACATCATTTCCCAGATTTGCGTCCTATCGTTGATTGCTCAGAAATATTAATTGAAACTTCAAAAGACCCTCGTTTACAAGCAGCAACAGGGTCCGATTAAAAACACCATAACACAGGGAAATTTTTGGTAGCAGTTGGTCCAAATTCAGCAGTCACATTTTGTTCTAAAGTTTTATATGGCCGAGCTTCTGATAAATCTATCACTAGTGCTTCAGATTATTCTCTTTTGATAACTTAGAACCGTATGATATGATACAGGCAGACAAGGTTTTAATATTCAAGATGAATGTGCTGCTAGACTGGTACACCTTCATGTGCCACCTTGGAAGATAGGCCACGCACAAATGTCAGCTGCAGTAAATGCCAAAACAAGAAGAATAGCCAATCTTAGGATTCTAGTAGAACAGGTCATCAGACGTATTAATTATTTTCGAATTATTAATACACTGTTCCAATTAGTCTTGCTCCATCACTTGATCAGATTTTATTAGTTTGTTGTGCACTTTGCAATCTTAAAAAAATACAATATACAAATAATAATTTTATAGATAGTTTGCAGACTGATGCTCACTTACAGTATGCACAATATCTAAAGAGAATGAAAAATCAGACTTACACAAAGTCCTAGTGGTAATCCTAATGTAAAGTATCACTTAAACAGAATGTTAATTTCATTGAGTTTGTGGCTAAACAGTGGAGGTGACAGTCCAACACAACAGTCTGATGCTAGAGGATAAGGAGATTCTGCAGAAAGCTGTCTGGCACTAAATATAATTTTAATTTACCAATTAAGTATGTTTTGTTCTACATACAGAGACATGCACTTCTGGAACACTAAACACATTGCCAATGGTTCTCAAAGTGTCTTGCTTCTATAGCGGTAGCTTTGGTTTTGATAATGGACCATGTCTAGCTTTGGAGACCGACTCTGAAGATGTTGATGTCTTGTAAATTTTACTAGTTGTAACTGGTGTTGGTTCTCAACTATTTATATAATTATGATCTATGAGGGAATTCTCTATTTGGTTGCTGTTGGTGGTTGCCAAGGTTCCATAAATAAGTTCCTTTGACATATGTTTCATCCAAAATTAAACAAGATTTTTTTTAACTTCTTTCCAAAACTTTTCATTAAAATATATTCTTTCAATATGATGACCCTGAGCAGTGTAAACGAAAAAGTCACAATACTTAGCTTTGAGTATTGCCATCTGACCCTGGATTTGGGTATAGTACTATGGTGAAGACTTTGAAAGTGTAACAGACATGTTTTCTTCCACAAGTTGCGTCCAATTCCAGATGCTTGGGATATGGTCCTTGCTTGATTCTGGACATTTGATCTCACATAGACCTATAATATCACACTTGGTCTTGCCACACTCACAAGAAACAAGGAAATCGGATGAAGCACCAAAAAAAGGCTGCTCAGTGTGGACAAACAGCCCACAGCCTTCAGATCTGAATTTCTTGTGTGCTGCAGTCTATAACCTATGATATGCTTTTTTGCATGTGGCTCAATTGATTTGCCATGCTTGATAGCTAGGGTATTTGGCTTTTGATAATAACCCATCAGTAATCTAATAAATGAGTTTGGATCAGCATCAGGCTTTCTATGTAGAGTATTGAGAAAACTCTGTGGAAATTACTTGCTGTTATTCTACCACATCTCTGTTTCATCCACTCTTCACAGTCAGACTGACCAACAGTTGCTGTCTGTAAATCAGAGATCTGCTGGTCTGTCAGAACCATGGCACTAGTTATTTCTTCAGCAGTGGTTGGGTGTCCCAGATTACTGGTGATATCTTTTGGCAGGGTGGGCATACGGGCTTTGGCTTGGCTGGAAATGGTCGCATATATTACAACTGCAGAAAGCATGACTTGGGGGCATATTGCCTTAATAGATCAGCCAGGTCTGATTTTATCTTCTCTTGTTTGACATAGTTCTCTTGTCTTTAAGTCAGTGGACTTAAAGCTGTCGCAAGATGCCTGACAGACCTTGAATGACCAACATCACCTGAAATAAACATTTACTATTAGTTCTGTAAATTTCCTCATTTTACATTTTCTGTGGTCAGCATATTTCATTTCCATAAAAATATGTTAATGCTTTGACTGAAAACCACTTTAAACACATTTAAAAAATATATTTTAAATGTTAAACGAAATTTCAGTCTGTCGTCTTTAAAACTTAATCAAATTGATATATATATATATATATATATATATATATATATATATAATATGGGCAAGTAATTTAAGCACATATTCATTTTACTATAAGAGCTAATCAGTCTGACCTGTTGTATATATATGTTTATATATTTGAAGCGAGGCAGCAGTGTACTGGACAGTGTTGGCCGCTCACGCTAGAGGTTTTAGGTTCGATCCCCAGCTTGACCTGATGCTTCTCATAACACAACACTCAGTACTGGTTCTATCCTGGAAGCTCGAGAGAGGTTCATATTATAAGCTCTGAGCTTTCATCGCAATTAAGCTTAAATAAATTAGCATAAACTAAAATGTATACATTGGCACACAACACATATGTACATAGTAAAACTTAAACTAACTTTGTTTAAAGTACTGACCCTTCTTCCATATTTGCTTGGAAAGTTCATACATACCCAAGCCTCATAGGGAGGGTAACTAAAGTGCATAGAAGGTGTCCCCTTTGCTGCTAAGAAGGCCACAGTACTCTGGTCATTTATTGGATGATAATGGACCTCCTTCACCAAACCACAAGTCAAGTACCTATTCCAACAAATTTAAATAATGATTACATCATAACATGTATTTTAAAACAAGCTTTAAAAAATCAAATTAACCCAAAACAAAATGCATTGCTTTGCAAAAATATCGTTTTATTTTCAATGTGTATATATGTTTATAGAAAAAAAATTGTTTGCTGTGCTCTGACCCAGTATTTTTCATGTGGGTTGGTAGGTACTATTTTGTTGGACCAAATTTTGATTTTGCAGTCATTTTAAAACAAAATGAACAGATATCATGAAAAAAACACTTTGAAAGTCAATAAAAATGTTTGGGTAGCTGCAGTTTGGGTGAGACGGTAGGGCACGCCAACAATATATTTTTTAAGGACGGCCCAGTGTATAAAAACTATGTTGGTTTTGAAATGTTTTAATTCTGTAAGTGCCATCTACATTTATTTCACCTTCCTTTATTACGAGGAATACTTTGTGACAATATGAAGTGTTTTAAGCATAAAATAAATTATTTACAAATATTTTGATGCTGTTATAAAAACTAGTACCGCTAAGATATACATAATGTTGTAACCATGTCGCTCATACATATACTTACTACATGTATATACAAGATGTGAAAGATAATCAAGAAAAGACAGATATTAAATATCTGCACAGCTTAAAGTAAGACATTATAAATGTGAGAGTCTTTATAATCACTGCTTACTGATAAGAACAAATTATATAAATCTTAACATTATTCAGTTGTAAATTTATCCAGCAATATGTGCATGTATGGTTTGAGTTTTTTATTTATTGCAGGATCCTTTGGTTCAGGAATGACACTTATACAAAATATAATTCAGGGTTCTAGATATATAATATATCATGAACAGTTCCACTAAGCAGTGATCATATAGATGTATTTATAAAAATGCACCAGCTGTGCTATCTTTTGTGAAATGTGTACATGTATGTCAAAAAAGAAGACAGATAAAAGATACATATAGCTCTACATGTTGAAAAAAATAACTAGTGCATGTGTTTATTTATATATACATAAATAGTTTGTCTTAAAAGCACACCCATCACCTTAGCACCATAACCAAATAGGATGAAAAATATGATAACCCCTTACATTGACCTGGAAAACTGAAAAGGACATTTTATAGCAATACATGTACATGTGTATGATTATAAATATTGACAGAAATAGCATGTACTTAAAAATGGACTTCCTTGATTTAAATTATGTGTATAGTTATTGAAAAGTATGCTCGGAAAAGATATAAAAAGGTTTTGGCTAAAATGATTTTATTATTCTGATTTACAAATAAAGTATGTAAAAACTATAGATATAAGCTAAATATAGCCTACACATACATTTCTCAGCATCCAAATGATCTGCATTTTAACAATGTGTAGCTGTAAGTTATGTCTTTCATGAACATATTATCTTTTACGTGTGCTACTATACTATACAATTCCAGAAATAATTTGAAACTAAATAGCATTTTCCATTCAACTTTCAAGACAGTTTGAAATAAATATCCCAATGATAGTTACCTTGAAGCTAGCTCATCAAATGATCCGTCTGTGCTTTTCCTTATCAGCGAAAAAAAAACACTTTTAATAACGGCATGGACCATAATCTGAAGTCATCCAATTATTTTTTATCCAGATCTACCGAAATGTCATCTTAAAACGGCGTTCGACCGGTTGTTGATGGTTTAATAGTACCCTTTGATAGACGTTTCGCCATGTTAAAACTGATACATCACGCTTTTGTTTACCTTACAATAGTTACTATATTTAGCAAACCGTGTTTTTGTGTATTAAATGTCAAGCCGCATTAGGATATTTACAAAACGAAGTATTTTATTTCGAGATGTCAGAAATGTAAATTAGATTGACAAGCGTGGAAGAGTAAACTGTTTTTCGTTCTAAACCACCAGAATTGCTTGTACATAACGAAGTCGAAGAAACAACTACAGTAAAATTCCTCTAATAAGACCACCTTTGGAGCCTCAGTAGGGTCGTTTCCTTTCACTTATGGCATTCTTTCCTTATCAATGAACGAACGTATTTGAACTTTCATTTCATCATAGTCAGAACCCTGAAAACGAAAAAGAAAACAGTAAGATGTCATGAAAATATAATAAATTATAACAACAGTTTCATTCTTAATCATCATTTAAAATTGCTATTGTTTATAAGAGTATCATTTCCTTTAAGAGTAAGTCCATTGTATTTTTGTTTCTCCGTTTTTACAGACGTGTTTTATTTTTACAGTAAAATTTAGAAATGCGATTCACCACATCATGAAAGACCATCGATATCACTCAAATGAAAATTTAGCAATTAAAAGATGCCAACTTACTGGTTTTCATTTTCCATAACCACCTGTTTTTTGACAGATTGCATATTCTAACGACTACAATGTTTGTTTTACAACACTCTCTCTGGTGTCTTAATAGCTTTGTTTAACTGAAAACGTCACACAAATCGGCTCCTTGAATATTTCGTAATTTTTTCCTTGAGGCGTCTTTCCCCCACAAGTGGTCGTAATTAAGGGTGTGAAAATCGAAAAAAGACCGTGCTCAGGACAAATTTAGTGGTCGTAATACCGGGTTAGCGGGGTGCCCGTATTATCGGAGTTAACGGCCATTGAATAAAAAAGGAAAATTTGCGTCCCTAAAATAAATGCCCGTAATAGCGGGGTGGTCTTAATATCGGGGTGGTCGTAAGGTGGAGTTTTACTGTAGATCAATGTTTGTTTCAATATTAACTTAATTACATTGAACGGCCGACTCACTATCACTTAAAAACTCGCAATGTATTTCATAACAATTTTAGCAATTACTCTTACCTCAAATTACATACTGATAATATGTATTAATATAAATTATATTTGTCTGCAATATTTAAGAAAGAATATTAATTTTATAGTAATTTTGTATAAACAATTAACACTCATTTATAGATAGTTGAATAAATTAATCAAAACATTTGAGATAAAGCAAGTAAATAATGCTACTCTCGACAACGATGATACAAATCTAGTAATGTTTGTCCAATGCTCATCAACTACAAATGGCTGAAGCTAAGAAATGAACACAATTGTTTAATTTAATCTAATATGTGAGTACCGTAACATTTAAATTTAAACGTTTAAACGCCAACAAATATTACGCACGAGAAACGACAACAAACGCCATTTTCATTCATTTTTTTGGATCATAATCAAAACGCAATGGATCTATTTTCATCGTTTATATTTTACACTAAGCTTGTATCACGGTAAAATTATTTAAGGAATATACATGTACATGTATCATTACAGTTCTATAACATGTCGAAGTGTAAAGTCGTTTTTTATTGTTCTGGGCATTTGTTATTTTGTGGCATTGGATGTGTCATTTGATCTTTGATTTCTTGCTATTTGACATTGAAGAAAGTTAACAACCCTTTTCAGTGCATTGAATGTCAAGAGAATTCACGAAAATGTGTTTCATTCATAAACAAGCTGTTTCTGTCTTTATAAAAGAAGTATATTCAAAACTGGTTATGCCGCTGTAAAGTAACATAGCTCAAGTACATGTAATACAAGGAGTTCTTTTATAACAATAACAAAGTTTAAGTCTCAATTTGACTTGTACATTATATTATCCATCAACTGTAAACAATTATATACCAACATTAATAAGACAAAGTCCAAACTTATGAAATAATTTGCTTATTTGTACAGCTATGATCAAAACAAACATCTAGATATATATTGATAAAATTGTAAATGACTGGTAAATATCGGCTATAACAGCGAGTTTAAATTGACGTTTTTGACGATAAATACCGGTATTCTGCACTAGATTTAATCCAGATAGCTACAAGTTATGCTTGATATTACAAATATACTGATGACTGGAGTGCAGTAGAAGGATATAAGTCAATATTTAGTCCGCTTAAAACCATAAAGATTAAGTCATTTTTACATTGAAATCAATTCATCATCCATAAGTTATTGTTATCAATGCCTTGTTAAACTACTTTACAAAATGTTGAACTCTTTTATATTTTATAACAATGGAAAATATTTTGGTTGTTGTGTATAAAATACAACAACGCACACATACAAGTTTTAAAGGAGCATGACAAAATACACCACATGAAATTTCAGAGCTTAGTTATGAAGAATGAGGACCATATTTTAAATGTGTCTGTGTCTGTAGTTGATTTATATTTTATTCTTGTTTTTTTGTGGCCAAACTAGTCATTATAGTATTGAGGTTAACGGATGATCTTGACCTTTCTATTAAGTGACATTAATGTCAACAATGTACTAAGAGAGTTACGATTATCAAGGGGTTACATGTTCTGACTCAGTCAGTAATATGCATACTTAAATTTGTCATCTATTTTATTTAAAGATTGAGCTGATCTTATAAACAAGTATGAATTAAACTGAAGATTTTCTAAGAAATGATTATCATAAATTTTATGTGAAATATTTGTTGATAATGCTATTCAAATATGCTAATAAATCTAATACAAAAAATCAAATATGAATTAGATGTACTGGCTTTAAATTCATGAATAATAACATTGAGTAACGGATGTAATATATTGCCATATGCAGTTTAAGGACATTTGACTATATCATGCTTCTAAATTCAATCCTGGCTTAATTTCAGTAGTATATATTTTCTGTGATAACATGTCTTGTTCAGTTACAGGATACCTGACCTTGGATAGAACCAATGACATCTAATTATAGATCCGAAGCTTTAACACTATCTATGCGCACAATTGTATTTTCTTTGTGATATTAAATTAACTATTCGGGGTGTCTGTGACAGGAAACTATGTTCATTTCGAGATATGTAGGAAAACGTATAACTGTTAAACCTACACTACAACTACATTTAATAATTTGGACCAAATTTGGTGCAACTCAAGAAATGAGGGAGTTGCTAGTGCTAAAATTTTATTCGGCAGCCATGACTAAAATTTGCCTATACATGCAAATACTATCAAGTTACAACTAAAACTTTTATTCAATGCTGATCAACGTTCATGTTATTGATAATTTAGTCATTGCTTGTTTTTCTGGATAATAATGTATTTAATATGGTTGTCTTTATATTGATGTATATATGAAACAAGTATATTAATGATGAATCGCCAGTTTTACTAATAAGGCGTTTGCGTTTGTTTCGTTTTTAATATTTTATTAAATAAGAGGCGTCACTTTAAAATAATTTATAAAATTGAAAGTTGAAAACAAATAAGTATTATGAATTAGTGCTATGTACCTAAAATACTAAAATTCCACCATTGTGGCAATTATACGTGTTATCATAAAAAATGGTTCTGCGGTTGTTTGGTCGTTCATATGTCTTAAAACGGGCAAAAACAAAACAACACGTACTGAATGGGAACCGTGTGTTTATGTTACACGGTGAATATTAAATCCCTAATGCATGATTTAGAGAAGAGTACTTAATCCATAAAAGCCTATGTATAACAAATAGTACCAAAAACATAAAATGAAAGGGCATCTTGTGCCTATGCGGTATGGAAATTATCGAATTGCTAATACGCATGGTTTCATTGAATGTTATCTTCTAAAGTTTTTCATTTAATATTTTGGCGTCCATCTGTGGCGTAGACGGACAAACGGATAGACATACAGCGGATTTAAAGCGACCAAAACAGCTGACTTAAGCTTTTTGTTATTTTGATCTGAAAATAATTGATTTGATCGTTACTACATGTAGTAACATTTCCTTTGCGATATTCAGTGTTATGTTACTTCCCTTATATCTGTAACTGCCGAACTGTATGCAGGAGAGTATCTTTATCAGGTCTCAAATCGCACTTCATTCCCCATTGCTCTTTTTAACGAATTTAATTTCAAGATCTTTATCTTAATAAGCTTTTAATTGAAAACCTATAATTTCCATGGAGTAAGATGTAATTCAAACTCAGAGAATATTTCTATTCAAGACAGTTTTTGACGAAATTGTTCAGAGTGACTGACAAAATATATTAGCTGATCGTTTGAATGCCATAAAGTGAACATAAGTATGTATGAAGTATAGGTTAATGCTGTTAATAAAAAGGGAAGAAAGACATCTTAGAAGCAAGATATTGGTTTGGATGCAATTTTTTTATATATTTACTCCACAATTTTATAACTGGTTTTCTGGTGAATATATCATTACTTATCTTGGTAAAGGATAAAAATATATCAGGTCTTGTTGTATCAAATTGCAATAAACATTACTTATGCAGTCTGTTTCTGCTAGGTACCGATTGACTCTGTAAGATATTTTGAATGTAGTTTTAATTTATTTGAATAAAGTTCTGGAACAGTGTATTTTGGTTGATGCTTTATCATTATAGTTAATTCAAATTATAAATAATTTGTTTTAACAGCCGATATTCCATTTATTTGTCTTATTTGATAAGTTGAATTTGGCCCAGTTATATCTCGTCACAACCACTCCAAAGATGTTTTTATTTCTAATACTGAACAGTGCTTCCATTATACAGTTAGAATGTATAACAAAACAGTCCACATACCTGAGTGAATTTCGTGCAAATTATAAACAACTTTTATGTGTTTTACGGGAATCGTACGATGCAGATTTTACGCTAGTAGGCCAATTCACTTATATTAGTTTTATGACAAATAAACCCGTTTAATTATTCTTACTTTCTTAATACTTAATGAAATTTGATAAAATAAACTTAAGAATTATTAATTCTTTAATCAAATAATGAAAATGTAAAAAGATCTTAAAAACAATACTCCTATCAAGCTATCGATACGTTTTACTACTACTACTATTACTACTGCTACAACTTCTACTACTACTACTTCTATTACTACTGCTACTACTTCTACTACTACTACTACTACTACTACTACTACTACTACCACTACTACCACCACCACTACTACTACTACTACTTCTACTACTACTACTAAAACTACTACTACTACGACTTCTTTTACTACTTATATTACTATTACTTCTACTTCTACTACTACTACTACTTCTCCTACTACTACAACAACAACAGCATAATTTGTTTAATCAATATCAGTAGCAACAAATGTAACAGCAATTTAATTATCACAGTCAACCGTATTAATAGAATCATCGCATACGCAAATCACTAACACCACAACTGTCATTATGCATATCATCTCAATATGATCATATTAAAACTAATACTCCTGGCTAAGACGGAAGCGCGTCTGACTATCAATCCAAGGGCCATGCGTTCGGATCCCCTCCCAGCCACACTCTGTATTTCTATAGACGAATCCCAATGAGACGCAATGCCGTATAACAATTAACACGGAAAGAGTGGCCGGGCGAGGACTCGAACATCCTCCAAATTCGCAGCGGCGTCTTGTCGGCCTTCCTTTGCATTCTACACAATGCATTTTCGGAAAAGAAATTCATAACAGATATTATGAAATATTGATTTCGTTAACGCTAAATTGCATAATATGTACATGCAATAATATTTTTTAGAATACAACTAGAAAGTAAGTTGTTTGAGTTTAAACATATGTTTATAATAAATGCATACATGCATCAATGAGTGAGTGAGTGAGTGAGTGAGTGAGTGAGTGAGTGAGTGAGTGAGTGAGTGAGTGAGTGAGTGAGTGAGTGAGTGAGTGAGTGAGTGAGTGAGTGAGTGAGTGAGTGAGTGAGTGAGTGAGTGAGTGAGTGAGTGAGTGAGTGAGTGAGTGAGTGAGTGAGTGAGTGAGTGAGTGAGTGAGCGGTGCGGTGCGGGGCAAGGCGAAGCGAAGTGAAAACTTGGCTCATCACATTTATCACGTTAATAAATAAGTCTTATAGTAATCTGAAAGCTAAACGTTTACCTAAATTCATTTAAAAGCAATTTATTGATGATAAATGCTTATTTAATTTATATTTATCAAAATAAAAAATGAATACATCTACTTTTAAACAAGGAATTATATATACAAGTCAATTTTTCTCTTCATTAGTTTAACCGTTTCGTCAATATTAGCCGTAAAATCCAATGTCAATTGATTGGATATTTTAGTCGGGGTTACACAGCTTGCTGTCATGGGATTATAGATCAATTAGCGTCGCATCGCTGGAGGCATATTACACACTCGAGCAGTGGCTATAATTTCGGTCTCAACTTTATAGTGTTGATGATAAATGTTACAACATGTATATGTTAGTTATGGTATATCTGTTGTTGTCTCTTTCTGTCATACGAGGGGATATATATTGACAGAAATCAGAGTAGGCTAGCTAATATATACAAATCATTGATAGATATGCACCTATGGCTATTTAGATATATTTCTCATTCATTGGTTCCTGATTATGACTTCCAAAACGAGAGTATGTATTCTGTTAATAACTAGATCTAGTACGGTTATAATATTGAAGATTGCTGAACACTATGTTTTTAATTTCTTGGATACAAAAATCAAACACTTGTCTTGATTCAGTTCACAAAGGCATTACATCCTGTAAATATGAATCAGTAAATGAGTGGAAATGAAATCCTCTCTATACAAGATAATACGTGCTTTTGTCCTACATTCAGATAGTGCATCTATTGTGGTGGCTGTTCTATTTTATTTTTAAATATATATTCAAGCAAAACATATAAAACAGATTTTATGGAACAGTGGAGCGCGTGATCCAGTGGTAGAGCACCGAACTCATGATCGGAGGATCGTGGGTTCGATCCTCCGCCACGGCTATGTGTGATGTCCTTGAGCAAGACATTTCATCCGAATATGCTTAGTATTGGTTCTAACCAGGAAGACTTCGAGTGTGATTTGCCTAAGTTGTAAGAACTTGTTTCACAATCGAAGTAAAATAAATAAGTTTAAACTAAACTGATTATGCTCATCTAGTATCACATTTAATTTTTTTTCTGTCAGAGCTTACACATATGCAGCCTGTTTCTGTTAGTTACCGACTGACTCTGTTAGATATTTTGACTGTAGTTTTATTTGATTTGAATAAAGTTTGGCAACAGTTTATTTCGGTTGATGCTGTGTCATTATAGTAAATCAAATTATAAATAATTTGTTTTACCAGCCGATATTACAATTATTTGTCTTATATTATAAGTTGAACATGGACCAGTTATATCGCAAATACTTTTTATTTAATGCAACGGTACATGTACATGTAAAATGTTAATTACTTTGTTATAATGATATACTGAGAAAAAAACATAAGACGTGCAAACAATTGCTCCGAACTAACGGTTATCAACACGACTTTTTACAAAAGTTGTTTTTGCTAATTTGAATATAATATATTAGAACGTGTATATTTTTCTCATGGTTGAGAACTTGACTAAAATATTATAACGATATACATTAATAAAATGACGATAAATAAGTTTGATAAATATTGGTTAAAATTATTCGAGCTAAAAAAGGGATATTTCTTAATTTGCAAATAGCAAACAATTAAACAGTTCTCAACTTTGGAGATAATTTTTTTTCCTAGTTGACGACCTTGGTCGATATATTTTGACAACATATATAATGGGACATAATTGAAGAAAACTGGATAATACTTATTCAAGTGAAGGGAAATCATTTATTTTGCAACGGTCATTAAACTGGTTATTAAACTCGACATAGATTTTCTGCCAATAAACATGCTAAGTTTGCAAAAGATTGAATTACATCATTATTGTTTTGGACAAGTGGAAAGCTGATTTTAGTTCTTTATTTTTCAATAATAGTAATGGACAACACCAGGCACATTTACATGTAGACTTCTCCTATGATAGTAACACTGCAAATTTGCCTTTTAATGATAATATATGTTTTTGAAGTAAAAAAAAGCCATTGAAAATGCAAAGCGAGGTAAAGCTTGTGGTATTGATAATATTCCAAGTGAGGTATTGCGTAATGATACGTCCGTTTTATTTCTTCATTTTGTATCTAATGTTTGTTTTAATAATGGCACAGCTCCATCTATCTGGGGTAAATGTATCATTAACCCAATACCCAAGTCTTCTACTGCGGACCCAAAGGCCATCCTTTCTTATAGAGGGATTGCATTAGCAACTAGTATGTATATAATGTATTGTAATATTTTAAATAGCCGTTTAAGTGAATGTTGTGAAAACAATTCCAAAATACATGTAGTCGATGAACAGAACGGGTTTAAGAAGAAGGGTAGTACGATAGATCATATTTCATCACTTACTAGTATTATTGATACCAGAAAAAGCTTAAGAAGTCTACATTTTATGCTGTCATAGACTTTCGAAAAGCTTATGATTATATAAATAAGGATATGCTTTGGAAAAGACTTTATGATAATGGTATCTGTGGTAAGATGCTTCTTGCTTTTAAGTCATGATACGTTTCTGTTTCGTTATGTGTTAGAGTGACTAACCTTAAAACTGAGTGGTTTGATGTACAATGTGGGTTAAGACAAGGGTGTGTTTTATCTCCTTTGTTATTTAATTTATTTATTAATGACTTGGCATTGTATTTGAAAAGCCTTAATATTGGAATATCGGTAAAAAATGATAACATTTGTATTTTAATGTCTGCCGACGATATCGTTCTATTGGCAGAAAATGAAACAGATTTACAGAGATTAGTATCTGCCCTATCTGATTGGTGTGATTTAAATGATATGTCTATTAATAGGAACAAGAGTAACGTTATTCATGTTCGACCATTTTCAACTCCCAAAACTGATTGTGTGTTCCAGTGTGGTAATGGAATCTTGCACATGGTTAGTAAATACACTTATCTTGGAATAGTACTGCAAGAACATTTGGATTTTAATGTTACTGCTAAAGCTGTCGCGCAGAGTGTAAGTCGTGCCCTTGGTCTCTTAATTGCTAAAAGTAAAGTGATTGGAGGAGTCCAATATAACGTGTATACAAAACTTTATGACTCTATTGTATGGCCTGTAATTAATTATGGGGCTGCAATATGGGGTTGTAAATCATTTTCATGCATTGGTGCTGTTCATAACCGTGCTATGCAATTCTTTCTTGGGGTTGGCAAATATACGCCAAATTCAGCAGTAGTCGGTGAAATGGCTTGGCAACCTACTATTGTTCGTCAGTGGAAAACTATATCTACATACTGGTGTCGTCTATTCTCTATGAATGAAAGTAGACTCAATAAACGGATTGCACTCTGGTCTTACTCAAAAGCTAATGTTTCCTGTAAAAATTGATTGTACACTGTAAAAAAGCAGTTTGTATCACTTAATCTTCATCAGTTTTCATATATTAATGTTAATGTCCCTGTGCGTACTCTTGTTGATAACGTCACAAAGAAAATAATTCTGGATATTTAAACCAGTGATTGGTTTTCATCTATAAGGCGAGTAGACAGTTTGTCTGGTAAAGGACCAAACAAACTACGCACCTACCGTTTATTTAAAAATCAATTTGAAGTTGAAAATTATTGTAAAATTCTATTACCTTTAAGGCATAGGTCCTCTTTTAGTTAAGTTTCGTTGTGGTGTTGCCCCAATAAGAACTGAGACCGAAAGATATGATAATCTTAGGTAAGAAGATAGAAAATGCCCATTTTGTATTACAGTGGAAGATGAATGTCATGTAATTTTAGAATGTCATCTTTATAATGATCTTAGAAATGCTTTATTTGAAAAAGCAGCTGCAATTAATGATAATATTTATAAACTGTCAAATGTTGATAAGTATTTTTATTTTCCCACTCATCTTTGATTCGTGTCTGTGCCAAAACCTGTTTTAATATATTACAAAGATGTGCATTTTACCTTTGTAAATAATGCATTTTTTGTTTTATATGTATAATATTATCTTTTTATCAACTCCTATGTGTATGCTGCAAATCAGTTCTTTTCTGATCTGATCAGAGGGGATAATCGATACTTTACGATATTTTTTATATTGCGCAATAGTACTTTTTTTTCTTGGCAGTATTTTAAAATTTTGTTTATCTTAACACTTTTTAATCAAATCGATTTGCAGCATCACGCATAGTCTTATAATCTGAATCGTTAATTGTATTTTGCATTGTGTGATAGTCTCCTGTAATTCATATATTTGAATGGCTATGTACATAATTATATCGTATGATATTAATGTTATTGTTATTGCGTTGTACATAGATGAGACTACTGAAATAAAGATTAAATATAATATTATTGAATGGGTTGAATTGAAAATGCTATATACCACCAAGCTTCTTCAAATCAGGGTATAAAAGTATAAAAGATCAATGTTTGTTTTAATGTGAACTTAAATACATTGAACGGCCGACTCATTATCACTCAAAAACTCACAGTATACTTCAAAACAATTTTAGCAATGAATCGAATACTTATATTTATTGATACAATTAGAGATTTTTGTAATACACGTACTTAAGAATAGTTATTTATTTGGAATATTAAAGAAATGTTTTTAATTTGATATTTATTTTGTTTATTCAATTAACACTCAGTAACAGATAGTATACTAAATTTGGCCACCGAATCATGCAACAGCTTTTTTATATCTTTGTACATGTCCGGCGACCGTTCGAATTCTGAAGGACGATTGAATTACTCGAGTATATACGATTGAAATTTTACGATAATTTCCGTCATGGAGCAGCTAATTAAATATAGATGTGAAACATGTTTAAGAGAGTTGTCTGCCGTTTTAAATACATGAAGGCCACACACGAAAATATGTTTCATTCAAAAACATTTTTTTTCTGTATTTGTAAAAGAAATATATTCAAATAGTGGTTATTCCGCTTTAAAGTAAAATAGCTCAGATACATATAAAACAAGGAGTTTTTTATTACAATAATAAAGTTTAAGTCTCAATTTGATTTGTATATTATATTAGCCAAACAAACAGCGGCATGGCCATGTTATAAATGCTAAAATTGTAAATAGCTGGTACATATCGGTGATAATAGCGATTTTAAATACATGTTTTGACGAAATTTTACATCAGATATAATACAGATAGCCACAAGTTATGCTAAATATTACAATTACACCAGTTTTTGAATTGAATTTAAAGGTTATAACATCTTGATATGTCACTTTAACGATGAATGTCGGCACTGATTTATAAGTGTTTATCAATGTATCTCTCGATACTGCTCTCGATGAAATACAAGCTTCATGGCAAATATATATAAATGTTTAAATGTAAATATCTATTATGAACCATTTAAAGATGTCAGTAAATAGGTTAAATACTCTGCGAATTCCGTAATCAATTGGTATTATGCCTCGTTGGTGACATAAAATATCAAGAGGAAAGAGAGTATCGAGTACGGAAACTGAGTTTCGAGTTAGAAAAGTGAGATTCGTGTAAGACTACACGAGTGTCGTGATAAAATATACATTGTGACAAAAAAACAACAATATAGTTTGCAGAGGCTTAAAATACATAATTGAATAAAAAAAGTCTTGTTTTATAGTAATGTATATACAATATCGACCTTACCACTAACTGTTCCATTCCGCCACCGAGTTAACTATTTGGTTGGCTGTGGTGTGTACCTTTTAAAATTGTAATAATTTAAATTACCTGTCACTTCTTTATGGTCTGTGTGGGAAGGCAGTGTTTTCTGGATGTAGTCATACCTGATCGCTTTATTTCCTTTTTTTATTAAATGAGGACAATCTTTTTAATTTGCATGTTTTTAAGACAGTCAGGTAAGAAACAAAAATCTGTGATGTATTAGAGATAATTCATTGTGTTTGATTGAAATATAAACACTTTAAGTGGATACAGTTTTTGTAACGAAGGTACATTTAAATCGTTACAGTTAAAATAGAAATATGACGTAATATTACATCATATTGGCAGCACAATATTTCTGTGCATTAGTTTTATATCAGAATTACAGTAATTTAACCTTATCACCACTGATTTATTCCTTAGAGCACTTTTACGTAAGCCATATATACTTTTATTACCTTTTTCGTTTGATTAGTTGTAAATTTTCACTTACAAAATGAAGTGCTCACAAAGTCTAATTTTAAAGTTTAATATAGGTTAACCCTATTCGAACATATTTTCTGGACTTTGTAACAGCACTGTGTAAAATGGTTTCTATTGTTTTGTTCTGTTGTTTGCAGCAGCTTGGCAAAAATATAAAATAATTTGGAATGGTCATGTGTTAGCAACATTAAAACAATTAATGGTATTATTCGTGACAAGATACACGTACATTACAGCATATAACATTTATTTTCACATGTATGTATACATGACCCATTAAAACAGCATATTTGTAGTTCAATGAGTGATATCATGGTAAATTTTGACAGATTAATGTACTTTTAATTACATTAACATTTATTTTACAAAGTATGCGTACATGCTCATGTGTAAAGACATATTTGCATCACATTTGTTATACATGTACAAGCGTAGTTCAAAAGGTGGCATAAATGTATTTAAGCTTTTGGAATAAATGACTGTCCTGATTTTATCATTTAACAACTATCATTCAAAAATAGACATTGCCTATAATTCTGTCAAACAAGTTAAATTTAGAAAAAAATATTTATAGAAACTAACATTAAACAAAAGGCACAAAATGTTATCTCTTTTGAGTCTTTGCTAATCCTTAAGTGTTTTAAATGACTAAACAATGCCCCCAAGACATCAATATGTTTGAAATAATACCTTAAATAAATGTGAAAAACATATTTTCCTGTTTTCTCATAGTGTTCCTATGTTAAACTCAAAAGTCCCTTACTTGACCCAAATGGAATTTAGCCTTTTATTTGAACAAACTCGAACCCCCTGTTCATAAAGATCATTTAAACCAAAATTGTTTATATTTGATTCTTGAGACGATTTATGAATATTTACAATTTTATCCGTTTTTGGGCCCCTCCTGACCTCTTACGGATATTAAATCTCAACTTTTATGACTAAACAATACTCAAGATGATTAAAATAATTCCTAAATTAGACGATAAAAAGAGAATTCACCTTTTTCCCCTTACTATTCTTATGTGAAAATCAAAGTCTCTGTCAAGATGTTGGTGTAAGTATCTTGAACTTAAACGGGATCTTCTGTAAGGCGACATTGTTTTCACTGGATTAAGCTGTAAAATGGCCTAGCTTGAAACTATGTTAAACAATTGTTTACACACAATATGATATACATTTTTTCTCAGGCTTCTTGCCTCATGATTCGTAAACTTCAAACAAAACTAAAATGATTCTAATATTTAAAACTCATACAGAAAAATGATCAAACCAATAAACTATATATAGTATAATGTTTAAAACCCTGTAGTGTTGAACTTACTGTTGCTCAACACTATTTTAAATGATGATACCAGCTGTTCAGACAGCATGTCTGGATAGCATATGTTTGAGACTTGTTTCAAACCTAAACCAAAACTGTATGCTTGGAACACTGCTCAGTTCCCGTACACCTATATGCTTGAAGACTGTTTCAAACATAAGTCTTCAAACTAACCTAAAGCCCATGAAACAAAGCCAAGTTTCAGCACGAAACTAACCTTATATGTTTGAGAACAGTTTCAAACTAAAAACATCAAACTAAACTTATGTGCGTGAGACAATCTCCAGTTCCAGCAAGTTCCAGCACAAGAGCTTCAAACACTAAGCCTTCCCAAAGACTATATCTAGAAAGAATATGTGTCGCAATGTACTCTCCCCCCAACGCTATTAAGGTTTCAAGTACACTTTGACGCTGAAAATCTCAAGCATACTTCTTACAACTTGCTTCGAAAGAAACTGGCTAATACAATATGGTATTGCTTTATTATGAAGCAGAAGTCCGGTTTTTTTGTACTGAAAATCTCCTACATTATATTCAGGTAAACACCTACTTTAAAATGTTGTCCAATTTATGATTATTATTTCAATCATTGATTATAATTTTATCATTCATCTTTTTATGATGAATTATCTTTTAAAATTTATCTTTGGTATAATATTGTATAATAATAGCGAATAATATATAGTTTATTACCTCTCCTCATAATAATTGCTATATACAGACATTTATGCTATAAAACAACGACATTATTTTGACAGTCCACTTACTGGGCCCCTATGGACCCTAGCCCCTTTATTTCTTGTTCTGTGACAGAACTATTCAGGTTGATGAAAATAATTTGTCCAAGCAGAACAGATTTCAAGTTCTTGTAACTATTTAGTTTTCCTGTTATTTCTCGGCTGAAAATATCGTTGGTCATCATTGTGTTTTAGCTGGTGTTAAGACGACATTAGCGCATTGAAATACACTGTTACAATCAGACACTAAAGTGTGTTTTGAAAAAGAAAGAAAGGGATTATATAAAACACTGGATATCTCTGTCTGTCTCTCTCCCTTTCTTTGTTACAGTTAACATATACAGTTATATAAATTATATACACTAACTTTGACCCCATATTACCATAAGGATATGTATTTAAATATGCACAAATAATATATTGAAAAAGGGTTTTCTGACTTGACCTACGCGCCTAGATTAGACTAAGATATACTTCCCGTCAAAAATTGCAACCTATTTTGTGGCATATCAAATGTGTCACGTGATTTAATTTTTATTTCAGTTTATCGATCATATCGGTTTACATATAAAGTAGAATTTGTTTCAAGATTACCACTTCAATTAAGATATAATTTTGTCACGTTTTTGGTCAATTTAATATATACCATTAGGATTTGATTTATTTATGATACTGAGAGTGGTGACCAAATTTGAACCAAATCGTATCCTTTAATTTGACAAATCTAAGCTATATCGGTTTCTCTTTTTTATTGATGTAAATTTCAGATAGACATATGTTGCATTAACAAATACATTTAATGTAAGAAGTAAAATAAACTGTTCAAGGACTAATCATCTTAAAATTATGAAAATTTCAAGAACCGACAAGTAATTTTAATTAAATATGGTTAAATAAATTCAATTACTGTTACTCGCAACTCACTTTTCTTATTCGAAACTTACTTTCCTTGTTCAAAACTCACTTTTCTTACTCGAAACTCACTTTCCTTACTCGAAACTCATTTTCCATACTCGAAACTCCTTTTTTCTTACTCGTAACTCGATACTCGACATATAGAAACCCTCCATAGAGTTATTCACCAGACCGACCCGGGACTTCTATATGTAACAATTGTGTTTCAAGTCCAAATAGTACAGTTCCATAATAGGGGAACCTGCAATATTCATAAAATCAAGACAGTATCTTTTCTGAATTATACTAATTAACATAATCAAAGCAAACTGTCAGAGGTAAAACAGCATAATATGAACAGCGTGTATAGTCAATTTCAAAAGTTGATTATGAATTACTTCAGTACGTTTATAAAATAGTGTTATTAATAAAAAATAACTTTAAGCATCGATTTTGAAATAAAGGATACTTACAAAACTTTGCTGAACATTTATTAACATGTCACTGTAATTCATTTTCATATAGTATGTGTTGTTTCTACAAACATGGAACCCACTTTAAAATCATCAAAACGTGGGTGTTTTTTGCTTCAGCGAAGACGCTGACGTTACACTACTATAGAATGTTCTCTTTCTCTTAGAACGGTGAGGTCATAGCTGGGATTAATTCATTGTCATCTTTAATTAAGCACAAGATACGTACTATTTGAAAGTAGGCTAAAATAGCATGTCTTATGTAACAGACCAAATGATATCTAAAGCGATCATGTGTTTTTATTGTTTACATAGAACATTTAGGTATACGAGTACAAAGTGGTACACAAAAGACAAATTACTTGATTCTGAAAGATGTTACTTAAGAACCAAAACAGCTACGATTCACTTACTGTAGCCAGAGCTAGGAGTTTCACGCTTTCATTATTTATCTCTTTTATCTATGAATTAAATTATTTCACAGGTTAGGTATATCCTTAGATTTTGGTGTGTCACTTGTGCAAAAAAAGTCTTCGCCGCAAATATACTGAGACATAGATATATTTTATTCACCTATCTACTTATCGCTTTCAGAATTAAAATTTAACTCGAACAGTAAAGATTGCATAATCAAATTTTAAAAATAAATGTACACGAAGATCATCGTCAAAGTCCATGTTTGCTCTGTGGTGTTTTAAGAAACAAAACACATTACACGAACATAAATGACAGTGGCACATTGCTAATTGTTCGCAAAATATTGTGAGAATTTAAAATCGTGAGCGTTCAAAATCGATGTTTAAATGTGATTTCTTTTAAAAGATTGACCGTTTCATCACTTTTCACTGATCAATGCCGTAAAAGTGACGTTTCTGAACCGACGTAATGTGAAACGTCCATTCACGGTGTATATATTCCAGAAGCATAACATTAATTCACACTCTGACCAGTCTGGGTCACTGATTCCTGAAGATAATCGAAACATATATGTACATTGCAGAAATGATTGGCAATCAATATGTCCCTCAAGGTAAAATCATTCGTGAACTGTTCTCATAAGACTGTCGCATCCGTTATTTCGAGAAACAGTATGTTTACGTTGACGATTGAAATTATTACTCTGACTTGTAAAAGTTTGTCTTCTCTTCATTATTATTATTTAAGTATATAGTTAGTGTGTCTTGCTTATTGTGAATATGAATAACGTGATAATTTATACACGCCTTTGTACAATTATTATATAGTATGAGGAAACTATGAGTTACACAAACGTATTATTTATATGGGTTGTTGATGACGTTTTTACTTTTACAATACAAATATTGCAATTGTGCTTAGTATTTAACATTTAAGTAAATTGACAATGGAATGAAAGTACTGCAAATGATCTCAACAAAATGTAACATTTGAGTACCTTTTTTCTATTTCACAACACGACGAACATTCAGATATTTCTTCGTCAATCCATTTATTGTCAGTTTAGTTTTAATTTGTTGTTTCCAAAGTCGGTACACGACATTGTATGATATATGTTATACATGCAGTTGTTAAACATATTATTTATCAAGGTTATTGTTTGACACATATTTGTCATTAACGTGGCTGATTGCAGGAACAAGATTACATTAGATAGTATATGGTGGTCAGAGCAAACTTGCCATTCAAGTGTAATATCAAAATCAGATGTTTTAATCAATTCTATCTTTATAAAATTAGGACAAACCTATCTGAAAAATGTCCATGATAATGGGTGAGACACTTATTCTATTCAGGAATTCTGTACAAAGCATTGATGTTTAAAAGTAATAGGTTTACTAATGTTATGGCCTTACCAAATTATCAAAAATTAAAGTAAAGCTTGTATTTACATTATGATAGTTTGTGTAATATAACTGTTAAAAGCGAGTTTATTTTAGCTTGTACGATTTTTATGCATTTTGTTAATTCTATAAATAAACTATATAAATAGTTTTCATTTATTCATTAATATTTCGCATGATCCATAATTTACGGTACATTAGTGTATTACACCGATGGCATAATTTGGAAATTAAATGTTAGAAAAAAAACACTGCTTGCTTATCATATAGGTGTTATTCATATAACTATGCTCTCATATGTAACATGTTATCTTCAATGGCGTTAATTGGTCAATATAAATGACGTTGACGTCATATCGTACGGAGTTAAATTGATACATTTTACTTTATTTTATCTTTATAATCTGATTTTCTTTCTACTTTCGGAGATGACATTGAAATAAATTGTTAATGTAACAATCACGAATAAATGCAATAACGATAATTAACATACATGTAAAATTCTCTATATTTCATTGCTATAATAAAATGATAATATAAGACCAACAGAAGTATAAAAAGGATATAGACACCAAAATGGCATAAACATAATCAAAATAATACTATGCCTTAATTGTACTCATTCTTTGTTTTTTATTTTCCAACAATATATAATAGCACAAGATTAATGTATAAACGTCATAAACGAGATTATCGAACTAGAGCAATATACTAAAAGGAATAGCGTTCGTATATACGGCATTCATGACGAAACCCCAACAAACAGCCGAGGAGACAACACAGAAAGTATTAGAAATATTCAAACAAAAACTCCAAGAAGACATCAATGTCAGAGAAATTGACATATCTCACAGGATGGGACAGTTTAGAAAGGACAAAACAAACTAGTAATATGTAAATTCGCTTCCCGTATGACAAAACAAAAGGTGATAAAAAAACGGCGAAAGTTGAAATGATCTTCAATAATAATAAGAGAGGACTTAACATTTAAAAATGCAAAACGGCTAGAACAAGTTAGTGCGACCACTGGTGTAAATAGTGCATGGAGCGATGAGGGTCGTATCTTTGCTCTGCTGAATAATGGAAGAAAGGTGGTGCTGTTTACTAGTGTATATGTGTACAGAAAGTTTTCCAGAAGTTCGTATATATCATGGCAAAAGTATTACAAAACATGTAACAGCACTGACTGTGTGTTTAAACTTTAAATTTACAATAGTTCACTATCTCCTGAATTAATAAAAACAACAGCTTAAATTACCACCCACTGAACCTCAAAAGTACAGGGGATGGCACTCAGGTGTGGAACTACAAGCATCTGAATACCCAGTTGTAAATCTCCATGAGTTAAAACCATGATTTTACAACTCAATATCAATTTACAGTAGTTTACTCTCCCTTGAACCTTGACGTACATGAGATGGTACTCTGCTTAATATCCCTTGAATATTGAAGTATGTGAGATGGTACTTTACTTACTATCCCTTGAACCTTAAGGTACGTGAGATGGTACTCTGCTTACTATCCCTTTAACCTTAAGGTACATGTGATGGTACTCTGCTTACTATCCCTTGAACCCTGGGGTACATGAGATGGTATCTGCTTACAATCCCTTGAATCTTAAAGTACATGAGATGGTAATCTGCTTACTATCCCTTGAACATTGAGGTATGTGAGATCGAACTCTGCTGTAGATCTGTACATGCATGCACATCCAGTTGTAGATCTGCATGAGTTAAAATCATTAATTTACAATAGCTCACTATCAATTAACACTGGTTCACTTTCCCCTGAATATTAGGGTACATGACATAGTAATCTACCATAGATCAGCATATGTATGCGCATCCGGTTGTAGATCTGCAGGAGTTAAGACCATGAATTTACAATAACTCACTATCAATAAACAATAGTTTACTATCCCATGAACCTTCAAGTACAGAGGATAGTACTCTGCGGTAGATCTGCACATATGTGCGCATCCGTTTGTAGATCTCCATGAGTTAAAACCGTGAATATACAATAACTCACTATCAATTAACAAGAGTTTACTATCCCTTGAACCATAAGGTGCAGGGGATCGTATTTTGTTACGGATCTACACATGTATGCGTATCCAGCAGCAGATCTGCAGGAATTAAGACCATACATTTACAATTTCTTACTATCAATAAACAACGGTTTACTATCCCCTGAACCTTAAAGTATGGGGGGGGGGGGGCGGGGGTAGTATTATGTTGTGTATCTATGCATGTATGCGTATCCAGTTGCAGGTCAACATCAATTAGAACCATAATTTTACAATATCTCACTATCAATTAACAATTGTATACTGTCCCCTGAACCTTAAAGTATATTTAGTTTAGTTTGGGAGATAGTATTCTGTTGTGGCTCTGCACGTGCATGCATACCCTGTTGTAGATATGCACGAGTAAAAACCATGTACTAACAATATCTCACTCTCACTTAACAATAATCTATCTTCCCCTGTATCTTAAATTACATAGAAATCTACTATGCTGTGGATCCGCACACGTATACGTATCCAGTTACAGATCTGCATGAATTAAGATCACGAATTTACAACAAAATCACTAACAATTAACAATAGTTTGCTACCCCTTGGACCTTGGAGTACAGAAGATAGTACTCGGTTGTGGATCTGCACATGTGTGCGTACCCAGTTGTAGATCTGCATGAGTTAAAACCATAAATTTACAAAGGCTCACTATAAATTTATATAAATTTACTATAAATTCATACGTGTGTTCTCGGAGGAAGTGTACGCTTTTATAAAATCCCATGTTTATTCTCATTATGATATATTTTGATAATTAGTTTTGTTTTTGTGATACAGTTTTCCTATTATATGCATGCGCTGTTTTGTATTTTCTTATATGTTTAGTTTAAACCAATGAAATCATATCACACTATCCCCTAAATCACCTTACATGACAGGACGCACGTCTATATCAAATGTGAGTTTTAGTGACTGCTGTAATCAAAGTCACCGCCTTATGTTGTAATATGTTCTCTGATCTTAATAAACAATACATGGATATCCAATTAAAGTCTGTTAGGGTCCTATACATTATTTGTTAATAATTTTATAGAATAAAAATATACAACTGTTATTAAATATATACAATACATGTTATTGTGGTTGAGAACTTGCTATATGACAAAATTTATGAAAAGCAAAAATTCAGTAATTAAAATTACAGTTTGTTTGTTTTTGCTGCACTACAACAAGTAAGTTTTTTATGTATGTGTATTCTTTATTATATGAGAATAATGTTACAAATGATATTGCACAGTATATTTGTATGTATTTGGTTAAGGAATGTGTATTAAGAATAATCATAAATATTGATCTGAATTTCAACTGAACACATAAAACTCTAATCCTGTTTACAAAATAGACTGTAATAGTATCGCTTAGACTCCCTGTGCATTTTCACTGTAATGCTTATTTTGTAACTCAACTCATTTCAGCTTAATTAATCTCAATATTTTTTTGTAACCCTCATTTACATTACATGCGACGAAATACTAGAATATATTGTACCCTGTAATATTTATATTGTTATTTTGTGATCAGTGACTTAATTACTTGTTTATATATCTCTGCGGTGTCTAACGACAGCGCTTGGTATTGAAAGATAGTATGTTTGTGTTTAATGTGAGTGTGTGTAGGCATAAACGTCACTCATGTCCATGTAAATTCACAAATACCTAATATATTGTTAGCACACTTGACCATGCTGGAATGTATATGCACCGTACCTAAATATAGAACCTTTAGGTGTAAAAAAAAACTGTTACTAGTCAGGTTCGGCAAACTGATTTAGATGTGTGTTTGTAACAAAGGATAGAGCTAAATATTAAAACATATATATTTTCACCATTAATTATATGTCACTAGTGAATGTATACCATTATTATTGAGTGGATATGTATACATTAGGCATGTATATATGCGTACGTATATGCGTATGTGCGTATGTACATGCGGACATGTGTGCGTATGTGCATGTGTATATACGGATGTGTGGACGTGTGGACGTGCATGTTTATGTTTGTACGTTCGTGCGTGCCTATGTACATGTTTGCGTGCGTGTTTACGTTTGTACGTGCGTACGTGCGCATGTACATGTGTACGTGCGTGTTTACGTGGGTGCGTATGTACGTGTTACGCATGTGCGTGCGTATGTATGTATATGCGTGTGTGCGTGCTTGCTTGCGTTCGTGCGTGCGTGCGTGCGTGTAGGCGTGCATGCGTGCGTGTACGGATGTAAGTGCGTGTGTACTTATGTAGGTATGTACTTGTGTGCGTGTGTATGTATGTACGTATGTATTTGCGTATGTACGTGTACACGTGTGCATGTATGTACGTATGCACGTATGTATGTATTGTGTGTGTGCGTATGTATGTACGTACGTGTGGGCGTATATGCGTATGTATGTGCCTATATACAGATGTACGTGAGTATGCACTTATGTAGGTATGTACGTGCGTATGTATTTGCGTTTGTACGTGTACACGTGTGCATGTGTGTGCGTATATACGTACGTATGTATATATGTGTATATGTAAGCACGCATGCATTGGCATGTAAAACTGGTTTACTATTTCGCTATGAACAGAGATGTAACTTAAATTTAGTAAAGCCAGAACGTAAGAACTGAAAACTATAATATAAGGGTGTTGTTTTCTGTTTTTCTCATGTCAGTGACATAGTATTTTTGTTTTTCTTTAATTAGCTACCACTATAATGCTGTTTCCATGCGCATATAGAACGGTATTGAGAAGAACGGGATATACTGATCTTATGATGGCCATAAATGCATCTCAGTCTCTGTATTATCCTAAATGAGCACCTTGAATTTCGTTTTTCGCTTCAAGGACTCTCAAATAGGATATTACGTGTAGATCTAAACATAGCATCTTAAATATGTCATTGAGATGCACCTGGACATATTGATCTTACGATGGTCGTAAACGCATCTCAGTCTCTTTGTTATCCTAAATGAGCACATTGAATTTCGTTTTTCGCTTCAATGACTCTCAAATAGGATATTTCGTGTAGATCTAAACATAGCATCTTAAATATGTCATTGAGATGCACCTGGACATATTGATCTTACGATGGTCAAAAAAGCATCTCAGTCTCTTTGTTATCCTAAATGAGCACCTTGAATTTTGTTTTTGTTTCAAGGATTCTTAAATAGAATATACCATGTAGATCTAAAAACTTTTGTTCATCGCAGTCTCATTATGCTTCTGAAGAGGTGTTGATATTGTTTTTTCCGATGGCTTTAAAGCCAAATCATATATGAGTCAGAATTGTGTAGGGACTTTTGTGGTTTTTTGTGTGTTTTTTAAAAAAAACAACAATATCTTAAACTGTTTATATATTATATAAAATAGAAATATATAACTAGCTGATGCAGTGTTGAGACACATGTACATTTATACAGCTAATTAATTGTTTTTAGGTCTAATTATATGATCTATCAATAAATTATTCTTGATGTCATGTTAAGAATGACGAATTCAGTAGAATGTTCTGATTTTCAGTTAAAGCAGAAAAACTGCTATCGAGAATATTAGTAACTGACGTTTCTATTATTTAGTGTCCATTGTGTTTGAATCATAATTGGAAACGTATATGCAGGCTATCTTGTTTATAACTATCGAGTTTTGTTTCATAAAAACTATGAATTTGATGGAAACAAAAAAAATATGTTAAAAAAACATTTTACTAAAATATAGATGGTCGTATTTTTTTTCTCCAAAATTTTGGTGTTGTTACATGTATTTTTGTGACTTCAAAAATGTCACCATTCCACAGCTTTTTGATGCTGTTAAAGAATTCTAGTAAAATATTTAAACAAAAAATACTTCAAAACCTTGGAGGGGAAAACTACCAATCTCTTACTCTAGTTACTGTCGCTCTTCATGTCTGTTTAATAGAGTTATATATATTGTTAGTCTGGTTATCTCTGGTCAGGAGAGATGGAATCTATTGCTATTGGTTAGTTTTATAAATTATCATGACTGATAAAATTACATTTGTGTCCATGAATGTACAGGGTCTTGATGATAAAAACAAAAGAACAGATACATTTAATTTTCTTAAAGAAAAAAAAAACTCTATCTATTTTTACAAGATACGCATTTTACAGATAAAGAAATTAATTACATACGCATTCTGTGGGGCTATGAATGTTATTTTAGCAATTTTACTAGCCAGTCTAGAGGAGTTGCCATTTTTTTAAATAATAATTTTGAATTCAATATTCACTCCAAAGAAACGGATCAAAATGGAAACAAACTCATATTGGAAACAACTATAGCAAATAAAAAATACTCTCATTAATATTTATTGTCCTAATAAAGACGAGCCCGACTTCTATAATCAAATTGAAAATAATATTTAAGCTAAAGATTCTTCTTATATTATAGCAGGAGATTTCAACCTGGTTTTGAATCCAGATATAGATTGTTTTGACTATTTATACATTTAAATAATCCAAATGCTCGAAATACAGTATTAGAATTAATGGCGGAATGTAATTTAATTGATTGCTGGCGGGATCAAAATTAAGATAAAAAAAGAATATACATGGTTCAAAGAGAATACCCAAAAAAAGCTAGATTAGATTAGTTTTTAATTTCTGAACGTCTTATGACAGACATTGATAAAGTTACAATTAAACCAGGTTACAGAACAGATCATTCGTTAATATTATCAACATTTGAATTTGGAAAGTTTAAAAAAGGTAAATCGTATTGGAAAATGAACAACTCATTATTTAAAGATACAAAATATGTTGAAGAAATAAAAAAACAACAATTAGAATGGTGAAATCTCAATATGTTAAAGAAAATCATTTCGCAGACATACATACTATTGCAAACAAAGATATAGAATTAAGCATAAATGATCAATTATTTTTTTGAAGTACTTCTTTAAGAAATCAGAGGAAAAACTATTTCATATTCATCTTTCAAGAAAAAACAACAAATTAAAAGGGAGGAAAATTATATATATAGAAATAAAACAACTAGAAAAAACAATATACTAGACCATACCGCTATTGAATCAAAAAAGAAAAGATCTTTACGATATAAGAGAGAAAAAAATGGATGGGAATAAAATTCGATCACGAGCAAAGTGGGTACAGAAAGGAGAAAAAAATTCTTTTTTTTTTTTTTTGTAATTTAGAAAACAGAAATTTTATTTCGAAATCAATGGTAAACAGTAGGACTAGTAATGGTCAAATTATTAACTCGCAAAAAGAAATACTTAAAGAAACACAATTATTCTATAAAAAATGTACTCATATAATGAAACCACCAACATAGATTTAAATATTGTCCTCTCAAACGTTGATGTCCCTGTACTAGATGAAAATTTAAAATCATCACTCGAAGGCCCCGTTACTTACCAAGAAGTGTTGCATTGTCTGAAAAACATGCAGAATAATAAAAGTCCAGGTCTAGACGGTTTTACTGTTGAGTTTTTTTTAAGTTTTTCTGGTATGGTATAGGGGATTTCTTAATTCGTGCTATAAACGACTGTATTATCAAAGATAAACTATTCATTTCTCAAAGATAAGGAGTCATTACATGTTTACCAAAAGGAAATAAAGATAAACAACTTTTAAAAAACTGGCGTCTCTTTTAAATGTGTCATACAAACTGGCATCAGCAAGTATAGCACAAAGGATAAAACATGTTTTACCACATATTATTAATGAAGATCAATCAGGTTTTTTATCTGGCAGATATATAGGTGAAAATATTAGATCATTGTTTGACCTTATGTTTTATGTTGAAAAACAATATTTACCTCGAATGCTTCTTTTAATCGATTTTGAGAAAGCGTTTGATTCCGTTAGTTGGTCTTTTATTTTCTCAGTTCTAGAGTTTTTAAATTTTGGCTCTTAAATTAAAAAATGGATACAGTTATTTTATACAAATGTTGAATCAAGTGTAATTGCTAATGGGCATTTATCTGAGTGGTTTTATCCACAACGCGGTTGTAGACAAGGTGATCCATTATCCCCGTATATTTTCATCATATGTGCAGAGATCCTTTCTGTTCTGATTCGAACCAACCCTGATATAAATGGAATAAAAATTGGAAATACAGAATTTTTGATTTCACAATACGCTAACGATACTTCACTCATATTGGATGGGTCTGAGAAATCTTTATTAAACACTCTTAAGGTATTAAAGTTTTATGCAGAGATCTCCGGCCTTAATGTAAATGTCGAAAAAACAAAAGCAGTTTGGATAGGTTCAATGAAAATAAGTGACTTAAAATTATGTGAACAATGGAATCTATCTTGGGTTAATGAGTTTATGGTATTGGGAATACACTTTTCTGTTGATTTAGATAAAATTGTTAACATAAAATATGAAGATAAAATACAACAGATTAAACAACTTTTAATAAGTTGGTCAAAGAGAATCCTTACCCCAAAAGGAAAAATTACAGTTTTAAAAAGTCTGGCGATATCGAAAATAAATAATTTAATTTTAACATTACCGAATCCAAAAGATAATCAAATAAAAGAATTAAATTCATTATTTTTTTATTTTTTATGGAAAGGGAAACCTGATGAAGTCAAACGTTCGGTAGTTTGCCAGTCGTACTTGAAAGGAGGTTTAAAAATGGTTAACTTAGAATTATTTATTTCCTCTCTAAAACTGACATGGATAAGACGTTTATTAACAACTGACAACAAATATTTGGATATTTTTAAAACAATGAATCCGTTTATATTAAATTTCATCTTATTTGGTTCAGATTTTATTAACAACCACATCAATAGAATTTATAATCAGTTTTGGAAAGATATTTTCATGTCATACATTACATTTTCATCAAATATCGAACCTACCACATTGTCTGGTTTACAATGTTCATACATTTGGTACAACTCTAAACTTAAGGTCGGAGGCTCGAGCATTTTATAAGCATTGGTTTTCTAAAGAAATATTAGTTATAAATGACCTAATGAATAGCAATTGTAATTTGTATACCATTAGAGAATTCATCAACAAGTATAATATCAATACAAATTTTCTTGAATTTGAAGGGATTATTGCATCAGCAAGACAATACATAAATAAATTTAAGTGTCAACACTTAGCCAGTAATTGCCAAAACCCTATATGTCCACTTTCAGTCTTGACTATTGTTAAAGATAAAAAGGGTTGTAGAGCAATATATAAAACATTTTTTTCAGGAAATAGTGAACCTTCTTCAAAATGTAAGTGGGAAGAGGAATTAGATATAAGAATTAATTTAAGATGGTCAAAATATTATGCTCTACCATTTCGTTTCACTGCAGATACGAATTTGCAATGGTTTCTATATAGAATCAACCATAAAATATTGGGTACAAACTCATTCTTGAAGAAAATGAATATCGCTATTTCAGAAATGTGTACATTCTGTCAGACAGAAATTGAAACCATAAAACATCTATTTATAGACTGTGCAACATCAAAACAATTTATGTCTAGTCTTGTTGACTATATCAAAGAAAAGAACAGTGCTATTATTACAAACTGGTCCATTAATGATATTCTATTTGGAAACAAAGAGTTTGACCCAGTGTTGAATAAATTGTTATTGATAACAAAAATATCATCTTCAACCATTATAAAATAAAACAGAACTCTGTTTAACAAACTTTAAACATTATATTCGAAATCATTTTAACACAGAAAGATTATAGCAAAAGTAAACTTTAATTTTAATAGGATTCGATGCTCTTTGGGAGGTCTATAAACCTCTTGTAATTTAAGATACATTATTGATTCCCCTCCGGGTTTTTTGTGGTTAAATTGCTTTAAATATTTATACAATCAAGTACAGTTGATTGATCCTCCCAATCTTTTCTTTTTCATACAAGTATTATTATTATTATAAAAAAAATGCTACTATTTAGTATTTAAAGAACATGAACAAAACAAGCAGTTTTATCAGTCTCAGATGATTTTAATGTCTATAAATAAGTAAATGTTACATAATTCTTTAAATTAGAAATATATAATGTCACATAGTCATTCTTCGAGATTATATATAATATACAAATATGTAACATACAACATTTATGTCTATGTTTAATATTTCAATGAAGTTATCTTATTTTGTATACAACGCACGGAGAGCGGGTTTCTGTTTCAACTATTCAGTAACGGCTGGGAATTAAAAGTAACGCATTTTTTTTAAACCAGCGCAAGCCACCACGGTTACATATATTTCTTTAAACTTATGTTTCTTATAGATACTTCTACGAATACCCGAGTGTGTTGATGAAACATAAGCCTGCTCTATGTTGTTGTTGTTTTTTTTAGATTTTTTGTTTGTGAGTTTATTTTTCTTTATCACAAACAGAATAAAGAGCAAATTTTCCTTTTAAATAAATAAAAAAATATTTGTACAAAATGAAACAATGTAGTATATATAGTCATTGTATAACTTATTTGATATCAATAACAATATATATATATATATATATAATGGAAGTTAACAAATTCACTAAAAAACTTGAAAAGTTTGCCCTTAATTTTACAAATGTAAAAATGTTGAATTTTGCATTTATTATATTATAATGTGCTTCTCTACATCTGGTATTGTAAAACTGTTACAATGAAATAATAAATTACAAAAAAAAATGTCATTTCAGTATCGGCGAGATTTGAAGGAATGGATGGCGCAATGATTGAAACGTATATAAAAACTTTAAAAGAAGGGACGGAAAAACGCAGATCATTTAGATTGATGATTGTCGGACACTACGGCGTTGGAAAAACTACTATTGCAAAGAAACTGCTGAACTCTTCCTTAGAAGGAACAGAAAGCACAAATGGCATTGACATACATGTACATAAATGTATGGCTAAGGATACGAGTAACTGGAAACTGACAAAACAGAGAGATCCAGCAATCGAACAATGCGAACGAATGATAAACATAACAAAAGATATGAAACTTCACGACAATGAGCCAAAACCTGCGAAGAAATGGTTTACAAGAACCAGTACAAAAGATATAATCGATTGGGCATCGACTAAACAGCTCTCAGATTTGAAAGTTATAGACGATATCCCAACAAAGTCAGACAAAGATGTTAAAATGTTTGCTCAAAAAATGAAAAAGAAAAGTAAATTCAAATTCAGAAAAGAACCATCTGAATCGGAAGGCAAAACTAAATCAATACATATCTGGGACTTTGGAGGTCAGTTTGAATTCTACGCAACACACCAACTATTCCATAGTCAAGATGCTGTATACTTGTTAGTGCTTGACATATCAAAGAAGTTTGACGACATGGTTGTGGATACAGAATTTCCGGAAACTTCGTCAAAACGGAATGTAGAGTCATTCTGCAAATTTTGGATGCATTCTATTCATTCATTCGTGGGTGGTCCAGATGGCAACCCGCCAGTAATTCTCATTGGCACACACACAGACAAGTTGGCAGTTGATAAGCTGAGGAAAAAGGAGACAGCCAAAGCTTATTTTCGTAGGTTTAGAGACTTGTTTTCTGGTACAGAAATTGAAAAGCATCTAATCTGCATCGATTTCATTATAGATAAAACGTCCAAGCCAGATGACTTAATGAGACTACGAAAGTATATTATTGAAGTTGCCGAAGGGAAAGCCAAGGAAATGCCAGCAAAGTGGATTCCATTTGAAAGAAGCTTATCCGAAAGGACTTCACAGAAACATGTGGCATTTGAAGAGGTTAGTCAACTTGCGAATGAGCATAATATCAGACAA
The DNA here is from genome assembly GCA_029582155.1 of Panopea generosa. NCBI lineage: Eukaryota > Metazoa > Mollusca > Bivalvia > Adapedonta > Hiatellidae > Panopea > Panopea generosa. The sequence continues at coordinate 50,025,582 of CM055896.1, forward strand.
AAGAAAGACCTTATCACATGTCTACAGTATTTCCACTCACAAGGCACTTGCGTCTATTTCAACGAACCGGTGCTATCAGAATGCGTAGTACTCAATCCACAATGGATTATAGACGCCTTTAAATGCGTTGTAACGCATGAAAGATTCCGTAAACCAAACACAGTACTTCGTCAAGAGTATGAAGACTTAACGTCTAAAGCGATTTTGCGGGATCGGCTTATAGACGACGTATGGAAAGATGAGCAAGCAGATTTCATGGAGAATAAACAATTGTTGATACAGTTTATGACAAAATTTGGTATCATTGCCAAGGCAAAGTTGTTTGAAGAAGAAACTGGACAGGTCCGTGACCTTGACTTCTTCCTCGTTCCGAGTCTATTGAGAAATAGCAGTACAGGGACAGGCGTAAATGCGTTTATTTCAAAACACAGGTCTACCAAAACATTCCTGGTTTTTACGTTCAAAAACGACTCCATAGCTCCTACATTGTACAACAGAGTAACTGCTGCTGCCCTGCATATGTGGCCTGTTGTACAATGGCCTGTCGTGAAAGGAAACGAAAACATTTTGTTGTTTGAAGACATCGGTTTTTATAGGATGGATATATCACATGCCGGAATAATATATGTAAAGGATCAAACAATTGAAATACGGGTATTGAAACTGTGCAGCGAGGAGGATGATAACAAGCAAAATGATCGTCTACGACGGTTCATTGAAATGATTTTGAAACATGAATTTGGCAGATTCCAGTCAGATGATACGCAATATGAAATTGGCATTCGCTGTGCTGTTGAGTATGAAGGTAGCACAAATGTTTATCAAATGAACAAACTTGAAGGGAAAACAACTGTTCCTTGTCCTGATTTGAACCATGATATTGACGTCAATACTGTATTGCAGGAGTGGTACACTGATTATGTAAATGGAGCAGAGCAAGATTATACATTGGAATCTTACGGAGAAGACAAGTTAGCTCAAAAAGTAACAGAGAAAGATCTTCCTAGAATAGCAAGGGCAATAGGATGTAATTGGGAGTTACTGGCATATTCACTCGGTGTTTCCCACGCAACATGCGACCAAATCAAACTGGATTATCCAAATAGGACTGTGCAGCAGATTGACAGAATGCTACTCAAATGGATTGAGACTTGCGAAAATCCCACATTTCAAACCCTTTTGCATCACATCGAGGATACAAAAGATGTCACAGTTAACCGAGATCTGATCAAAAATATATTGGATAGTTTCGAGTGGTAGATAAAATTGAGTTATTGTTAAAACTGATGACATAAACTGTTGACTGAATAGGACATAACCATATATACATCATATAATATAATTCAACGCAGAATCATTGCGTGATATATGAGAACACATTAAAAGATACCCTCATGCAGCGAATGAAGTAGAGGAAGCTTATATATTGATATATCGCGGAGAAGAAAAAAATAACAAGGAAAAATCAGACAATATAAATTATATGACTAGGACATCTAAGGCGAAATGTAACATACGATCAGTCCAAATTGGACAAAGTAAAAACGGAATGATTCTCCATTGAAGTCGGTGAATTGACACGTAACAAATAATAACTCATATCCGTTTTCAAAATAAGAACACACACTGTACATTTGAAAACGACAAATTAATGAGTGAGAGTTAAAATGTAAATAACTTCAGTGCAGATGCATATCGTGAACACCCCCGGTGTTCGGGTACAACGGATATGTATTGGTTTGATAAACGTTGACGCTTCTAAAATAGAAATTCACGTTTTACGGTTTAAACACTAATTATATTATTAACATATTCAAGTGTTATTGACACGTTTTTTTATGATTTTACTAAAGACAAGTAATACCTTTACTAGAATATGTGATTGCAACGCCGTTTGCGTTTTCTAAGAAAATACCTCTGCATATTGAAATTTGGTTATTTCAAGTGATATACTATAATCTTTTAATACGAGTAAACGGCAATAAATTCATCTAACAAATCAACAAATGTTCATATGTAATGATTCACTGCTTCATTTTAAAAGTGAAAAATGCATGATTTACGACGGATGCAGATTCAATAGAACTCGGATCAGAAAAGCAGGTGGATATGAACAATGTGGATATGACAAAATGTGGATTTTCTTTTGTTTTACTTTATGTGGATAATTATTAAATACAGTACTTAAAGGGTGTATGTCAGGAAAATACGCTGAAGGCTGATGTCAACCAAACACGAGGGACGTTCAAAATAAATCGGACTTTTTCTCTAATGAAATTATTTTTTTCCTCAGGATAACAAACTTACATAAATAGTAACAGCTTTCCATTTTGAAACTTTCTGGATAGTTTAATGCGGAACTAGAATGATGGGTCTAAAGCAACGAACGTCCCATTTACCATAGTAACGCATATTCGGCGCACGACATTTTAAATTCCTTAAAACGTACTAAAACGCCGTTACAAATGCAAATATGGTTGTCCAATAGCTTTAATAATCCGTCAAATTGTAACATAACGTCCTAGCAACATCACTACTAAATTTGACGTCATTCGCATTTCAAATACAAACGAAAACTGCGTTTTAAAAGACTGTGATAGAGATATTTCCATAAAAATATCGCGTCATCGGAAAAGTTGGAAATTAGGGCAAACATAAAGTTTTGCGTGGATCTTGGAAAGACGCCAACGGAAACAGAGAAGTTGATGCAGAAAGTACCACAAAACAGTTTTGTAAAACGTGAACTAGTGTTAACGTGGCATAAGAAATTTGCCTACGGACGCGATTCATTTGAAGATGATAAGGGGAGAGGACGAATGTCGAAAATTAGCAGTGACGTCCTGACGTCCTGACGTTTGTTCGTGATACACTTGATAACGATCGGCGATTGACAGTTAAGGCATTATCCATCAGGATCGGTGTTAGTGTGGGAACAATTTATACAATTCTAACGGAACATTTAAAGATGTTCAAGGTACACGCACGGTGGGGGACCAGGATTTTAAAGGAAAACGTAAAAGAGCGATGTGTGAAGGATTCTATAAAATATCTTAAGCGATACAAAACGGACGGTGTTGAATTCCTAGACAGGATTATAACAACGATCCTGAGACGAAGAACCAGTCGGTGGTATGGACACGGTCAAATTCGCCTCCACCAGAAAAAGGCACGAGTAAACAAGTGCGGAGCCAAGTACATGTTTATTATGTTCTGCGATCGTCAGGGAATGTTGTTATGCCATGCAGTGCCTCGAGATGCTAAAGAAAAAAAAAGAACACTATTACTCAGAGGTATGAATGATTAAATCTTTTAAAACATATGCTTGTACGAATTTAAATTACTACTGAAAATGTTTTTTTTTTATTATGACACAACTTAATCTAGCTTAGTTTAAACTCAGTATTTATTTAACTATCGAATAAGCAAATTCATTTTGTTCTATCAACAGGTGTAACGACGTGACGTAGCACACGCATCAAGGAGAAAACGACCAGGGAAACCACTCCAGCATTGCCTGTTACACCAGGACAACGCACCGCCACATACGACTGCATCAACACAGTTGGAGATTGATTTGCTTGGTACCGGCCGAGTTGACCACCCACCATATTCACCAGACCTGGCACCATTTGATTTTGCCCTATTCCCAGTAATTAAGTCGCAATTGAAGGGCTGCCGATTGTCATCACTGTCAAAACTACGTTCTGCCACTTCAAATATTATTGCACAGTAACTGTATTGGTATAGAGACATTTTCGATAAGTGGGTAAAACGGCATCGTAAATTCGTGGCATACAATGGAGAATATTAGCAAGTTGTTGACGTGACCGATGTCGTTATGTATATCCACGGTGTGCGCCGGATCTACCGATGTGCCTTCTTTTAAACCGTGCTATTATATCGTAAAATGATTTTACATTACCAAATATCTTTAATACACTTAGCAGAAAGATAACGGTTTTTAATGATGTATGTTTTATTCTATTGCATGGAATAGTATATTTCCTATATAAAAAGTCCGATTTATATTTTAATGTCCCGCGTACATTTAAATTTATGTAATTGATATAAGCGTCTGATTCGTCCATTTAAATGTATATAATTGACATCAACCTCTGATTTGTACATTTAAACGTATATAATTGACATCAGCCTCTGATTTATACATTTAGATATATGTAATTGACATCAGCCACTGATATGTACAATTTAATATTTTTAATTGGCATCACCTTCTGATTTGTACATTTAGATATATGCAATTGACATCAGCCTCTGACTTGTACATTTGAATGTAATTAATTGACATCAGCCTCTGATATGTACAATTTAATTTTTTTTAATTGGCATCACCTTCTGATTTGTACATTTAGATATATGTAATTGACATCAGCCTCTGATTTGTACATTTGAATGTAATTAATTGACATCAGTCTCTGATTTGTACATTAAGATGTATTTTAATGACATCAGCCTCTGATTTGTACAATTTAATATTTTTAAATGGCATCAGCTTCTGATTTGTACATTAAAATATATGAAATTGACACCAGCCGCTGATTTTTACATTTCAATGTATTTAATTGACATCAGCCTTTGATTTGTACATTTCGACATATTTTATTTACTTCAGACTCTGATTTGTACATTTAGATGTATTGCATTGACATCAACCCCTTATTTGTACATTTAGATGTATTTAATTGACATCAGCCTCTGTCTTTTACATTTAAATATATCTAATTGACATCAGCCTCTGATTAGTACATTTGAATGTATTAAATTGACACCAGCCTCTGATTTGTACATTTAACTGTATTTAATTGACATTAGCCTCTGATTTGTACATTTGAATGTATAAAATTGACACCAGCCTCTGATTTGTACATTATAACTGTATTTAATTGACATTAGCCTCTGACTTGTACATTTAAATATATTTAGTTGACATAAGCCTCTGATTTTTACAATTTAATGTTTTTAATTGGCATAAGCCTCTGATTTGTACATTTAGATATATGTAACTGACATCAGAATCTGATTTGTACATTTAAATGTATTTACTTGACATCAGCCTCTACTTTGTACAGTTGGATGTATTTTATTGACATCAGCTTTTGATTTGTACATTTAAATGTATTTACTTGACATCAGCCTCTGATTTGTATATTTAGATATTTGTAATTGACATCAGCTTGTGGTGTACAATTAAATATTTAAATTGGCATTAGCCTCTGATTTGTACATTTAGATATAAGTAACTGACATCAGAATCTGATTTGTACATTTGAATAGTTTTAACTGACATCAGCCTCTGATTTGTACATTTAGATGTATTAAAGTGACATCAGCCTTTGATCTGTGCATGTGAATGTATTTAATTGAGACCAACCTCCGATTTGTACATTTAGATGAATTTAATTGACATTAGCCTCTGATTTGTACAATAAGTTGTATCTAATTGACATCAGCATCTTATTTGTACATTTAAATATATTTAATTGACATCAGCTTCTGATTTGTACATTTTAATGTAATAAATTGATATCTTCCACAGATTTGTACATTTAGATATATTTAATTGACATCAGCCACTGATTTGTACATTTAGATGTATTTAATTGACATTAACCTCTGATTTGTACATTTACATGTATTTAATTGACTTCAGCCTCTGATTTGTACTTTTGAATGTATTTAATTGACTTCAGCCTCTGATTTGTACATTCAAATCTATCTAATTCACATCAGTCTCTGATTTTTACATTTGAATGAATTTTATGGATACTTTCCTCAGATTTGTACATTTAGATGTATTTAATTAACATTAGCCTCTCAGTTGTACTTTTAAATGTACTTACATGACCTTAGCCTCTGATTTGCACATTTAGATGTATTTAATTGACATTAACCTCTGGTTTGTACATTTGAATGTCTTTAATTGACTTCAGCCTTTGATTTGTACATTCAAATGTTTTAAATTCACATCAGTCTCTGAATTGTACATTTGAATGCATTTAATTGACATTAGCCTCTTATTGGTACATTTAGATGTATCTAATTGACATTGGCCTCTGATTTGTAAACTTAAATGTATCTAATTGACATCAGCCTTTGATTTGCACATTTTAAGATGTATTTAATTGAACTACGCTTTTGATTTGTACATTTAGATGTATAGAATTGACATCAGTCCTTGATTTGTTCGTGTAAATATATTTGGTTGACATCAGCCTCTGATTTGTACATTTGAATTAATTAAATTAACACCATCCTCAGATTTGTACATTTGAATGTATCTAATTGACATCAGCCTCTGATTTGTACATTTAAATATATTTGATTGACATCAGCCTCTAATTTGTATCTTTAGATGTTTTTAATTGACATAAGCCAGTGATTTGTACATTTAAATGTATTTAATTGACACCATCCTCAGATGTGTACATTTATATGTATTCAATTGACACCAGCCTCTGATTTGTACAGTTAAATATATTTGATTGACATCAGTCTCTGATTTGTATCTTTAGATGTATTTAATTGACATAAGCCAGTGATTTATACATTTAAAAGTATTTAATTGACACCATCCTCAGATTAGTATATTTAGATGTAATGAATTGACATCAGCCTCTGATTTGTAACAGTACAATGTGTTACGAGTGTTTTAATAATCAACAAGAACGATAAGTAAAGAAGTTTTGCTTGTCTTAACAATAAAAAGTAAAATGATGTTCTCATCGCTAAAGTCGTATGGTCGAATCCCGCTCGTTCAAAAACCTTTATTTGGGAAAGTTTGCCAGATACTTCCGAAAGTACGGTGGTTCTACTAAGAATAATTTTGAGTTCTTCCTGTAACAATATAGGATGATATGTCATATATAACATAAAATGTGTTGAAAATGGCGTTAAACCCCATTAAACAAACTGTCCTACAACTTTAAGGAAATGGGAAAATAAAATTTGGCTCTATATAATAATTTATGTCTGTGTGACGGCGTTAATTGTCAAAATATGTAACATTGAAAATATTGCCATCCATCTCAAAAGCCTCCTAATCCAATGCATTCTTCTGTTGAGCTTATAACAATAACTAGACATAATAATTATCCCACGCAGTTAAATCGCACCAGTATATGACAAGGTATGCACCCTTGAAATGCAAATCTCATGTTATCGTTGGTCATTTGTTGTGTACATTATAGTTACAGTATTGACTATTGTTTACCGACACATTTACATATGGATTTACACATATTTGGATCCAACCTTGGACAATCCTTATTATAACTACAACCAATTTATATCATGTACTTGTGTGGGTCAACTTGTTAAATCTTAATTCACTGTAAAGGGTCCATTTTAATTCACATCATCATTAATCAACAAATATCAAAACAAGTCAATGGTCTGTCCACGTCTTTATATTAAGCATTTTACAACTTCAGCCGTGCGTGTAATGTTTATGCTTTTATACTCCAGGCCTTGGATGTTGTTTAACATGGAAAATCCATAACGTCATTATTTTTCAATATTTTAGTACAATAATGATTTTCAAGGTACATGAATATAGAGAGAAAACACACTTGTCGAGATACGTGAACTCAGAGTTATTACACTTGTCGATGTACCTGAATATAAAATCGAATCACACTTGTCGGTATACGAATCTGCGGTGTATTTGAATACAGAACTGTAACGATGGTGTTGATTAGATTAAATTGCGAAAGTCGTATATAATAAGACTTAAGTGTATATACATGTCATGTATAATTTTTGTGTTTATATATTTGCATACAGGTTTTATTCTTTATAAGGAAGTATATAACTATTGTTGATATAATTGAATGTATAATTATAAAAGGATTATTGATACACGAGATAACAATAATCCAGTACATCAATATGAGTGATAAATTCCGACATAACAAGATCAATAGGATTTGCATTTAGATTGTTTATAAATATTTTTATAATGAAATTACCGGCATATGTCTATGACATTTCAATTATTAAAAAAAAAACGTGACAAAATTTCGTGAGATATTAAATAAGTTAATATGCAGAATTATGGTTTGGTTCATAACTATTATTAAATAGGTTGAAAATATTACAAAAGAATACAAAAGTTCTGTCAATGCTTAATAGACTTGACGCGGGTTGTCAATCTTACAAGTCGATAATCCAATCAGCGATCGATATTTGTTCTTACGTTGCCATTTTCCTTAGACAAACAAACTAAGTAAAAACTACTTTTTTACTTGTACAAACAATGCCACGTTACCTTGGGCGATCCCGCGTCAGAATTAACTCAGATAAGTGAATGTCGTTTTTAAAGCTCAGCCAAAAATCTCATTCTTGATTTGATATCGGAAATCACTCTTGTTGAGATATCGGAATATTATAAGTGAATCACTACTGCTGTGACAGCGGACAATATAAGAACGCCTGAATAGTCCCAGAATTCTAGCAATGCTAAAAAGCGTTTATTTTGTATAAGCAATATAGAAAGAATCGTCGCATTTTATTACCCCTTGTCGGTGTTTTAAAAATAAATGTTAAACTCATTTTGTTGCATTTGGAAACATGATACTAGAACATGCATAAAATTATAGCCGTATGTTAATGGTTTCATAACAGAAATAGTTCACCTGTGTTAAAGAAATTGGATATTGAAATGAATTATTGTTGTTGATGTTTATGAATGCAGATTGTTTTCACTTGTATGTATGTATTTCAATGTATACGTGTTTATTGACTTGAATAGCTGTTTTTATGAACTTGGATATTGAAATGAATTATTGTTAGCGATGCTCTTGAATTCAAGTTTTCATTTATGTTGTATTATATGAACATATGTGTGTACCATTCTTGTTTATTGAACTGAATAACTTTCAATATTATGTTAAACTACTCTAATACCAGTGTACACTTCTTTGTGTAAAGAAGGGACATTTGTCAATAAATAATTCTTGTTGACATAAAGTTTGAAATATACCTCATCAACAGATGAGCTTGGATATTGTGTTAGTGTTGTGGTGTTGCATTAGTATGTCTTTAAAGGGAGTACATCAGGAAAGACGCTATAGATATCTTACAAAATAAAATTATCTTTAAAAAGGATAACGAGCATCTCATTATCACAAATAAATAAATCCGAATGGTTTGGCAAATCAAATCCTCCAAAAGTGAAATATCCATGTTTCAAAAGGAGTTGCAAACTTGATGTGAAATCCCAATTCAGAAAACAGATAGCACTAATATACTTCTTGACGACTTTAACATCGTCATTTTGACTCTTACTGAAATGGAACCTGATATGACGGATCAAATTGAAATCAAAATAAAAACACATGACTCATTTAATACATGTACGTCACAATTCTATTTTAGTCCAACATAGGCGCGTAGTCCAAGTTAAGAAACCCATTTGCATTATATTGTTATGGCATGTTCAAATATATATCCTTTGGCAATATGGGGTCAATGAGTATATATAGGCATGATATATTGGAGAAAAAAAATGTTTTTAGCAAATTTTAAAATTTTGAAAAATCCTGACGTACTCCCTTTAAACAACTACGAGCATTACTGTTGTTGAAGAATGTACAAATAACATGGATATGTACAATGTGAAACACTGGCTGATATGGCTGATATGATTATACTATGCGGCATGGCTATGGTGATACGATTTTTATGAATGTATATATATATATATATATGAATATGTATATAATTAAAAGAATTACCATTTTATAGTGCTAAAACGTAAAAAGTAATATCCTTAGAAAATAATTAAGTATGTGTATATACATAAAACACATGTATCAGCAAACATGTCTATAATTCTAATTTTATTCGCACTAGTGATAAACGCGTTGCCGTTCTGTAACAGATTCGTTCACTCACACACTTTGTAATGTAAATATCTGCTGTTAATAATTGTTCATAAAGTTTATGATACAACAACAAACTAGCATTTGAGTTAGGGGCGCATGAGCGCGCGAATATTGTATTTTGAGATAGTTTTATAGTTAGTATTTAGTTTAATTGCAATATATGTCGCGAGTCATTCAGTTTGCTAGTTGATACCTAGCTAATATATGTATTTTATGTAAATACAGAAATGTTTATTTTTAAATGGTAATTCGCTCTACTCTTTACGGTTTCTATCATTTTTCTATAGTCTGTATCCCGCGTGGATCCAGTATGGTACCGAAACCTGAATTCAATCACTTCCGAGAATTATGAGTATTGCGCACGGGTATTTCAACTTCCTGCACAAAATACCAATGTTTACAAAGAGTATCCACAAGGGCATTGAATGCAATGATGAATATAGAATATAATGTCTCCGGTACAAGTAAGAAAGTCATTTGTTACAGTCCTGAAAAAAAAAATTTCTATTGTTAAGATAAAACCATGACAAAAGCTAGGTTTGTTAACGAATATCAATTCAAATGACTTCTGCCGAAAACGGATACATAACTAGTTAAGGTCATGAAGCTATAAACTTGTCGACTGCGCATGTCAGAAATTATAGATGTTCCGGAGCAGAACACTTATCACAGGACCACATGTTAAAGGAAATAGCTGAGATGTTCCGGAGCAGAACTCTTATCACAGGCCACATGTTCAAGTAAATAGAAGAGATGTTCCGGACCAGAACACTTATCACAGGGCTACATGTTAAAGTAAATAGTTGAGATGTTTAGGAGCAGAACATTTATAATAGGGCCACATGTTAAAGTAAATAGTTGAAATGTTCCGGAGCAGAACACTTATCACAGGACCACATGTTAAAGTAAATAGTTGAAATGTTCCGAAGCAGAACACTTATCACAGGACCACATGTTAAAGTAAATTGTTGAGATTGAAGTAAATAGTTGAGATGTTCCGGAGCCGAACGCTTATTACAGGGTCACATGCTAAAGTAAATAGTTGAGATGTTCCGGAGCAGAACACTTATCGAAGGACCACATGTTGAAATAAATAGTTGAAATGGTTTGAAATAAGAACGAATAAAAAGATGCATAAATAAAGTATACAATGAAAACATAATCTATTTTCAAGTAGTGTTTCATTTGGTTAATATGTAAAGTTAAGATTAAACAACCTCATGCTGTTCAGTAAATTGACATGATTGTTATGGAATATATCCATTCATAGATATTCACTCATGTGAAAGTGAGTGCAGTTTCATCTTATTTCATAGGTGTGCACTTGAACATTCTCGTGTATACTTCAGTTTAATCAGTTTTTATTAGTAAGATAGAAAAACAATGAATGTTTAGTAAAATTTTCTGCAGGGAAAGCAGATAAAATAATAAAAACGTTCGGCGGGAATTCCATGCCTCTGGTGATGTCAGCTGTGCTGTCCTCCTGGGGATTCCCGACGTATGTTTTGTTTCGCATCTCAGCTAAAACCTCTTCGCGGACACAAGGGATGCCGGTGAAGTTTTTAAAAGTTAAAAATTGTTATATATACAATCAAGTTATATCAAAGGGAAAGAATTATGGTGATTCAGCTATTACTTTATTGTTTCTAATGGCGTATAAAAAGGTTTTAAATCAAGTCGTAAGCAATACTACACAAAAACGCTTATGCTATTTATGTACTACACCATAGAGCTAAAACTAGGCGGGGTAACATAAAATAGTATCCATATTTTCGCTGGATTGTTAATTGTATTTATATTCATGCTTATGCTTCCGTCGAGCTTTTATTGTATTTCCTACCAGCCGACCAGGATTTTGCTATGGATAACTGCATTCTCGGATTTTGTTCATGTTATTATATTACGTATGTCTGTGTATGTTCATTTCATATTTTTGTATGTTCAAAAATTTGAAATATATATATGGTCACCACGTGACCGATTACTGTACTTATGAGTTGCATCTTGTTTTTCCACAGTACCACAGCTTATAAATAAACTATATATTCTGCTAAATGATTTACTTACAGTAAATCTGTCTTACGATTAACTAATTGGATTAACTAATTGCTTAAAAGTAAAGGATATTTTGATAATGAAGAAATGGCTAAGAAATGGAAAGTGTACATGTTTAGATCCATTGTCAGATTTCAAATTTCAATATGTTGATAAACTGATTCGGCTTTGATTATATCAATTATTGTTTTTCCTATTGAACTTAACTGGCCCGCAGCGGTGGCCTAGGGGCGGAACGTTCGCCTCGCGTGCAGAAGGCGTGGGCTCGATACCCGTCTGGATTATACCAAATACTTGAAAATTGTACTAGGTGCTTCCTCGCTTGACACTCAGCATTAAGTCATGAAACAGTTATAGTACTTAATATTTTATTTAAAGTTCATACTGTCTTTAACCTGGTACCTTCAGATTTTATAATTTTATAAGAAAGTAGTTGTTAACAAGTTTTAATATATCCAAGTTTGACCTTCTGCACAGGCGCAACACAATCTCATCAATATGTCAGTTTAGACGAATATTAAAGTCTACAAACGAATTAGATTCCTTATTAATTTACCACTTAAAATATTCAAGTAATTCAGTTCAGGAACTACTTTTAGAAAAAACTAACTTTTTAGTCTATTGGGACTAGTAGACAAACGATAAGGTCAACACATTGGCGGATCTTGGTGCAGCAGACACCAAATTCACGGTTTGCAATATAATCCAGATGTCAGTACAACGTCAGACATATAAACATCTTTACATAAGGCCGTCATAAATTAATTGCTAGATTTTTATGCTCCGTTTTTTACCCGTCCAACATATTTTATTTTTATTAATTTATTGGACAATAAAACTATAATATGTGTCAAGAAATGACACCGCATTTAAAATCTCTAAAGGATGTGCTTTAATTTCATACATAAATACAACACTTCCGATTCAATATTTGAAAATTTTAAAAATAAACAATTAAAATTATATACAAACAGCATTTTGATATATTTTCAAAGGCGTGATGTATGTAAAAATCCGATGGCAAAATAACGCCTTCATTATACATATACGGGTCATGTTCTATATCGCCTCCACAGATGTGGTCACCAACTACTGTAGCCCCGTCACGGACCGTTTCAATGTGTAAATACCACGGTACTGTTCCGCTATATGGATATAGACACAAACTACCGTGGCCCCGTCACGGACCTTTTCAATGTGTAAATGTCACGGTACTGTTCCACTATATGGACATGCACACCTACTACCGTGGCCCCATCACGGACCGTTTCAATGTGTAAATACCACGGTACTGTTCCACTATATGGATATGGTCACCAACTACCGTGGCCCCGTCACGGACCGTTTCAATGTGTAATATATCACGGTACTGTTCCATTATATGGATATGGACACCAACTACCGTGGCCGTCACGGACCGTTTCAATGTGTAAATATCACGGTACTGTTCCGATATATGGATATGGACACCAACTACCGGGGCCGTCAAGGACCGTTTCAATGTGTAAATATCACGGTACTGTTCCACTATATGGACATGCACACCTACTACCGTGGCCCCGTCACGGACCGTTTCAATGTGTAAATACCACGGTACTGTTCCAATATATGGATATGGTCACCAACTACCGTGGCCCCGTCACGGACCGTTTCAATGTGTAAAATATCACGGTACTGTTCCATTATATGGATATGGACACCAACTACTGGGGCCGTCAAGGACCGTTTCAATGTGTAAATATCACGGTACTGTTCCGATATATGGATATGGACACCAACTACCGGGGCCGTCATGGACCGTTTCAATGTGTAAATATCACGGTACTGTTCCGATATATGGATATAGATACCAACTACAGTGGCCCCGTCACGGACCGTTTCAATGTGTAAAATATCACGGTACTATTCCGATATATGGATATGGACACCAACTACTGTGGCCCCGTCATGGACCGTTTCAATGTGTAAAATATCACGGTACTGTTCCGATATATGGATATGGACACCAACTACCGTGGCCCCGTCACGGACCATTTCAATGTGTAAATACCACGGTACTGTTCCACTATATGGATATGGACACCAACTATTGTGGCCCCGTCACGGACCGTTTTAATATGTAAATATCACGGTACTGTTCCACTATATGGAATTGGACACCAACTACCGTGGCCGTCACGGACCGTTTCAGTGTGTAAATACCACCGTACTGTTCCACTATATGGATATGGACACCAACTACCGTGGCCGTCACGGATCGTTTCAATGTGTAAATACTACCGTACTGTTCCACTATATATGATGCACTTTTTCTTATGTGCGCCTTAAACGTCAGTTCTCTTCTGACGTCATCACACACGTGACTAATATATTTCCAAGATTGTAGATAGTCTTCAATATTGTAGCTTTCGTTAATGTTTAACCTCATTATACGGCTATCAAAAACACAACAGTGCTTTTATTATTTCAACGAATGTATCACAAATGTCTCTGTTCACTCTTATTTCTGCTGACGGAACTTCCAGATAACTCACCAGTTCATCATTTTGACCTAATATAATGATCAAGTTATTAAGATATGCTATTCCGTAGACCGATGCATACTGGTATATGTGATTACCGAGTTTAACTTTAAATGTCTGACATATGTAATGGCCACTCCTGTCGGCGTACTTGCTTTCAATAAGGAACCAGACAACTGCAGATGAACTACCAAATAGTCGTCATGGCAACGCATCGATTATATAGATCCTGAAATAAGAAACCAATGGTACGACAATGCATTCAAGCAAAAAATCATAGAGTGAGATGACACTTTTGATTTAGTAAAACTAGTACAGAATTGTCTTAAGTGCATTGTATTTAAATATTGCTGAAACATATAATTATAAAATGTAACTCTACTAGAATCGTTGAGTCTGCCAAGTACTTCAAGTATTGAAACCTGGGCAAACAATGGTCAAGTAAAAAAAGTTTCTGTCAGATGTAGCCCGGAACATTATATAAGCATCCTGATCGAAAGTGATATATAGTAGAGGTTACCATTTACAAAGCGTTGCTTGTTGTATGTGAACAACAAAATACATAAGACAGATAATACTTTATTTTATTTGTTTAGAATGTTTAGCTGTAAAAAAAATATCTCAAAGTGCAGTCTCCAAGGTGATATATATGTTATGGACAAATGATCGGGATGTATTTTCATTTTCATAAAACTATCTCCATGAAAATATCCCAGATGAAATATGTTTAAAAAGTTCATCTTAAACAGTTGCATTATTTATTTCAAAGAAAGTTTTGACGCTCAGAATATCGTTAGCTCAGAGTAAGTATACTATTTATGTATATATTGATTTTAAAAACAATAGTTCAGTCTCATTGTTAATGTATGCAAATAATATTTTTAAAAAAAACGTCAATAGATGTGTGCACAGATAAAATGTATATATATATATGTATGAACAAATCATTTTTGTTCTGTCTTTATTGGAACCTATTTTATAGGATAGTCGTTTATCGAGTATTGTAGGATAAAAATAGTATTGCTAGTGAAATGAACGAAAAAATGTTTGCTGGTCGACAATCGGTGATGTAGCCATCCGTTTGGTGTATTAGATCAATGAATGCGAAAAGAATAAATAATTAATCAAATATACAATAATAATATTACAAAGTACCAAAAAAGGTCCAAGTTGGTTTATATCTCCAAACTATTAGAATAATCCGCGATTCGTAACTCAAGTGTGGAACTTTTTCCTTCTGTTTTTGAGTACTATTCATAGAACATCTTTCTTAGCTAGCTTTGTGACGTGACTACTAAATCAAGGCAAATAAGCAATAAATAAACATTTCCAACATTTTAAAAGACAAAACAAAGTTTTATATAGCCTAGTGACGTTCGAATGCGAGTTTGGTATGTCCCAACGGGCTATAGGGTGTAGGACCCTTAGGGCATTTGAGTTATGAAGTCAGGTTAATTCATTGCTCCTGTGTTTTTTTCCAAAAACATCTTTTATAGTAATAAAATAGTAACAAATTGTTGACAGTGACAATCATAAAGGTGATCTTCAGATACTGTGAACTTTTGAGGGAAATATTTTCTTAAACTTTGGAGATATTTGT
This sequence comes from Panopea generosa, assembly GCA_029582155.1. Classification (NCBI taxonomy): domain Eukaryota; kingdom Metazoa; phylum Mollusca; class Bivalvia; order Adapedonta; family Hiatellidae; genus Panopea; species Panopea generosa. Next base: position 50,041,664 of record CM055896.1, read on the forward strand.
AAATATAGATTTTTCTATACCTGGATATTTACCTGGTACACATAAATTCCTTTGTTCTCGGTGAAGGGTCAAAACTAGGGACACTACCTACACAACAAATCTGAGTGGTTACACACTAAGTGTTATTGGATTTACAGTTATTTTTGAGAACTGCTCACCACAACCACTGCCACAATGAGCAAATCAGGAGATCAAATAAAGAGCTCACAGAAACAAGTGACTGTAAACATGGCCTCGGGTGCCAAGTCAAGTCAGAAGCTTAGTAATACACAGCCTGTCAAACGCGCTCATGTGGAAGTTGCAAACAGTAGTGCAGAAGAAATAACCATTATTACACAGCAACTGGACACATTAAGTGAAAACATGTGCATTGTTAAAGAAGAGCTTAAAGATATTATGAAAAAAGGAGATATTGAAAGTCTCATTTCAAACACAGTTTCAAAAATTATTGAAGGAATGGAACAAAGGATGATAGCCTTGTTTGATTCAAAACTTAAGGAGAAAACACTTGAAATGACAAATAAAATAGAAAGTCTGGAATTTGAGAACAACGATTAAGGCCAAATTCAAAACATACGAGTCAAATGTTGAGAAAAATTTAGAAAAGCTTCGTGAAACAGTGTATACTGGTGAAACTTTAGCTCGAGAAGCAAACAAGAGAGCAAACCAAAATGAGCAATACTCAAGGAAAAACAATGTAAAAATTATGAACATTCCACAGGAAGTAAGCGAAACAGAAGATGTGCTCATTACAAAAGTGTGTGATCTTTTTCACACAAAAGGAAATGTAACAATAGCCCCAGAGAAAATAATGGCTATCCACCGCATTCCAGGCAAACCCGGCAGGACAAAGCCAGTGCTAGTGAAGCTGACTAACAACAACGCAAAAACCACACTGATGAGGAAACGTTCGGCAATGAAGGCAGCAGGCCACAAACTGGTAGATGACATCACCAAACTCAACCAGGGATTGATAAACAGGCTTACACTCCACAAGGACATGGACAGTGCCTGGTTCTTCAATGGATCAGTGTTTGGGAAGACGACATCTGGAGTCAGACACAAGTTTGACATCTATGACAATGTTAACACGGTCATTCATGCACCGTTATAATCAAATACAGGACAGTTTGTGCAGTATGTTTGGAATATGAAAATAACTTTGAGATGTATGAATGTGTTTTTGTGTGATATTGGATTAAGTATTTTCTTTGGATAACACTTTATAACAGTAAGGTTATTATAATTTTTTTTATGAATATAAATACCCCTATATCAATACCTGCATTCTGCAAAGTATCAAGTAAGGAAATGTTACTATATTATTATACAATCAAAGACTACTATATAATACAATAGACATTATTAAAAATATTAACTGTATTTACAGATAAGTGCTGTGGTCTGTAATTTACTAACACAGCACTGACCAGAGTTTAATATGTATTTGTTAATTGATGCATGCAATCAAGGGATGCTTTTCAGAAGCTTCATTGTTTTTTGTATTTTATTTGTTTGTTTTATTTGCTTTCTAGAAAAAAACTAATGTCAATTCATGAATTATACATCAACATGAATCTGGATAGTCAACTTATTTTGACACAGATGTTCAGTCTAGTAGGGTACAAATTGATACCTCATTTTGGTACAGATGGTCTATTCATTTTTATTCATTTTGATGCAGATGGTCAATTGATTTTGATTTTATCTTGATACAGATGGTCAACTCATTTTGATTCATTTTGATACAGATGGTCAATTCATTTTGATACAGATGGTCAGTTCATTTTGATTCATTTTGATACAGATGGCTAATTCATTTTAATTCATTTTGATACATATGGTTAATTCATTTTGATTAATTTTGATACAGATGGCTAATTCATTTTAATTCATTTTTATACATATGGTTAATTCATTTTTTATTTGTTTTGATATAGAGTGTCAGTTCATTTTGATTCATTTTGATACAGATGGCTAATTCATTTTAATTCATTTTGATACATATGGTTAATTCATTTTGATTTGTTTTGATACAGATGGTGAATTCATTTTGATTCGTTATGAAACAGATGGTCAATTCTTCTTTTTTTTATTTTGAAACAGATGTTTAAACCATTTTGATTTGTTTTGATACAGATGGTCAATTCATTCCTTTCACTTTATCTGTTAATTCATATTGAAGTTATGAATTTTGAGTAGTCTTTCTTTTGAATATCCGATACGTTCATTAGGAGTACTGTAGGTAATACTTATTCTTCAAACTGGTGAGTTATTCCCAGTTAGCATTTTGATAATGAATTAGCATTTTAAAAAAAAAAATGGATTCAATTAACCCTTATTGGTACCATTATATTTGAATTTTTCTTCGTTTTATATTCAACTCAGTAGATGTTTGTTTTGGGAAAAAATCACGTGTTTACATCTTTAATTTCACTATGTGCTTCTTTGTTGCACAATTTAATGTTTCATTAATCCCACCCTTTGTCCCCCCCCCCCCCCCCCTTTTTGCCAGGTGAGGTTGCCAAGCTTACATGTACTAATTATACTCTTAATTGTGGTTTGAAGAGTCATTTTGTGATTTACATAAATATTAATGAGTGATATCAAGATTCTATCCCTGAATTGCCGAGGCCTTAATGGCAACCAAAAGAGAGTAGACGTCTTTCGATATTTACAAGATAAAAAATGTCATATTTATTGCTTACAAGACACACATTTTACTGAGTCACAAAAGAAGTTAGTTTATTTATGCTCAATGGAACGGGGACTGCTATTTTAATTTTACCAAATCTAATGCAAGAGGCGTTGCAATATTATTTAGTAAAAACTTTAAGTGTAAGGTGCATAATGAATATCGAGACAAGGAAGGTAATTACATAGCACTTGACATGACAGTGGAATCAAAACGATTTACACTTCTTACAGTATATGGACCCAACTCTGATCAACCTGTTTTTTATGAAAATATTTTTAAGATTATAAATGATATAGGTAATGATACATATATGATATGTGGCGATTTTAATCTTGTGCTCGATCCAAAGATGGATTATTTTAACTATAAAAATATAAATAACAGAAAAGCAAGAGAAACACTTTTAGACAATATTACAGAAAAACAACTTTTTGACCCTTTTCGTGAACTTAATCGTGATACTAAAAGATACACATGGAGACGTAGTAAACCTTTACAGCAAGCTAGACTTGATTTTTACCTGCTAACAGAGGATTTTTTACCAAATGTGAAAATGTGCAATATTCAAACTAGTTATAAGTCTGATCATTCCATTATATTTCTAAAACTATGTTTTAATGATCTAAACCATGGTAAAGGTTTATGGAAACATAACAACTCTCTTTTAAATGATATTGAATATATAAATACAATAAATAGAAAAATAGAAGAAATAAAAGAACAATATTGTCTACCAATCTATAAAATGGAAAATTTACATGAAATCCCCAATGAAGATATACAGTTTGTTATAGATGACCAATTATTTTTAGAAACATTATTGATGGAAATACGAGGTAAATCGATCTCATATGGTAGTTACAAAAAAAAACTAAGAGATAAAACTGAGGAACAACTTATTAAAACAATTGATAAAATTGAAAAATCACTCAATGAAGAAAATATAGAGGAATTTAGCATTTTAAAAAATGAATTGAATACTCTACGGAATGAAAAACTTAAAGGTTATATGATAAGATCAAAAGCAAAATGGGTTGAAGAAGGTGAAAAACCATCCAATTTCTTTTGTAATTTAGAAAAAAATAACTATGTCAGCAAAATAATACCAAAAATAGAAAAAGAAAATCGTGATATAGTAGAAAATCAGACTGATATTTTAAAAGAAACCAAATGTTTTTATAAAAATCTATATTCCTGTCATGAAAACGAACAGATAGATGTTGATCTGGAAAAAGAATTAAAAGAGTTTGATGTGCCAAAATTATCTTACAATGATTCACAAAATTTAGAAGGAAACATTACTTATTTAGAGGCATCAAAAACTTTACTTTCAATGTCGAACGACAAAAGTCCAGGCAGTGACGGATTTTCTAGTAATTTTTATAAATGTTTTGGAAAAAAATAGGACACTTTGTAGTCAGATCCATCAATTTTGGGCTTAAAAAAGGTACACTATCCATAACTCAGCGGCAAGGTATTATTACATGCATACCCAAAGAAAATAAGTTACGCAGTCTTTTGAAAAACTGGAGACCAATAACATTATTAAATAATGTATACAAGATAGCCTCAGGCTCCATAGCAAACAGAATAAAAACAGTGTTGAATAAACTTATAAGTGAAGAACAGACAGGATTTATAAAGGGTAGGTAAATAGGTGATAACACGAGACTTTTATATGACATTTTACATCACTCTGAAGAAAAAAACATTCCAGGATTACTACTTTTAATAGATTTTGAGAAAGCCTTTGACACTCTCTCTTGGTCTTTCATCAAAAAGACTTTGAATTTTTTTAAATTATGAGATTCAATTCAAAACTGGATCAAACTTTTTTATAATAATATTCAGTCATCAGTTATTCAATGTGGCTTTTTATCCGAGTTCTTCAGTGTAGGGCGCGGCTGCCGTCAGGGAGATCCCCTGTCACCATACATCTTTATTTTGTGTAGTGAAATTTTAACAATTAGAATAAAAAATAATAAAAATATAAAAGGAATTAACATAAATAATAAAGAGTATAAGTTATCTCAGTTTGCAGATGATACCTCAATCTTACTAGATGGATCGGACACTTCACTTAATGAAACTCTCTCCGAACTACACTACTTTTCACAAATCTCTGGACTTAAAATCAATTTTGACAAGACACAAGTTATATGGATTGGATCAAAGAAATACAGCTCATATTCAATAAAAACAAAATGGAAACTATCATGGGGCAAAAATGAATTCAAATTGCTAGGCATTACATTTAGCACTGATTTAGATAGAATGATAAACTAAATTTTAAGGAAAAAACTGAAAAAATCAAAAAATCATTGCAATACTGGAACAGAAGGTTTCTTACACCAATTGGGAAAATCACAGTCATTAAAAGCTTATTATTACCATCCTTAAACCATATTTTTATTTCTCTCCCAAACCCGCCAGACACCTATATTAAACAAATTAATGACATGTTTTATACGTTCATATGGAAAGGATCCCCAAAGATAAAAAATGTAGTTGTCACAAAATATTATTCAGAAGGAGGATTAAAAATGATTAATTTAAAAGCTTTCATAGCAAGCCTAAAAAATACTTGGATAAGGCGACTTATAAATTCAGATGGAATGTGGCAATATTTAACAAATTCTTTTCTTGATATAGATAAAATATTATCTTGTGGAAAACATTACCCTGAAAAGCTACTTAATTCCACTAAAAATGAATTCTGGAAAGATATCATGCAGGCATATATGAATTTATTAGATTCTAACAAAGTTGATACATATGAAAAATTCCTCAAGATGCCAATTTTTTACAATCAGAATCTATTAATTGGAAAGCAAAGTTTTTTCCTTAAAAGTTGGTATAACAAAGGAGTCCGATATATAAATGATATTATTAATGAAAATGGACATTTATTAACTAAGGAAGAGTTTGAACAAAATACAAACCTTAAAATTAACTATTTGCATTTTCATGGAATATTGCAATCAATAAAAACATTTAAAAAATTAAATGGATTTGAACATGATAATACTAAAGAACCAGCTCCTTTTATTCCATCTCATATCTACCCAGTGTTACAGAATAAGTCGGGAACTAAACCAATTTACGACATTCTGAATAAAAACAATGACAGACCAGCTGGTCAAAGTCGATGGAATGAAATATATAACATAAATGAAAATGACTGGAAAATATACTACAATATTCCTTTCAAAATAACTAAAGATACTCAGCTTCAATGGTTGCAATATAGACTTCTACACAGGATCCTCCCAACAAATAGATACTTAACTTTAATCAATATCAAATCTGATGAAAAATGTACTTTCTGTCATATAGACACAGAAACACTGCAACATTTGTTTTGGCAATGTAATCATATAAGAGCATTGTTTTCAGATATAAGTAAATATCTTGAGCAAAGACATGTCCAATTTTGCTTTAATGAAATCAAATTAATTTTTGGAAATAAATCAAACAGCCAAAATGCATTAGCAGAAAATATCCTACTACTTGCCATTAAGAGATATATTTACTCAAGCAGATGTCTGAATAACAAAATTTCATTTCATTGGCTAATAGGAAATATGAGAGCATTGTATGAGGTAAACAAGTGGATTAACATTAAGAATGGTACGTTTGATAAATTTAGTGAAGATTGGGGTACTATACAAACACTGATTTCATCATAATTTAAATTGTGTACAAATGTATCCACACAAATAGTTTAAAATGTACATATAATCTATGTTTAAAACAAATGTGTAACCTCACATGGCAAAATCCCCCCCCCCCCCCCCCCACTACATTTTTTTCTACACCCCGTCATTTAAAATATCGATATATTGCCTAAATAGACAGAAAAAAATATTTTGATGTTTTTTTTCAATAATGTCACATTATAGAAGAAATACTATATACATATTAAGAATGAATGGTTGAATGAGAGAGCAACTAAAATAATAATTATATACTAACTACTTCATAATTGCTTGCTTTTTGTACGGTGTGAAGGAGGATGGCCCTCTCCGACCTCCTTACACCTATAACGGGGAGAATAAACGGACCATCAAATGGTGGTTCAAAAAAAAAAAAAAAAAAAAAAAAGAAGCGCAAAATAGTCACCCTTGCTTAATATATCCCAGACCCTGATATCTCTCAGGTCTTTTTGGCCCCAATGAAAAAACAACATATCTGTCCCACAATGCATAGCTATTGATCGCTTACTAAACTATAACGTGATCAAATGTGTTTAAATGCCGTTGCCATATAACGGACCCTATCGGGAGGGCTGGTTTCGTTCTACAGATTAACCCTTGCTGGAATAAAAAGCACAAATTGGAGCCACATTAAATCAACCGGACACTTGTAAGCTGGTCCAAGAGATAAAGATTAATCTGTACCTGTCATTGATCACAACTCGAGCATTTTCTTCAGCGTAAAGGCGTAAGTAAATTTAGATGAGCATTTCAAAAGTATTATATTCTTGTATTTAATTAACACCAACTTCTTTTTAAAAGGAAACTTTATAAATACATTAAGAAAGAAGAAAACATATTTGCATACTATTGCATATGTTCCCATTATATTGTGTGTATGTTTATTTAAAAGTAATAATTCAAGTCAACTCAATACGGAAACCATATAACGAAACAAAAGCATGTAGTTGTTTGAACTGGTTCAACTGCGTTTCAACGTTTGCGATACCAATGCAAATGGCGTTTCTTATGTTTTCTTCAATTATACCCCTTACTCGTTATATGCAAGGACGTTCTGATACCATGCGGACAAGAAGAGTTTTACGCTTCGGCCTTTTTTGGACTAGATGCAAAAGATCGAATGTATCAAAAGTATATTTTAAACTTTACATTACATTACAAAAAATGCAAGGACTTATTATATAGAGATGTATTTTCTGTATAAGTCATTGGTGGCAGCCTATAAAGTTAGTGTAGTAAATATTGCAGGCAATTCTTGCATCTGTCAAGGACTTATATAGAAGGATAGAAAGTTTGCATCTCTCTACTAAATACTGATATCATAGCATGCGAAGAATTAATAATTTGGCAAATCAAGGACATGTATATTTTATATAATTCAATGGGCAAATTAATCATTCAAATTTCACTTGCAGCTGATTTCTTTTACATAAAATGTAATAGATGTTCCAGATGATTAATTTGCCAAATTATTAATTCTTCGCATGCAATTGTATCAACATTTAGTAGAGAGATGCAAGTTTCCCATCATTTTATATAAGTCCTTGCTGCAGGTAATTAAGTTTCTCCATACATTATCAAAACAACATAAGAGTCCGATATATGATAACACGTGGTTTCTTAACTTATCTATGCACTTGTATGCATATATGTTTTACTTGCTAACACATGCATTCATAAACGGTTATAATTAAACTGCACCAAATATATACTGGACCTGAATTATTCATTGACGAGAACATTACAACAACTCTTAAAAACAAATATAATTATATTCAAGTGCTCAATAATAGAAAAAGCAAACAATAAAAAATGCACGCAGCATATTTCTTGATTTCACATAAAATTGTAAAAGGCGAATTCGTTGCAAAGTCATTTACAAAAGGCATCCAAGTTGTTGCTGATCCCATGCTTGTACCAGTGACATTATAACAGAGACAGACAGGTCCTTCTTCCACCATAGCGCGTGGTCCAGTGGTAGAGCACCGAACCTATAATCGGAGGGTCGTGGGTTCGATCCTCCACCACACTTGTCCACATATTCTTAGTACTGGTTCTGACCAGGAAGACTTCAAGCGTGATTTGCCTAAGTTGAAATAACTTGTTTCACAATCGAAGTAAAATAAATAAGTTTAAACTAAGCCGTAGTAGCTATTTATTATTACAGCCATGCACTCCAAGAACCACGTGATCATATTATGGCGTCATTGTCGGTCATTTTGAAAAACAACCTGAACATAATATTACTATGTTTTTGAAAGCATATTTCATACATAATTGTTTTATTTTTTCAATATTTTAGTATACTTTATCGATTTTGATTGTTTTTGAATGCTGATTCTAAAGAATAATCACACATGTGGATAGGCCACTGCGTGTGCTTGAAGGACACAACACAGGGGCGGATCCAGGATTTCAGTTTAGAGGGGTTTACTTAGGTTTAAATATCATTCATGATCTGGTCACTCCATCTTAGCAACCATCCTAGTCTAGAATGCTTCGATGGGTGGTGTGTCGATAAGGCTGACTGGGAGGAAGTTCCGTATTTTGACGTCAGACGGGAAGAAGGAGTCACGGTATCTGTTGACGCTGGTGAAGGGATGAGGAAATCTGCTAGCGCCAGTTGGATGAAGATATGGGGCTGTAGGGGTTTTAACAAGCTGATGTACAATGCGGTACATCATGGTAGCTTTTGAATACTGGCTAGATCTATTTGTTTCGAGATCCGTCCAGCCTAAGTGCTGAAGCATAGTGGAGATGCTGCTTGTTTTCACTAGAATTATATAGTGAATTTTGATCATATTTGGGAGTTTATGGGGCGTGCGACGGGGTTTTTAAACAGTAGATCCTCCATTGCACCACATATCAGCACAGTATGATATGCTGTTTCTTGTCCAAAAATGTACGGAATTACCTGGATCGACTCTATTACATGAACGTAAATTACAGTGGCATATGGCATTACGGATACGCCTGAAATTGGTCTCTTATATTGACCAATTTCAGGTGTATCCGTAATGAGCGTGCCATCCGAAATAGGGTCATTTGTAGTACAGTAGTATGTAGTGACACTGGCTGATCTCGACAAAGTTGCTTCCAATTTATAGCGTAGTATAGGATCAAGGAGTTAGAGATTTTTGTTCTAAAGTTCCTTCATATGATGAACAGTTCCAAACCGACGCAATTTGAAACGTCCGGGGGCCCTGATACATATATATAACAACTTAGCAACCTGCTTCGGCAGAACCCGTGCTGACAACAACAACAACAACAATGGCGGCAAACAGTCCTATAACAACAGTAGCTGTTATTGCTTTGCTGAGTGTCCCGGTACTTTACTGCCTGAATAGCGTAATGCACAATGTTACATTTTAAACAAAATAGTATATTTTCGTTGTATCTAGCATAACCATACGAATAAACAATTTGCAGCGGTGTACCTGCGCGTATGAAGATTTGTACAATTTGTACTTGTCATTATTCGTTCAACCATGGTTCGTCGTATACTAAAGTGTACTCTATTCCGATTCTCTCCATTCTTCGTCCTGGTAAAGTGTAGGGCCAACTCTAAGTAATCGACACAATTTGTCTATATACGAAGTCGTTGAACTTATGAGGTACAGCGATGCACAGATTAAAAAATATCCGATCTGCTATCGAGATTAAATAAGGCGTAAACGGACAGCTTTTTATTTTTTGGATATCCGATCTGCTGGCAAGGGAGACGCAAAATAAAAAAAATAAAAACGCTCCTCGAGATCAGAAAAGGTTGCATGTATCTGGAGGAATGTCCTCTGGTTGACGGTGCAGTGGGGTGGAGGATTGGAGGTACACGACTGCTGGAATGTCTATTATGCCGTGGCTGATACTGTAGACCATGACAACCTTGGCATGTTCTCTTCTCTGTTGCAGAGATGGCCACTAAAGTTGCCCATCACATCAGGGCTGGAACATTCCACTCGTCCGCTCGCCATGACGAGTGAACATTTGGTTGGGACGAGTAACATTTAAGAAAATGACCTATATATACATGTATATAATATTTTATTGATTTTAAACATTCAATTAAAAATGTTGGAATGGGGAGTGTTGTGTTTGTGGTATACACAGGAACACATAATAATACTATTGAAGTAATGGAACTAAAATGAACGACACAAGGCGTGTGCTCTAACTATGGTGTTTAATGCTCAGTATCAAAGTAGCAAGTGATTCATGGTATGGAAACGCATGTAATTATAGAGGCAAATTATAAGAGTAGTTCTTATTCTAAGTAAAGGGAAGTAACTACAACATAGAATATGCTAAAGAGTAATCATGAGTTATGAACACATGAATAGATAATACAACATCTCCTTTCTTATGAAAATGAATGAACAATTCTTATGAATGAAATTCTTTGTATGTTACATTACAAATTACTATCAAAATAATTAATCCAACGCGTGTGGCAACATGTGGAGTTTAATTATGTCCGTAATGTCTCATTAGTTCCACTTAATTACTATGTCCAGATAACACTTAAACAACGTGGTGGGAATCTGTCAGTTCTTGTAAATTAATAGCCACTGACTGTTGATTTAGCATTGCACTGAACTCTAAATGTGAGAGATTATCTAGTTTCACAAAGATTCTATTATTTTTGGCTTAACTGATCTGCCATATCTTGTCACATAAACATTTGGTTGTAAACATGAATTTGATGCATTTGCTGATAGTTCAGGTGGCGTAGTGCTATTTTCACTGGGCTGGGAATTTACATTCTGGTAATCAGTGATCAGATTTTCTTCATTTTCTGTATCTGGTGAATGAGATTCACAGGGGTTTGAGCTAGAATTTAATGGTGGTACATGTATGTCTGATTTCTGATTTGTTTCTGCTGGGGGTGAATGGGGGTATTGTGATGAGTTATTTGTTTTCAGTAAATGACGCCTGTTCCTACAGTATTCTCCACCTTCAGGTGTACGTACGGTATACGAACGATTGTTGTGTTTTTCTATCACAACTGCGGGTTTCCAAGTTCTGTGTTTAATCCTAACTGGTTCTCCAATCTTAAGGGATTGTAAAGATTTCGCATTTTTGTCGTAATACTGTTTCTGTTTAGTTTTTTCTTTGTACAGTTTTTCTCTTACTGTCTTGGGATTTGGGGTACTTGGAATCAGCTGTTTAGGATCAGTAGGTAAGAGCGACCTTATTTTCCTTCCCATTAACAATTCAGCTGGGGAAAAACCAGAGTTTAGTGGGGTTGCCCGGTATTCTAGCAATGCTACTGAAAGTTCTGTACCGGACTGTTTGGACTTTTTGATCATTTGTTTAGCTATCTTGACGCAAGATTCAGCTAAACCATTGGACTGTGCATAGTGTGGAGAGGATCGAACATGGTTAATGTCCCAATCTCTTACAAAGTCCTGAAAATGTTGCGATGTGTAGTAACTAGCTCCGTCTGTCACTAGTTTAGTTGGAATCCCGTGATGGGCATACCACGTTTTCATGTGCTTAATTACACAAGAGCTGTTTGTGTTGTGTAATTTCCCTAATTCAAAATAGTTAGAGTAGTAGTCACATACCAGAAGATAATCTTGACCATCTAATGTGAATACATCAGAGCCTACAGTTTGCCAGGGGTACTCTGGGATTTCATGAGATACCAGAGGTTCCTTGGGGTTTGAACATCTGTGTTCAATGCATATTTCGCAATTACCAACATGGTTGGTAATATCGGCAGTAATGTTTGGCCAAAACATTGTATTTCTAGCGCGTCTCAGACATTTCTCAATTCCAATGTGACCAGTATGTAGAATGTTAAGCATACTTGTTCTTAATTTCGAAGGAATGATTAACCTTTGACCCTTGAAGATAATGTCGTCCATGACACTGAGCTCATCTCTATAAGTCCAGTAATCATGTAGCTGAGTAGGGCAATCTGAGCGCTTTTCCGGCCAACCTGACAAAATAACCTGTTTCAGATGTACTAACTCAGGGTCTTGACCTGTGTGTAATCTTATCTCGTGTAACTTTCTGTCACTATACGGCAAGTTTGTTGTGACAAAATGTACATGAAGGTTTGTTGCTTCGGACAGTTCTGGATATGTGTTGGGTAGAAATTTTCTTGAGAGGGTATCAGCCAGGGGTATCTGAGTTCCTGGTCGGTGCTCTAAAGCGAAGTCATAACCTTGTAGTTGTAACATCATACGCTGTAACCTAGCTGGTGCTACATAGATTGCTTTTTTCATGACTGCTAGAAGCGGTAAATGGTCAGTATGAACTGTTATATGGCGACCATATACATATTGTCTAAACCTAGTCATGCCAAATAGAATAGCGTATAGCTCCTTTTCTATTTGTGCCCAATTTATCTCAGATTGTGTAAGTGACTTGCTTGCGTAAGCTATTGGCTTACCGTCTTGTAACAGTGTTGCGCCTAGACCAAATTTTGAACTATCACATTGCAAAACAATGTGTTTTGTGGGGTCAAAATATGACAGTATAGGACCTGGTGTTTGGGTTAATATGTTTTTCACTTTCTGAAAAGCCTTAACCTGAGGTTCTTGCCAGTGAAAAACAACATCTTTCTTTAGTACTTGTCGGAGGGGTTTTGTGACCTCTGACAGGTTTGGGGCAAATCTTGATAGGTATACAACCATGCCTAAGATTTTTTCGAGTTCTGGCTTGTCTTTGGGAGGTTCCATATTTCTGATTGCAGATATTTTCTCAGGGTCGGGTTTGAGCCCTTGGGCGGACAGAACATGACCAAAATATCGGACTTCCGATATTCCTACTTCTAATTTGTCAGCATTGAAACGAATATGTTTTTCACGACATCTTTCAAGGGCATTCCTTAAGTTTTCATCATGCTCCTTTACCGTGTCTCCCCAGACTAGGATGTCGTCAACAATGACGCTACAACCTTTAAGACCTTCCAGGCATTCATCCATTTCGCGCTGGAATTCATCTTGTGATGACCTTAGACCCATGGGAGTACGAAGGTATCTGTAACGGCCCAAAAATGTATTGAACGTTGTAAGGTACGATGATTTGTCGTCAAGTAATAAACTCCAGTAGCCTGATGTACAGTCAAGCTTTGTGAAAACCTTAGCAGTTGAGAGCTGGGGTAGGATATCATCCAGGGTTTTCATTGGGTAATGTGGTCTTGAGATAGCTTTGTTAAGGTCTTTAGGATCTATGCAGATTCGAACCTTGTCTGAACCTGGCTTGTTAACTACTACCATTGAATTGACCCATTGTGTTGGAGTGTTAACCTTGGCTATGATGCCAGCCTTTTCCATGTTTTCTAGTTCCTTGCGAACTTTGTCCTGAATGGCTACAGGGACACGTCTGGGAGGATGTACTACAGGCGTACAATGTTTATCTACTTTGATAGAACATTTCCCAGGAAGACGACCAATACCACGAAAAAGTGCATTGTATTGTGTCAAAACAGTATCCTTAGTGAGTGGTGTACTGGGGGTATCTACAGACATCACAATCTTAATCAAATTAAATTCAATGCAGGTTTGGAGACCTAGGATTGGTGATCTATCTGTACGAACGACATAGAAATCAACTTCTTCAGAGTGTGACTTGTATCTACATGTTAATGTGATACTACCAAGTACATTCAAGTTTGCACCATTGTATGCGGTTAGCTTGCAATTAGCTTTCTTTAGGGAGGCTTTTATGTTGAGTGTTTGCCAATTTTTTTCTGTCAAAATGTTGCAACTGGCACCAGTGTCTAATTTAAAAGGAATTGGTGTATATTTGGGACCAACCTGAATATCAGCAAATACCTGATTGTCCTTTGAATTAATAACATCCACGTGAAAATCATCACTGTCACTTTCATTATACTCCCCGTTGTTCCTAATGTCATGAACATGACGTTTCGTTTTGGCACGGCACACAGTTTGAAAGTGATTCCATTTTTTACAAAATAAGCACTGTTTGCCTTTAGCTGGGCATACTGGGTGTGTCCGTTTCTGTCCACAATTTCCACATTTGGTGTTGTTTATGTCCCCTTTGCTGTGGTGTTCTGGATTGCGGGTGGTATTCCTATGTTTGGTGTGGCTCTTGTTCCCCTTCCAGTGTGGCTGCTTGACGTCGCTGACATCATGTTGTCTTTCCATCGATTTCAGCTGTGTCTGAGAATATTCATAGGTTTGTGCTATTTGAATAGCTTTGTCCATGGATAATCTATCACCTTCCGTAATAAGTTTTTCGCGGATTTTGTTGGAACTTACTCCGAAAACTATTCTGTCTCGGATCATCTCATCCCGTTTATCATACTGGCAGTCAGTGGCTGCAATTTTCAGTTTTGTGATGAAATCTTCAATAGACAATTCACCTTGGCATATATTGTTAAACTGAAAACGTTTAAATACAGAGTTAAGTTTGGGTTGAACGTATTCCCCAAATTTCTTGAACAATGTGTCCAGCTTCTTATTATCCTCTGCGGTTAAATTCCACGATTTATGGATATCTCGTCCCTTCTGACCAATCCATAAAAGTAAGTATGTGCATTTCGTTTCTTCATCTTTATCCTTTAAAGGACCGTTGAAGATAAGATCTACATGATCTTTATATTGTTGCCATGCTTCAGGCAAGTTTGTGGAAGTCCAGTCCACTTTTGGTGTTGGTACACCGTTGAGTTCCATTGTAATTTCAATTTATGAATGTTGATAAATCTGTGATTAATCCAAAATAATAATGCACAAATGTCACAAATTCAAACTGTAACTTCTGACACCATGTTGTGTTTGTGGTATACACAGGAACACATAATAATACTATTGAAGTAATGGAACTAAAATGAACGACACAAGGCGTGTGCTCTAACTAAGGTGTTTAATGCTCAGTATCAAAGTAGCAAGTGATTCATGGTATGGAAACGCATGTAATTATAGAGGCAAATTATAAGAGTAGTTCTTATTCTAAGTAAAGGGAAGTAACTACAACATAGAATATGCTAAAGAGTAATCATGAGTTATGAACACATGAATAGATAATACAACAGGGAGGAAAGTAGCCTTTATAAGAAATTTCTAGCCCTGCACATTACTGGTGCTGCTTGTAATCCATCCTATAATCTCCATAAGCGAATCACACTTCCCTTTTTTGGACTGCCTCCAGTTTCTTGATGTTGGTTACGGTGTTGGATCCCGGACTGGAAACGCATACTAATAGCAATGGACCTCCTCTTGCAGGTTATCCATATGACCTCACACTTCAATTTCAAGCTCCTGTGCATATAGTTAATAAAACTGCCAAATTTTAAATATTATCACTAATGTACACATGTTCAGACAATATAAACATCAATAATTAATCCAACAAAATATTAGCTCAATAACAAGATAGATGACTATAAATTTTGTAGTGTAAATTCAATAACATTCAGACTGATTATCCAAAATGACTAGGTTCATGAAATCCCAATAATGGCCCTGTAAAATGCATTTCTTTTAGATATCTCATTTTCAGTAAAGCTTGGTGTATTTGTATTAAATATACTTTATTCTTTTAAAAAATGTATATTGTATTTTTTTAATTTCATGTTTTTCTATTCATAGAATGACTCAAAAGACGGTTAAAATTAAGGAAAATATTAATTTCCCCCAAATTTTGTCCTATTTTTTTGCATTTAAACAGTATTTTTATTACGAAGACATTGTTGT
The DNA here is from genome assembly GCA_029582155.1 of Panopea generosa. NCBI lineage: Eukaryota > Metazoa > Mollusca > Bivalvia > Adapedonta > Hiatellidae > Panopea > Panopea generosa. The sequence goes on from CM055896.1 coordinate 50,057,749, forward strand.
CACACAAAGATAATTATTCCGATCATTGTCTAGTACACTCAAAGTAATATGTGTAAATTGTAATTGCCTTAGTAATTGTGGCAAGAGTGTCTTCACTGTTAAAACCATGATATACTTACATAAAATGGCTAAAAATGTAGGGAAAGTGCATATTTTTGCTGTTTGTGTACACTTTAGTGATATTTTATTAAGCGAAAAATGTAAAAATTGAAAAACAAAATTTACATTTTTTAAAAGAATAAAGTATAATTAAAATAAAAACCATCAAATTTTGCAATAAAATAAGGTTTAATTTTACTGTATTATACAGGGCCATTTTTGGGGTTCGTGAACCTCGTCCTTTAATATGTCAATCTTTATTATGGCATTATCCCCTTGCCATAGGTAGGGGTCTCAAACTCCTCTTCAGCGCATTCAGCGACAGTGCTGAGAACATGCCATATGACCACAAATGCCCCCACAACAGGGCTTATTAGCATATTTTAAGGGAATTTTTACAAAACATTTTTCCTGAATGTCAGATGCCCAGGCCTTAGATAGCGTAGAGATCCCCTAGAACATTTTTTGAAGTTGAGTCCCTTGGGTCAACTTTGTGGCTGCCACAATAGTCACTGTTTTTCATAGAGTTTATGGGTAAAATGTTAAAATTTAAGTTTAAGATGAAAACCTTAGATATTTTACATGTAACATTGCATGTAGTGCATATCAAAGCATGGTGTCGAATGATTTGATTGTTTTATTTGAATGTCCACTACAGGGGCTAGTCTCACCCCTATTAAGACAATTAAATGAGACTACATTGCATGGTGGTCCCTTAAAAGGTTTGTTGAAGTCGGGGTCCCTGGGGTCAAGTTTGGGACACAGTTTTACAAAGAGTTATATATAGAGAAAACACTAAATTTTCATGTAGCGTGATAGCAACCCCATTTTTCATTGAATCCTAAGCATAATTGCTCAGCAGTTATATAACCACAAGATCTCAACCAAGTTCTTTAGCCAGCAAGATTTGACCACAAATGCCCCTTGCCACACATACTATATTAAGCATGTTTTAAGGGAAACTTAAGAAAAAATAGTTGTCTGAAAGCCTTAGATAAGTTACATTTAGTAATGCCTGGTAGTCCTCTGAAAGGTTTGTGGAAGCCGTGTTCCTGGGGTCAAACTTAGTATCGTCACACAGGGTCACAACCAGAGGCATATAAGCAGAATCTATGGAGAACTTTTCAAAAAACAGTTGTTCATTCTGTTTATTTGTTGTCAGTAGAGTGATTTTATATATTAATTATATGGCATATATATATACCTCTATATATATATATTTCTTTTTATTTTATTTTTTTTTATTAATGTTGCGTATTAAAATTATCAATTGTGAGTAAGTTTAATACAGTCAAATCTGTCTTAAGCAACCAATCAAATGACGGAACAAAAGTGGCTGTTAAGACAGGTTCAGTATATGCTTAATAAGGGTTAATTTTGCTCTAAAAGCATAGAAATTAGAAGCAAATCTGGCTGCTTAATAGAGGTGACCGCCTTCACAGGTTTGACCCTTCTGTACTTTATTTTTAGTTATTTTTGTTTGTCGGGAGCATTATCTTCAAAAATATTGATTGGAATCCTACGTGACTGGGAACATTGATAGAGGGCAGTGTGTGAGTAAAACTCTTATCTTGAATAACAACAAAATTATCTCCCCTGTTGTACTTTATTTTTGGTTATTTTTGCTTTTCTGGAGGAAATCTTCAAAAGTATGGAATAATCCAATGCAACTTTGAACATGAATAGAGAGCAATGTGAGAAAGTGCAAAGCAAAAATTTCATAACTGGTCTTGAATTTTGACAGAATGATCTCCCCTTTTGTACTTAAGATTTCCGTTATTTTGCATGTCCACTGCCTTCAAAGAAATAATTTCTATAAGAATTAATTGACAGTTTGACAGCTTGAGCATCTGGAGAAAGTCCAAACTTTTTATTAGGCTGAATAACAGTACATTTGTAATTTAGTAAAATATTATTCATTTTAAATTTGTTATAGCTAAACTTGATGTCATTTCAATTACTCAATCATCTATTACTATTTGCAGAATCAGGGATCAACATTTGGTATAGACTATGACAACAATACATTTGTGAAGGATGGCCGGCCATTCAGATACATCTCAGGGAGTATTCATTATTCACGTGTGCCATATCAGTATTGGGACGATAGACTGAGGAAGATGGCTGCAGCTGGGCTGAATGCTATAGAAACGTATGTGTGACATATAAGTTTAAACTCATTTATGTTACATTGATTGTGAAACAAATACTTGAGACGTGTTATTATAACTTAGACAAATCAAGTAATTATAACTTAGACAAACCAGTTATTATAACTTAGACAAATCCAGTTATTACAACTAAGATTAATCAAGTTATTTTACTTGAGAGACAAATCAATTTATTATCATTTTAAACAAATTTCTATTTTTCTGTTTTTTAAAATAAACCGATCAAAAATATCCAATGCCTATTTTACCACTTACTTTAATTTCAATGCTTATACAGCAATTTCAATGCTTATTTAGAAATTTCAATGCTTATTAAGAAATTTCAATGCTTATACAGAAATTTCAATGCTTATATAATGCTTATACAGAAATTTCAATGCTTATATAATGCTTATACAGAAATTTCAATGCTTATACAGACATCTCAATTTTTATTCATATATTTCAATGCTTATACAGAAATTTCAATGCTTATACAGAAATTTCAATGCTTAAATATCCCCAGTTTTTGCTTATCTTGAGCATTGATTGTCTCGATATTCCGGTAGCTGTTTTCATTAATAATATTGTGTCACAATATGTACGTAAACCATTTGGAGAGAAAAATATGCAGCCAGGCCGGGACTCAAACCCGAGACCTTTAGCTTACAGGGTATATGCTCTACTGGCTAAGTTAGCCAGACTGCTGACATACTTTACTCTCCTTAAAAGTTACATACACACTGCGACGATTGCCCAAAGCTAAATTATATCGCTCATGGATATGCGTTAATTGGACATGAATTTATTTACCGGGTAGGTTCATTGAAGTAGTTGTTTCACAATGTAAATATATATACTTGGGATTATACAAATGCTTATACACTGTATAATGTTCTGCTTCAAAAGACACAACATTTATCTTTAAATACATTTGTCATTTGCAGGTATGTGCCGTGGAACATACATGAGCCTACACCGTCCAAGTATGACTTTACAGGACAACAAGACATTGTTACCTTCTTGCAGACAGCTCAGAAATACAACTTATCTGTCATCTTACGACCAGGCCCATACATTTGTGCCGAGTTGGACTTTGTAAGTAGTTCTGTTAACAAAACTGTACATTTAAAACTTTCAATATAGATTTTATGAGTGCTCATTTATTATTGAATTCATTACAGGAGTTGCTCTGCCAAGCATTTTTTACCAATGAGTTAAATAAGTTTGATAATTTATTGATTACCGATTTGATCATTTATTAATTACTGATTTGATCATTTATTAATTACTGATTTGATCATTTATTCTGCTGTATCTATGCAATTTCTACGAAAATGGTATATTTACCATTTATTTGTCAGGTTATAACGTGTCATGTGCAGGATGCAGGTCAGTGGGTCATGATTATGTTTTTTCATTGCAAGCCCTACTTGTAAATATAGCCACAGAGGCAATGTATTTGTTTACAGTTATGTCACTTACTGATGACATTTCTTGTTTAAATAAACAATTACACATGTTAATGTAGAAAATGTTCTTGTGTCACGAATTTTACTACTTAATGTAACCATGTATATACCAGCAGTATATGAGAAGTATCCCGTGTTACAGGGTGGACTTCCTGCGTGGATTCTCACCAAATCTGGTATACAGGTCAGGACAATAGATCCAAGTGAGTCCCTAGTTTACAGTGCATATAAAGTAAAGCTCTTGACCAAAGTATACATCTGAGTGTGTCACATAGTAAAAAGCTTAAGGTTCAAGTTATGTACACTAAAACCAAAGCTAGGATGAGTAACACATATATTAGTTAGTCAAACCTGTGTAGGCAGTCACCTCTGTTTAGCAGCCACTTGTCTTGAGCAGCCACATTTGCTATTTCCCATTCTTATGCTTTCAGAGCATATTAGTCTGTATTAAACAACAACCTGTCTTAAAATACCACTTTTCCTCCTTCCCTTGACTTGCTGCTTAAGACAGGTTTGACTGTGTCAATATTCATCAAATTTTAATTGCTTATGCTTCATTAACCACAAACTCTTGATCATTTAGTATTTAATTTAGATTTATAATCTCATTTATGTTTCCGTCTTGTTTTAACTGTTCTACATAACTTTGATCTTGGGAACTATTTAACTATTTTCCCCCATTGTATGTAAAGGTCAAGTTGCATAGGACACAAAAATTCTGTTTTATTTACTAATCTGATTGTCTCACTGGGGTGCTACTAAGATGTGGATGCAGGACGCATTCATATTGACGCCATAATGAAGAAATGATATGTTTTCGTCTTACCCTTTATTTCTTTCCTTCCTTTACAACTTTTTTTCTATTCTCATAATATTGGTTAAGAAAAATTGTTAAAATATGTCATGTTGATACTTAATGTAAACATTGTGGCCCAATCCCATTTCATGTCAAAATAAAATATGTTTAAACTAAACTATTTAGATTTATGCTTTTAATTCACCGGAGTCACAGTTCTGTGATAACACTCTGTCCAGTATTAACTCTTGGGTTGTGAACACCAGCATTCTACTGTTGACATTGACCAAATTCATAATGGTTATAAAGCTATGAAATATTCTTTAAGTTAATAAGTTCTATATATATCCATTGACTTAAGAACAAACAAGTCCTGCCAAAACAAATGCATTGATGGAATATTTAAATGACAGTCAGTACTTAACAGGCATCTCAGTTTTACCATGTTTACGGCATTGAAATGCTGGTTCAAGCCAAGTTGATATGGAAGGTAACAGGCATCTCAGTTTTACCATGTTTACGGCATTGAAATGCTGGTTCAAGCCAAGTTGATATGGAAGGTAAGAGGCATCTCAGTTTTACCATGTTTACGGTGTTAAAATGCTGGTTCAAGCCAAGTTGATATGGAAGGTAACAGACATCTCAGTTTTACCATGTTTACGGTGTTAAAATGCTGGTTCAAGCCAAGTTGATATGGAAGGTAACAGACATCTCAGTTTTACCATGTTTACGGCGTTAAAATGCTGGTTCAAGCAAAGTTGATATGGAAGGTAACAGGCATCTCAATTTTACCATGCTTAAGGCGTTAAAATGCTGATTCAAGCCAAGTTGATATGGAAGGTAACAAGCATCTCAGTTTTACCATGTTTACGGCGTTAAAATGCTGATTCAAGCAAAGTTTATATAGAAGGTTATATGAGAATTAGAAGAACATTTTCAAACATAATGTTATATTTATATACATTTTTAGCTCGACTATTCGTAGAATAGGAGGGGGCTATTGTATTCCCCCCGGCGTCAGCGTTGGTTTTTCAGGTTATTTTTTTATAAGGTAAGATATCTATGCAACCACCCATTTCATATGTGTGTGTTCAGCTTCACCAATTGAACGTGCAGACATAAAAATCATAACTCTGGTTTGCATTTTGGCAGAGTTTAATATGACCCATTTTGGACTTAATTTTTCAGGTTAAAGTTTTTTGTCAGGTAAGATATCTAAGCAACCACTCATTTCATATGAATGAAACTTCACATGTGTGCTAAACATCACCAATTGAACTCACAGACATAAGAACCATAACTCTGGGTTGCATTTTGGCAGAGTTATGCCATTTTTGGACTTAATTTTTCAGGTTAAATTTTTTTATCTGGTAAATATCTATGCAACCGCTCATTCAATATGAATGAAACTTCACATGTGTGTTCAGCATCATCAGTGAAACACACAGATACAAGAACCATAACTCTTGATTGCATTTTGGCTGAATTAGTTCCCTTTTAGACTTAGACATTTTGTGTTTAGCAGGTTAAAGTTTGTAGTACAAGGCCTTGATCTTAGATGTTTGAAAAATAGGGTCAGTTTGTGGTCCTCTCACAAATTTGTTCAAAACTATGACCCTAGGGGAAAATTGGCCCGCCCTAAGGGGTAACAAGAATTTTATTTGATTTTTTTTTTCTATAGTTTAATCTGTTTTTGGCTCGCACTGAGGGTAAACAATGTTCACCTTTTTTTTTTTTTTTAGATTTATTTTCTTCATTTTCACGAAAGGGTATCCACCTGTGATAAACTTGCATGCTGGTACAGGATTATATCAACTATAGATCCAATTTCATGTACCGAGATATTGCCCTCTGAGGTGAAGTTAGTACATATGTTTCATAAATGACAAACCTTGACAATCATTTTGGTATACAATATTGCTTGTTGCAATAACTGTCCGGGTTCATCATTTTCTAGACCCTGATTGTCAACCTACCATTAGGCCTATATGTCGTGCTGGATTAAATAATATTAAGGCAATACGAGCCATCCATTCACTTTGTTGTTTTCAAAAAACACATAACTGTTGATAATGAAAATGAATAGTGTTGGTGAATTATTTTATTCATTTATTTTTAAAGATAAGCAATAATTATAGTTTAATTTTACCACCCCTGAATTCTAATTGTCTTCCATTTGTTACATATTTCCTGAAAAAGCTGTTGTTTTAGACAGCAGCAAAATAGTTGAGCGTGCTGTCCCTCTGACAGCTCTTGTTTTATATATATAATCCTTGATCTGCCTTAGTATAATGGGTATATTTTGTTTTTATACCTTTACAGGATACATCCAGCCTGTGGACCGTTGGTTAACAATATTGTTTAAAGTTGTCAGACCGCTGTTGCACATTAATGGAGGCCCCATCATTACAGTTCAGGTAGTATACCCGTCCTCATAGTTACACTGTAGTATATTGTATACAGATATGTCAGTGTTGGTCAGGTCCCATCATTACAGTTCAGGTAGTATACCCGTCCTCATAGTTACACTGTAGTATATTGTATACAGATATGTCAGTGTTGGTCAGGTCCCATCATTACAGTTCAGGTAGTATACCCGTCCTCATAGTTACACTGTAGTATATTGTATACAGATATGTCAGTGTTGGTCAGGTCCCATCATTACAGTTCAGGTAGTATACCCGTCCTCATAGTTACACTGTAGTATATTGTATACAGATATGTCAGTGTTGGTCAGGTCCCATCATTACAGTTCAGGTAGTATACCCGTCCTCATAGTTACACTGTAGTATATTGTATACAGATATGTCAATGTTGGTCACTGGTCCCATCATTACAGTTCAGGTGGTATACACATCCTCCTAGTTACACTGTAGTATATTGTATACAGATATGTCAGTGTTGGTCAGGTCCCATCATTACAGTTCAGGTAGTATAACCACCCTCATAGTTACACTGTAATATATTGTATACAGATATGTCAGTGTTGGTCAGGTCCCATCATTACAGTTCAGGTAGTATACCATTCCTCATAGTTACAATGTAGTATAGTGTATACAGATATGTCAGTGTTGGTCAGGTCCCATCATTACTGTGAGTACAGGAGGTATATCCATCCTCAAGTTCAGGTAGTATACCCATCCTCATAGTTACAATGTAGTATAGTGTATACAGATATGTCAGTGTTGGTCAGGTCCCATCATTACTGTGAGTACGGGTAGTATATCCATCCTCAAGTTCAGGTAGTATACCCATCCTCATAGTTACACTGTAGTATATTGTATACAGATATGTCAGTGTTGGTCAGGTCCCATCGTTACAGTTCAGGTGGTATACCCATCCTCATAGTTACACTGTTGTACATTTTATACAAATATATGTGTGTCAGTGTTGGAAAGGTCCCATCATTTCAGTGAGTACGGGTAGTATATCCATCCTCAAGTTCAGGTAGTATACCCATCCTCATAGTTACACTGTAGTATATTGTATACAGATATGTCAGTGCTGGTCAGGTCCCATCATTACAGTTCAGGCAGTATACCCATCCTCATAGCTACACTGTAGTATATTGTACACAGATATGTCAGTGTTGGTCAGGTCCCATCATTACAGTTCAGGTAGTATACCCATCCTCATAGTTACACTGTAGTATATTGTATACAGATACATGTATGTCAGTGTTGGTCAGGTCCCATCATTATTTTTGTCAAAAGATTATTCCCTGTAGAATATTTCTAAATATACAAGTGATTATATCAATTTATTTTTCACTTTGACCGTTTGCAAATGCTCTCGAGTATGTTGTCTAAGTCGTACCAATACCAGGTGTTGTTTAAGAGAGGTTATCCAGTGAACTTGAGATCAAACCTGTGACTTCTGGCATCAGCCGTCTGTCTGCTACATCATGTCCAGCTCACGACATAAGTAATTGTTAGGTACCTTGGTCATGTATATATAATCTATCAGACAAGGGAGTGTTCTCCTGGCCCATCTAGTCTTAATACTGCCATGAGGCCATGGGTTATAAATGTGTAGATACGATTAAATATAGTATATAATTCACATGCAAAGGGTTTAATTAGCCATCTATGAATAGTTGATACCTGTTAAAAAAAGAAAAGATTTTGGTTACTGAGTTATAAAAAGTCATGAAATCAGATCAGTCACAAATTGGCTATGCCGTTGATTTGAATGAAAGTACTGAGTTGTATATGTTACTTGTAGCTCCATCATTTCAAATGTAATTGTTTCCATATATTGTTAAATTCATATGTAAATGTTGATGCGCCATTGATACAAAGGCATGTATGCGATCAGAAACAACTGATTGTGGTCCTTAATTACATGTACATGATGATGGAAGTGTTTGGGTATTTCTTTTACACAGCTGAGATGGATAATTCAGAGTATACAATTTTATTGGTTAGTGTGTGGGAGCAAACTATACTCTGGGAAGTTTGAGGAGTGACAAGGAATGTAGAATGAGTTTTTTCAGTCAACTAATTTTCCATTTTTTTTTAGGTCTCACTACCTGTTCACGATTCACTAAATAAATGCTACTAATATACTTTCTCTCCTACCAGATTGAGAACGAGTACGGCGGTTACCCAGCCTGTGACCGTAAATACCTGGAGTTCCTGAGAACCAAAGCAATCTCTATGTTAGGTCATGGTATCACCTTGTTCACGACTGATGGCGATGTAGACAGATACCTTAACTGTGGAACACTGCCAGATGTATATGCAACTGTCGATTTTGGAGTTACACGTAAACTCTTTATATCATCATACACTAGTAAATGATATATATGGACAATATTTGATAGTTATTGTACATGTATTTGATTAAAATAATCCAGTAACAGCATTACACAATCTTATTTATAATAGAATGATATTAAAATTAATTTTAAACAATTATTTTTAATTTCTGTAAATTATGGGGTTTTTTAAGCTTTATGTTCACATACACATGTTGAGAATAGGTCTCGCCATAAAATATTCTCTGATCATCAAGAGTCTATTAATTGCATTTGTTGAGCGCATAGTAGAGCATTTTAGTCGGGATTGCAGGGCCGTGAGTTCGATCCTCCATAAGGCAATGTGTGGTGTTCTTGAGCAAGACACTTTATGTCCATATTATTCTTTGCGCTGGTTTCACCAAGGAAGCTTGACATCTAAATTGTAGTAATTTGTTTTACAATTGAGGTAAAATACATCAGTTTAAAAAGTAAGCATTAATTGCTTGTTTAATGCTTATTCAACATTTTGCGTGGTACACCTGAATATCACATTCAAATTTATTGGTGGAGGAAGATCTCTAAATGAATCTGTAATATAATAAAACCACCATCCTTCCACATGTAACTTGCAAACTTTCTCACTTAAATGTTTTAGTCTGAGTTGGGCGTGGACTAAGTGAGACGACTAGCCCCAGGGCACCCTTCTACTGTTACCCTTTTAACAGCCAGTCATACAAAGTTTGCTGCTGTTTGTTTTTGTTGCAACTTGCAATAATTTTACTGATGGATTTTGTTATCCCCCACCCACCAATTTCTAATTATCTCCCTTATTTATAGATGATCCAGCCAAGAGTTTTGCTATACAGAGACACAAGGAACCGAAAGGACCTTTGGTATGTATCAGTGCTTCTCTGCCATGTGGTATATTAAAGGCCATAACAAGTTTTTATTTTAATTTTTTTTTCTTGAATTGGGTTCAACGCCATTTTCAACACATTTCAGGTTATATATGGCATATCCAATTTTACTGATGGAAGAAGACCTCAGATAAAGTAGAACCACTGTCCTTCCGCAAGTAACTGGAAACTTTCTCACATAAAGTTTTTGGAGTGAGCGGGACTCAAACCTACGACCTTAGCGGTGAGAGGTTAGGTGATGTTGAGATGGCGCCATAGACCTCTTGGCCACGGAGGACCCTTTATTTTAAAAACAAACTTTTAGAAAAAGAAAAAATCTTGGAATTCACAATTTAAAGCTTTGACCTCTGTAGTGGCCCCAAATTTTACCCAAATTTTACCCCAGGTAGCAGACTTGAATAGAAGATGTAGATGGCTATTAAACAAGGCTATATGTAAAAAAAATTAATTTAGACCTTAAACTTTTGGAGAAGTCTCCACATGTGCATGTAACTGTACTGTGACCACCGTAGCAGCTCGTAGTTTAACCCCAGGGAAATGACTTTAACAAATTTGATGGCGGGCCATCAGCTAATTCTGCATGTAAAATATCTACATGTAAGGGCCAGGCCCTGCAGAAGAAGATTAAAAAAATCCAGTATTCCCATAAAAAACTATGTAAAAGTCACCCGACTTGGTTCTAATGGACCCCTGTCCCTTTATTTTTACTTGAAAACTCAACTTATAGGGATCATTTATACAAAACATGAAAATATTTTGCTGGTCAGTGCTTGAGAAGAAGATTCACAGTTTCATTCCAGTCTCAGCTGCTATGACTAAACATTGCTCCAGATCTCAAGAATATTAGCAAAAGTTCTAAAATTTAAGAGAGAATGAGACTTTCCTGTTTTCCCATAGTATTCTTATGTAAAAATCAAAGTACATTTAATCAGCCCAAATGAACCAAAGCCACTTTATTTGAACAAACTTGAAACTCGTACACATGTGGATCATGTATACCAAATATGAACAAATTTGACTGGTTGGTTTTTTAGAAGAAGGTTTTTAAATTAAAGTTTCGTTATGTTAAACTGATATCACCAGGGCGGAGCCAATTTTAACCCTAGATTCATTGCTTGAACAAATATGAGAGAATATCATTAGGTGATACTACATAAAAAAATATTAAAACTCCAAAATATAAAAACCTTGCAGATTCGGAGATTTATATAAAAAATAAAATATTAAAAATAGAAAACTTGGCCGCTTGAAACATGTTGATTTTTTCTTCATTCATAAACATGGTTAATATAATATTTTGTTACAAGAAAACATGGCAGCCTTATGAAAGTGGCCAGTTCAAAACACATGTGTTTAACTGTTATTATAAAAATACCGTTTAAATGAAAGTTTCATTGCCCAAAACCAGGCTTGATCAGCTCAATTGGTAGCGTGTCAGACTATCAACACGCGAGTTTGAAACCCCGCCCGACCACTGTCTCCATGATGATTGATACATTTCGTTTCATAATTATTCGTCTCCAAAGGCTGATTCATTTGGGTAAGTTATCAGTTACTTGCGGAGACGGGTGTGCTTGAGTACTGGTTAAGCTTCCAGGATCCAAGGAAAAATTGGTTAAGTGAACCGATTGCCTATTAGCCCTTGATGGCATAATAAATAATACTAATCATTCAATCAATCAATCAATAAATCAATTTATTTCTCAAATAATTCACACTTAATGTTGTTGGTTCCTGGTCAACTCGGAGTTCTACACTGGTTGGCATGACCACTGGGGAACTAATCATACAACAGTTAACACAGATGCCATAGCCAGATGCCTGGATCAGATGCTAGACCTTGGTGTTAATGTCAACCTGTAAGAAAAGGTATAACATGGTCTTGAAACAATATTGAAGGCAGTGGTTATAAATAGTGGTGACAGATACGATAAGTTTAAAATTAAGATAAATGCAGTATCTCCACATCAATGTAAGGATCTCTTCACATTTTTGTGTCTTTATGTTAGCAGTGATTGTAATGGAAGGCAGTCAGTGTTTTTAAAGGTGATAAGTGTGTCTCCTTGGGCTCCCAGTTCCCTTTCACAAGAATTTTAAAACCATAAATGCCTTTTGCACAGTCATTTAAAATCCCTTACACAGGGGGATTAAAGTATGGACTGTGGATCCCAACTCTGAGATTTCTTGAATATTAATGCTCCTATTTTTAGTGAGAATGATGACAAACACAATTGTATTTGTCTTGTTCTCCTTGCTGTAATTTTGTGACTCGCTCTCAAATCAACAACATCTGCATAGAAACCCCCACCTCCTTGAAAACGTATAAATCCTGCATCCGCCATGATTTATATATTATAGCTACGTGGCTGTGTCACATTGATGTAAAATAAAATTTACTATATCAAATTCTGCTATATACTTGTGTGCAGTCTCTTTTATCACGATATAGAATTGATCGTAACATTACATATAACATGACTTTGTGTATTAGGCCAGACAAAAAACAACTGTTTTAGGGTTACACGACCGACCCTAAAATTGAGTCACTTCCATAACATGTTTGTTTTTAGCTCTACTGGCTAAAGGCCAGAAGTGCTTAAGCGATGGTGCATTGTCCGTTGTCCGTCGTCTGTCATCTGTTAGCAGCACTTTCTCTTAAATATCTAGGCCAATTAAATTGAAACTTCACATGGATGTTTCTATTGCATAGTATACAGAAGATTTTTTCTCGATCTGAAATTCAAGATGACCACGTTACTAAAAAAATCTTCTTCTCATGAACGGCCCAACAGATGTTCAAAATGTTTAAGAAGTAATGATGACCAACTATAGTTTTGTTAGATTTGTTCAAATAGTGTCCCTAAGGTTAAAAATGACACTGCCCTGAGGGGATAAGGATACTATGGGAAAACAGAAAATTCTCTTTTTCTTTCATCTTTTCTGAAACTACTAGGCCAATTAAACTGAAACTTCACATGAATGTTTCTATTGCATAGGACACTATACAGAAGATTTTTTTCTATCTAAAATTCAAGATGGCCACCGTAACTAAAAATCGTCAAAAACTTAAAAAATCTTCTTCTCATGAACGGCCCAACAGATTTTCAAAATGTTTATGTAGTAATGATGACCAACTATAGTTTTGTTAGATTTGTTCAAATTGTGTCCCTAGGGTTAAAAATGACCCCGCCCCGATGTTTCTATTGCATAGGGAAATTTCTATGGCCACTATGAGTCAGTAGAGCGTCCTCAGGTCCTCTTGGGCTTCTTGTTTAAATGTTAAACTATGCCAAACTGCGGAACAAATATGCCTAATGTGTCAAGAAAAATTGTATTTGTATCGTTTTGTATTGATTCAATATCATAATCATTTTTATATGGAACAGAAAAGCAAGTTAAAATCAATTTTCTTATAATAGGTCATTTGTATAGCATTAAAATTAGAAAGAAAAATAGAAAATACAAAATTGCTGGCTTTTTTACCCTATTTCTACCCCCCCCCCCCACACACACACACCCATTTTTGGGGTGGCATATAGTAATCACAGTGTCCGTCTGTCCACCGTCCACCTCAAGGGTCAAGGTCACACTTTGAGTTTGTTTGACAACACTGTGTCTGTGTGAGATTTCGTGTCCAGACTGTAACTTTGTCATGCATAGATGGATTTTATAAATACATGCTACAACTGATCAACATAACATGGCGACATGTCGCGTGTAACACCCAGACTCCCATTTCAAAGGTCAAGGTCACAATTTAACTTTAACAACATTTTCAGTCTGTTTGAAATTTTGTGTCTGCCTTTAACTTCGTTATCTATGGATAAATTTCAAAATCACTTGGCTCATTTGATCAACATAACATGATGAAGTGTCGTGCGTAAGGCTCAGAACCTTTTCTCAAAGGTCAAGGTCACACGTTCGATTTGTTTGATATTTCATGTCTGGTCTGTAACTTTGTCTTTAACTTGGCTCAATTGATCAAGAGGACATGACGATGTGAATCACATGAGCCTCAGACCCGTACCTTAAAGGTCAAGGTCACACTTTGAGTTTGTTTGACAACACTTTAAGTCTGTTTGAGATTTAAAGTCCAGTCTGTAACTTTATCATACATGGATGGATTTCAAATAACATTTGGTTCAATTTATCAATTGATCAACATGACATGACAAAGTGTCGCGTTAAGACCCAGAACCTTACCTCAATGATCAAGGTTACACTTTCAGTTTGCTTGATCTGTAACTTTGTTATAAATGGAGGGATTTTAAAATAGTTTGACACAACTGATCAACCTGTCATGATGATGTGTCTCCTGCATTTACCTGTAGAAATACCCAGACCTTTACATTAGTTGTCAAGGTCAAGGTCACACTTGAACTCATGAACAGAAACTCATGAAATTGTGTGTCTAGTCTGAAACGTCAGTCCATCACTATTGATATTCATGGATACATCGCTATATATTATAAATTATATCATTATTTTCATAGGCCATTTGGGGGCCATGTAACACTTATCAGTGACATTTCTTGTTAGATTTCAAGTAACACGGAATATGTTATTTGTTGGTTATACATGCAGAATAATATACAAGTATTGACTGTCTAGGAACTGACCATGATATGATGTTAACAAGAGAATCAATATTCATACATGTATTCTCGGCTTGATACCACATCTGCATAATCAATATCTTAACAGTTAACAATTGTTTTATTATATGATGTAAATATATATATGAAAAATATTCTATTGATGTGTATTTTTTAAAAAAAAAACAGTGGCATTTATTGTTTTCTCTGTCCATTCATACATTCATCCATCTGAGGTAAAATTGGTTTCTGATCAATAACTTGTGAAAGAGTCGATTTATTTAGTTATTATTTGGCGTAAAATATAACATATGGTTGATATTTGTCAATGTCAGTAAAAATTGTCCAACTTTTATGGTAAATTTATTAAGTTACAACGGGGACATCTGTGTCAGTTACAGCGGGGACACCTGTGTCCTATTAACACATTTCTAGTTTATTATGTACTTTTCAATTGATATATTTGCAGGTATATGTTTGAGGGTGGAACAAACTTTGGTTTTTGGAATGGTGAGTATTATAAACATTAAGTCGTTTAAAAGGAATGTGGCAGTGTTGAAATCTGATTTTAATCTTCACGCATCATATCAATCTTATATTATTGTAAATGTGGATTAACGATGAATTATAGCCCTTAAATTAGTCTATCCGAGAAACTGATAGCAATTGAATATTTGTTTAACTGTGACGTCATTTAAACTTTCAGTTAAAGCAACTGACCAATCAACATGCTCAAATGCGGCTTTCTCATCATTGGTATTTAACAGACCAAATCGGGAGGGCTGGGTTCATTTTACAGACTACCTTTTTTGATTATTTGACATAAATACCTTGTTTAGACACACTCTTGTGTATCCTGTATTGACAAACGCAGACAAAATGATGAATGTCAACAAGTATAAATCGTTCTAAAATTTGTTAGGATCATCTTCACTTTTCTTGAAAGTGACATCTGAAAAAAGACAAATATTGTCACACTCTTGTGTGTCGTGTAAAGAAACTCTCTTGTGTATCGTGTAAAGACACACTCTAGGGTGTCATGTATAGACACGCTCTTGTGTGTCTTGTATTTCATGTATACCATACAAGGTTTTCTGCTTATTTTAACCAGGTATGGATTTTTCATCCTACACTCCCTGCACACGCTTATCCAACCCTCCTTGTGCTATGACGTAACACCATTCATAAAATCATAGCGGTATGATAAATTCCTCACAAGGAGATGCTTGCGAAAGCTTATTCACACAAACTTTCTAAAATCTTGTTTTCAAATATCGTAACATCCTATCATTTCCGGTACACAAATCACAATTTATTACTTTGCTAAATATTATCTCCACATAATATGACTATCCCTAGCAATCTGTTTAGAATTGGTGAGGTAGTATTGATTTACAAAACTTTTATACTGCCGCTAAAAATTAACAAAGTTTTACCCCAAACTAAACTTGATTAAAAACAAAATGGGTCCTACGTGGCCGAGTGGTCCAAGGCGCCATCCCAAGATCACTTTACTGAGTCCTGTGTCAGAATTAGCAGGTTTGAGGTTCTGAACAGCAGCAATGTCAACCTGCATGTTTATATTTTCAGGAGCTTTGTTTGTTGATTACTATCAGCCTACCCCCACAAGTTATGATTTTGATGCACCCCTTACTGAGGCAGGGGACATCACTGATAAGTACCTGGTACTAAGACAGATTATATCAAAGGTATGTGGTATGGTCGTCAACAGACATCCAAGAAAAGACAAAATTCATCTTCATAAATAAAGGTTAACCCTGTCTTAAGCAGCCAGTTAAAGGAGCGCTCAAAAAGAGGGCTTTGAAGACTGGTTGTTGCTTAATACGGGTTAATTTGCTCTGAAATATCAAAGTGGCTGTTTAAGACAAGTGGCTGCCCAAAAGAGGTGACCACTTACACAGGTTTGTCTGTACCAACACTTGATGGTTAAATGTATATGATGCACTCTCCATGTACGAAAGTAATCAATTAATATACAGATTAGAAAAAGAAAAAATACATAAATAATGGGGGAGAAATGAACCTAGGATCTTGATGAACTGCAGAGTTCCAGCAAATTTTATCCAATAATTCAATTTGTCATCTATTATGACATGCATGAGATATGATGTTCATAATCTTTCCATTATTCATTTGTCACCCTCAGGAACCACACATTGGTTGTTAAGTGAACTGCAATAATAATCATGACAAAAAATGATAAAATGGACTTGACAGCTATTTGGAGGATTCCTACACATCTGCTAATATAGACTGCTATCTTTGATTAGAAACAAAACGATAAATCTGGGAAATTGATCACTGGTATTTGTACAATCAAAGCTACCAAAATAAAGTCATTGGAATGCCTTACTTTTGTACAGTAATTGACTTAATCTGAAGTTCTCACTTGTTTATTTGATATCAACATTATGCTTGACCAGATTTTTTAATCCAGTATACATTTGATGTTTTCAATTTTCTAGAAATTATTTTATTATTTTTTTTTATTGTTGTTGGAACCTAATTATTTAGATATGAGAAGTAATTAATTGAGCACTGTAGTAAAAAATACTGTTGCCAGGGAATTGAACAAATGAAAACCCACAAAATTCTTGTTACAGGATTGGAACTAGGATCACTCGAGCGACAACCCGAAGATACAAAACGACTGCACTATGTAGGAATGTAACAAAGATTGGTCGTGTCAATCTAAGTTGAACCACTTAACCGAGTTTAATCGATGATGATGTATAAAACTGAGTTCAGATCATCAATATAAGAATCTTACATGGGTTTGAGGTTCAAATAGAAAATTCCGTTCCGAGGGATAACTGTTTTTGGAGAGCCTCATTCCCGCAACAACAGTTCAACCAAGGAATGGAATTGTCTATCTAAACCAAAAAAAACATTGAATATTCATTTTGATTTAAATCATTATTAAATTTTGCCATGATGGCTTTAAAGATGTCAAATTAAATATATTACGTTGTATGTTTTAATATGTTGCGTCATAAATTGTTCCAACGTTACAACAGGGTAGGATGAGTGCGTAGAGGGGGTGTAAGATGAAAATTTCATACCTTGTAAAAATTCACAGAAATCCTTGTCAGGTATGCAAGAATCTTATTCCACGGGTCAGGTCTAAATTTAAATACCAGCGATAATAGATAATAGCGTATTTAAAAACATGTTTTTGATGGTAAACAATTGTATTTTGCACCAGCTATGATCCAGATAGTGACAAACTGTGCTAAATATTAGTTATACCAGTTATTTATTAAATGGGTAGAACTTACTGGTGATGCTGCTATAAATGTGTATCTAAAGAAATTTACTTAAGATGCCAGTAAATGGACCTGACTCGGGCTGTCAATCTAACAAGTCGATAATCCAATCAGCAATAGATATTATTTCCAAGGGTACTATTTTTCTTAGACAAGCGAGCAGTCTCTAAGTAAATACTACTTTATATTACATTACAATGTAATTACTTTGACAAACCACGCCACGTGGCTAGTGGGGTGAGTGATAATCGCTCTCGCGTCGGGTCAGTTGTATTTATCATAAACTTTCACTTCATGTTTTACAATAACTAGAGTACACATTATTTTACCAGAGTCTATCATTAATTTAAAAACATAAAAAAATGAGGATACCAGTTGATAATATTTTTTCAGAAAGTAATATTTTTTTCATTTCAGTACAACCCATTACCACAGATGAAAATTCCACCGTTAACACCAAAGTTTGCCTATGGAAAAGTTCAGATGAGTTTTGTATGTATTATATTTCTCAGCAGAGACTCATAACCAGTTGGAATGAAACTTGGTTTTTAGAACTTTTCAACTTTGTGTGTCGGGGATCAATTTCAGCTTCTGTGCCAGGCACTGGTTAGCTTAGTTGGTAGCACAGGGGTCATTAGCTCGAATCCCCACCATGTCACGGTATCTGTGATGATTGATTTATACGACTGCTTCTCACTGTCGTGCGTCTATCACTGCTGATTCAAGTCGGAAAGTAATAAGTTACTTGCGGAGATTGGTGTGTCTGAGTACTGGTTAGCCTTCAAGGATCCCAGGAAAGAGTGGTTAGGTTAAATGATCATCTGTTAGCATTCAATGGCATAAACGTGATGCTTAATGTTCAAACATTGAAACAAATCAGCTTCTGCTAGCATTCATTTCAACAGACCTTCAAAATACAATTTAGATGATTTCGTTGATAGTTTGTGAGGGTTAAATCATTTATCAGGTTGTGACAATTGATTTAACTAGATGTCTTAATTTTTCAGCAGTATTTAATTTAGTTAATGGCAGTCTGTGAGTGCACCATATCATTATCCCTGGGATCCGCTAGCTGGTTAACCAGTATCAATCTGACTAAAGTACATGATCTTCCTAAATGTAAGATCTGATGACGATCTAGTATTCGAATTGTCATTCCTCAAGTGCAATTTTTTTACAATCTAAATCTTATAATTGGAAAGCATTTTTTTTTTCCTTAAAAGATGGTATAACAAAGGAGTTTGATACAAGAATGAAATTATTAATGAAAATGGACACTTATTTACTGAGAAAGAGATTGAAATAAATACAAACCTTAAGATTAGCTATTTGCATTTTCATGGCATATTACAATCAATTAAAACATTTAAAAATTTGAACATTATAATACAAAAGAACCTGCTCCTTTTATCCCATCTCATATCTTCCCAGTATTACAGAACAAGTTGGGAACTAAACCAATTTACGGCATTCTGAATAAAAATGACAAACCAGTCAAAGTGAATGGAATGAAATATATAAAAATAACTATGAGTGACAAGGATTGGAAAATATACTACATATTCCTTTTCAAATAACATAAGATACTCAGCTTTCTTCTTACATTTGAGAGATACATTTACTCAAGCAGATATTTAAATAGCAAAATTTCATATCATGGGCTAATAGGAAATATGAGAACAGTGTATGAGGTGAACAAGTGGATTAACATTAAGAATGGTATGTTTGGTAAATGTAGTGAAGATTGAAGTATTATATAAACACTCTCATCATAATTTAGATTAAGTACAAAACTAATCTATCCACACAAATACATGTAGTATGAAATGTACATAATATATGTTGAAACAAAAGTGTAACCTCACATGGCAAAATCCCCCCTCCCCTGGCTACCCTACTAGTTTTTAAATGTTCTTGGGGATATGATTTTAATGAGATTGGGCGCAGCCATTATAGAATTTTCATCATGACAGTTATAAACATGTGTTTTGCACGTGATAATTGGAATCCCAGCTAAATATAGATTTTTTTCCTTAGGTAAAAATAGAGTTCTCGTTTCACTTTCAAAACCTTGAAAGCAAGGCTCTGAATGGCTGGCGAAAAGGCCGTTTGACAGTGACCTTACGCGTCATCCTCAGATCCCATAGCAAAGCATTCTTGAGGACATGGTTTTAATGATTGAACCAGTATTAGATACACCTTATCTCTGCAGGTCACTGACTACAATGTACTTCCCCACAGAGATGGGAGATTCACGGCTGCAGAGCAACGGTCAGGGTCAATCATCACAGAAAATGTGTTTTCTTTCACTGTTTGTTTTGAACATTATTAAACATTATGGAGGTATTTCATTTTAATTTTCTTTAATTGATTCAAGAATGACTTTTTAAAATTTTTAACTTTACACAAACAAGTAATATTTTTCATAATAAAGAGTTGTTGGATTTATTTACATTATTATTATACCCCTACCTTACAAGGTATTGTGTTGGGGGTAAATATGCCGGTAAATAGGGTTCCCCTTGTCTTGTCGCACCCATTACATTTCTACAGATCAATTTTGCTAGGAATGAGATATTGAGGTCACTGACAACTTTAGGAGTGAGAGATATAAACATGATATCATTCTTAACCAATTCTTAAGTGAAACACAAATGAATTTCCTGAATATTTTCATGTCTTTAAATTTGATACTAAGAAGTTTGTAAACTCACAAACGTTGGTGAAAAGGGCCCCTGGTTCCTATTATTCTCATTGTTATTGTTTTAAGAGTTATTTTATGTTAACAGTAATAATTATTTTATCCTGCATATTATATACATGTATTTCATATATTCATTAAATAGATAGAAACCATACAGACGTATGTGAAAGGTTTACCTGCAGTGAAGGCCAACTACCCGGTTACCATGGAATCCCTGGGTCATGTAAGTGCAGACTTGGTGGAAAAAAAAGATAACTAAAACCAACAATTATTTCCTTAGATTAGAATCAAATGGTGACATTCATTTTAAATGCCCAGTAAACTTCTGAAACGGTTGTTTTTGGTTTTATTATATCCCCGACAAACGAAATTTGAGGGGGTATATTGGAGTCACCCTGTGGTCGGTCTGTCGGTTGGTCAGTCTGTCCGTTGCAATTTTCCTTGTCCAGAGCATCACTTGAAAAGTACTGGATGGAATTTCATCAAACGTCATACAATGGTAGAATATAATGAGAGGAAGTGTAGTGTACAAGAAACATAACTCTTTTCTTGCTAATTACAGAGTTATTGCCCTTTGATATTTTTTCTTGTCCGGAGCATAACTTGAAAAGTACTGGATGGAATTTCATCAAGCTTCATACAATGGTAGAATATAATGAGAGGAAGTGCAGTGTACAAGAAACATAACTCTATTCTTGCTAATAACAGAGTTATTGCCCTTTGATATATTTCCCTTGTCCGGAGCATTACTTTTAAAGTACTGGATGGAATTTCATCAAACTTTATACAATGGTAGAATATAATGACAGGAAGTGCAGTGTACAAGAAACATAACTCTATTCTTGCTAATTACAGAGTTGTTGCCCTTTGATATATTTCCCTTGTCTGGAGCATTACTTTTAAAGTACTGGATGGAATTTCATCAAACTTCATACAATGGTAAACCATTTTCTGTCATGGCGGCGTTCGAGGGTATTCATCACCTTCAGTGATAGCTCTAGTTTATTCAGTTTTACTTTTCCAGTTGATTGATTGCATGTTTATTTCACCACTGAGAAAGTATGCAAACGAAAAAATAAATATAATGTACATTACTTTAAATAATTAAGAACAGGTTTTGTTTACAAATAAACACCTTCAGCCAAAAACAGTGAGTCACGAATCTTGTTCAGAAACGCATCGGTTGCTTAATTATACACAATTTATTTCAGAGAGAAACATAACATAGAGGGATTATAAGGGATGTATTAAGTAATTAAAAAGACTCTTGATGTAGCCACTTGTTCAAAGACCAGTCTCTCATCAATGATACAGTGTATAATCAATTGAAGTAGCAGCTTTCCATCCCCACCCCACCAGACATCGCCATCTCCATAATGAGCCGCCAGACAGTCACATTTGGAAGAAAACTAACCCACCCCACCAGACATCGCCATCTCCACAATGAGCCGCCAGATAGTCACATTTGGAAGAAAACTAACCCACCCCACCAGACATCGCCATCTCCACAATGAGCCGCCAGACAGTCACATTTGGAAGAAAACTAACCCAACCCACCAGACATCGCCATCTCCACAATGAGCCGCCAGACAGTCACATTTGGAAGAAAACTAACCCACCCCACCAGACATCGCCATCTCCACAAAGAGCCGCCAGACAGTCACATTTGGAAGAAAACTAACCCACCCCACCAGACATCGCCATCTCCACAATGAGCCGCCAGACAGTCACATTTGGAAGAAAACTAACCCACCCCACCAGACATCGCCATCTCCACAATGAGCCGCCAGACAGTCACATTTGGAAGAAAACTAACCCACCCCACCAGACATCGCCATCTCCACAGTGAGCCGCCAGACAGTCACATTTGGAAGAAAACTAACCCACCCCACCAGACATCGCCATCTCCACAATGAGCCGCCAGACAGTCACATTTGGAAGAAAACTAATCCAAAGGATTGAACTCATCCAGCACATACAACATTTTATTCACAGAAGTACATGAGTATTACATACAATTTAACAATAATGGATGCAGAAGTTCATTGAAATCTGCTTTTATAACTCTTCTGCCTGGACAACTTATCTTTCACTCAAATATTGATGGAATTACTTGAACTCAAAACTGTGCTAATGGGACAGATTTTGGTGGATCACATCCTTAGTAATAAAAAGGATTTATAGAGTTATCTTGTGTGTAGCTCTCAAAACTAAGGTATAGGGCATTTATCACATAACTGATGGTGCAGGAGTGTAATAAACCCATGACATATTTTTTATTTTAATCTAGTGTAATATTACTTCCAATTCATCCCTCTGTGTTTTCCGTATAACTTGGCTCTCATATGTTAAATGGTAAATGTTAACTTTTCCTGAGTTGTGTGATAAAACAGATCTTACATTATTGCTCATTTATTATTGAATTTATTAAACTTGTTGGGAAAATGGTATAATTCTCAACAGAGCCTCACATAATATATTTTTTCCAACTCGTTTAATAAATTCAATTATGAATAAGCACTTATGTAAGATCCTCTGTTTATTATGAAATGGAAGTAATTCAGTTTTCTGCTTTCACAGTAAATAATTAAACTGATTCATTTCCTTAGTTAAAAGTTGTTCATACTTGATAACATGAATTCCACTTAAAATATCCTGATGCAGTTATATCAGTTAATTGTATATATATAAATGAATCCTAACATATACGGTCCTGAGTTCAAGGTCACTGTTACAAAGAATAGATGACGAATATTGTTTAAGCATATCAGTTTTAGTTCTTTTCAAGAAAACCAAATGAAAAAATATATTAATTGTTTATACCAAAAGGAAACCAGGGATTGCTTTTGAGTTCAAAGGCCTAAAGGTCAAGGACATTGTAACTAAATAATAAAACCTTGATTCTGCTCAATAATGTGATTTCCCATTGAAAACTATAGAACTGATGCTACTTTATATATGTATGTAAATTACTTATATCAGAAGGAGACATTGCCTTTGAGGTAATTTACTGAGAATAATTAATAGTTATAGTCCTTTGTTGATTGATGTCTGGTGATCACAAACCAAGTAGAGCATATCAAGGTCATACACTTCATGTTATCAATAACCAGTCAGATTCTGTAAGTAGAGCGTACTTGCAAGGTACGTCCATTTATAAATACTGTATTCATTTCCATAATTTTTTTTTAACAGAACTTCACCATAATATGAATATTAAATGTAAAGTATCTGGGAGAATCTAGATGTAGTATTTTATTGAAAGTTTATTTTTGCATGCATTAGATATTGTTATACTTATATTTACATGTAAAATATATTATATTATATTTGATATATGTATCGTCGAATACCCATGGGCTGTGACTTATTGTTTATAATTCAGTATGTCTTTGCCACGGATAATCCATCCAGAATACTCTCAATTCTTCATGATTAATGGATACTATCAGAAACGACACTCAGGGGTATTCGACAGTGACATCAACAATGAAATCCTAATGGTAAAGTTTACTGGTATAAGGGTGCTGATAGGCTTACTAAGCACATGTATCAGGGTCCATGTCCGTTAAACTAAATCCGTGGAACAGTGGCCATTTAGGGTTGGCATCTTGGGCAATATATTTTACTTGCCCTGTTACATTGGCACCAAATAGGGGACACCAACAGATGTATAACCAGAAAATCATTCATATGATGTCATTATCAGCCCCATTAGCTCAGTCAGTAGAGCATGAGACTTCTAATCTCAGGGTTGCAGGTTCGATTCCGGGGGCTGGCCAACTAAAAATACTAACAGTCATTCAGATGGTACTTTAAAGTGAATGGGTGTGACGGTGCCATACAAAGTGCATGCTAAAGAATAAGAACAAAATTACGGTCAGTTTCTATCTGTATCTTGCACTATCCTCAACAAACATAAAAGTACTAACACCCATCTGGGGGCATCACCCAAATGGGAAACTGGTGGCGATGTAAAATAAGCTTATGTACAACATGATTTTATTTTGAGAATGACATATTGGGTGTAGGAAGCTGTTAAGTAATTTGGATCTCTAAAATTAGTGTAAGAAACTTAATTGGAAAAAACCTTAAATGTAATACTTAAAGATGCTTAAATTAACAATATACATTTATTATTAACAATAGATTTCATTTTAGCTTCCTATTGTCTGTAAAGATGTAAACAAACATACATGTATATACATTTATTATTGTAAATGGAATGTTTTCTTGAGGATACTTATTCCGTTGAAATATTGCTTTGATTTAATACATATACTCATCAAATTAATTAACGACAGTATCCACAGAGAAATTTGTTGTACGGTGTTTAGCAGCACTTTCCACAATTTGTCAGTCATATCGCGACGGTGTCTACTTTAGGACAGTATTCTGAGTGTTGCCACACTGGAGTATCATGATATGATACCCCATCCAGTCACATTATAATGACACCAGGCCAACCAGGCTTAGAACTATATAAATGCTGACTGCCAGAAAGCCACTAGTACCGTTTTTCAAGTCTTTGGTATGACCCGAGCAGGGATCAAACCCTCAAGCTTCCGCATGCAAGGTGGACGCTCTACCACTAAACCACGCTGCAGTATCCACAGAAAAAGTGTTTGACATTAGAAAAAACATGAACAGGGTGGTTAGACTCTGAGATTGAGTGACTATATAAATCACAAAAAGTAATAGAATTTATTTATCTATTAGGAATTTTATTGCCAGTACTCCGCGGCCGAGTGGTCTAAGGCGCTGTCTCAATATCACTAACCTCTTACTCCTAAGGTTGTAGGTTTGAGTCCTGCTCGCTCCATAAACTTTTTGTGAGAAAGTCTGAGGTCTTCCTCCACCAATAAAACTGGATATGCCATATATAACTGGAAATGTGTTGAAAATGGCATTACACCTCATTAAAAAAAAGTCACCTGTGTTAAGCATCTAGTTTGGATACTTTCTGTTAGATGGTTGCTTAACACAGGTTAGACTGTACATTGCACATTGTTAAAATCTATATATTTCATTGTGCTCCATGTGTTATGTGTGTTCCATGTGTTATGTGTGTTCCATGTCTTCAGTGTCTTACATGTGTTGTGTGTGTTCCATGTGTTCCATGTGTTATGTGTGTTCCATGTTTTACGTGTTATGCGTGCTTCATGTGTTCTGTATATTGTTTGTGTTACGTGTGTTCCATATGTGTTCTGTGTATTATATGTGTTATGTGTGTTCCATGTATTATTTGTGTTTTGTGTGTTATGTGGCTTACATGTATTAAGTGTGTTCCATGTTTTTATGTGTATTATGTGTGTTCTATGTGTAATGTGTGTGTTCCATATGTTATGTGTGTTTCATGTGGTATGCGTGTTCTGTGTGTTATATGTCTGATTTCCTATATTTTGTTACATATTGCAACATATGTCACATATATTTTGTTACGCCATGTGTTGATTTTGTTGCACTTAGGGCTGCTGTGTTAATCCTTAGTTGTTACACTAAGGGTTTTTGTTACACTTATGGTTGCCAGAATGCAGTGAAGTAATTTATGAGATATCAAAATACTATTGTTGGCAGTAATAATGAAATTTAGATTTCCTTATTTAGTTAATAAAATTGTACAGGTACATTTGTCTCTGAGGAATGTATGGTATTTGTCTATGGTATTTACAAATTGCTTCTGGAATAAGTCACAGTATGCTAATTAAATAAAGGTGGAGCGCATAGTCCAGTGGTAGAGCATCGAACCATGATCGTGGGTTCTATTCTCCGCTATGGCTGTGTATGGTGTCTTTAAGCTAGACACATTTTCTGCATATGTTTAGTACGTGTTCTACCCTGGAAGGATTTGAGCGTGATTAGTCTAAGTTGTAATAACTTGTTTCACAATCAATTAAGATAAATAAGAAGTGTGTGTGAGGGCAGTGTCCTCATTGTTTGGTATACCATGTCCTCTCCATAACATTAATATTAGAAGACTTGCAGTTAAAAAAAATCTCAAACGGCTCAGAACCAAGAGATGTGCAAATCATCCGCACTACTAGAAACCTGATATGACAGAAACATATGTCAGACAGCATTATGTGTGACACATTGAATGTAAAAGTCAGGACTGGGTTTGAGTTCTGGACTGTCTGGATTCATTTTTCATGTGATTTAATCTGTAATGTGTTGAAAGCATTTCTGATTAGAAATAAGCTAATATGTTGCCAGTTGAGTGATAAAACATAACTGATACATTTCACACTTGTATCAGCAGTGAGAAACTCATGACAATGAGACGCAATGTTGTATATCAATAATAACGGAGTATGTGCCGGAGCGGGATTCAAACATGCAATGTCTTGTATCAATCATCGTGGAAACTGGCCGAACGAGGACTCAAACTCACTTTCCCTCGATTGACATTAGGATGTGTTACCGACTGACATAGCCTGCCATATTTTAACTACTCTTCATAGAAACTGTTTGGCATATTTTATTGAGTGATAGTTGCTATGTTGGGTGTGCATTGCAGAAAATATAATTATGTATTTCTATGAATTTGTTGTATACTACTCTAGCTTGAACCATCACGTTTGCAAGGTACCTTGGATGTGGATACTTTTAACTACTATAGCTCATCTTATTGTTATACCTATTTATCATATTATTACAATTACTTACTGAAATAAATTAAATTACTATCATCCTGTCAATGTTCCTATTTACAGAAACATATATTTCAAGTGTCAGATGTTAGAAATTATATAGTTCTGAACATATTCTCTACATACACTTTGAGACTACACTCCAAAACAAGTTTATCAGTTTATTAATCATTTAGACTATCTTTTATTTATACACTTAACAAATGGTCCTTATACATTTTGCAGTTCTTTAATACAATTTTGCAATACATTTGAATTCAGTGGGCTTGTTGGAATAGCATCTTTTTATGCTTTCGAGGGCTAAGAGAAATCAGATAACCCAATTCTCTTTCCTGGGATTCTGGAACGTTAACCACTACTCAAATACACTCATCTCTACAAGTAACTGATAACTTTCCCACTTGAATCAGCGGTTAGAGAAGGATGACAATGATATACAATGTTGTATGTTGTATATCAATCATAAGGCTTTATCAGACACAACTTTAACATGTAAATGAATACCAAATGTCTCATAGTCCCGAAGTTTTAAATCTAACATTATCATATATCAGTGGTTAAAAGTGATTACATATTTATTTAACTCCGATGATAATGACAGGTACCAGCCAGTCACTGTGTGTGTGGTCGTAAGTGAACATGTTCCAGTATTGTCAATTTGTAAGCAGTTGGATAAGTCCATATTATCAGACACTGTTTGCATATTTATCTCAAGTTCAGTGTACTGTAAAGGAAACAACGTCATATGGACTATCTGATATACTATGTACATGTCCTCTGGTTGATGACATTTTTAAGATTAGCTAGTTTCCTTTTGTCCCCCGTTACATTTCTTTTCCCTTGAACTGTACATTTGTATTTTACTCCCACTTACAGACAAGTACCGTATATGTTTCGACCTTGTCTGCTTTGTCATTATCTCTCATCCAGTGTTTCAGTATTTCAATTGTCTTCATTTGTTTCACCATCTCCTCAATTCTGTTTATTTCATCGTTTGTTGCCAAAGCCCACTACAATACGACCTTTCTCCAAAATTCCTTGAGCGTTCCCCCTGCGTCGAAATACCACGCCGCCACAGCTCAGCTCCGAGAAGAGAGACTTTATTTATACATCGAAGTTTACACTCTTTAAATATGTTCTACCATTGGTTAATACTTGGAAACCGTTTACTGTACCTCACGGTCAGTTCAGGTAGGAATTGGTTCCACCAAATATCTGCATTGAGAAGGACGTTAC
Organism: Panopea generosa; assembly: GCA_029582155.1. Taxonomy (NCBI): domain Eukaryota; kingdom Metazoa; phylum Mollusca; class Bivalvia; order Adapedonta; family Hiatellidae; genus Panopea; species Panopea generosa. The sequence goes on from CM055896.1 coordinate 50,086,396, forward strand.
TGTTATAATCGTTATTAACCCATCGCTGGACAACACCCTCCGTGTAGTGTTTTAGTTAAATCGGGGAATTGTTGACCATCTGGGTTACTCTCGATATTGTGAAGAACCTGAATATTTAAATGAGAAAACCGATCAATCAAATTGGTTCACATTTGATATAAATTATCCCTATGAATAGGGGTTTGCAGTTTATATAAATCAAGAGGCTTGTATTTATATGGACCCTTCAAGGGGACTTGTGAGCTATACATAGAAATACTAAAGCGAATTTGAAAATTCTCATTTTTCATGAATGTGTACAAAATTATAATTCAGTTTGAGATCTGATGCATCTTCTAGTCATAGCATGTAAGATCTGGTTAAATAAGGAGGATTGACTTTCCATAAGTGGTCATATGGGGTTTAAAGGGTTTAAAATTGAAAAATCTCAAAACTTTTCTCAGCAACTGGTCAGTTTAAATCCTACCAATGAGTAGCGGTTTGAATTTTGTACAAATCAAAGGGCTTATACTGATAGGAGTCCTTTAAGGGGACTTTGAGTTTTATATAGTTTTATATACATACACTATAGGAAAATGAAAAAAAATCACATTTTCGTATCCATTTGTTCAATTCTATTTTATAGCTTGAGAATAGTTTGAGATCTAAAGCAAATTAGATTTTGTTATTAAGAAGGCTGGAATTCATAAATGGGCACCAGCTCGAGCCAATGCCTCTTGGAAAATAACAATGGGTACCGGTACTACACAGAAAGCGGACCTTGAGAGTGGTCCATATAAGCTCTGATCTTTCTTTGCAAAGGCTAAATATATTGTTATAAACTAAATAAAAACTAAACAGTATCGAGAAGTTTATATGCTTGAATGTTCAGTGCCGGGGTCCTCACAACCCCGCCCCGAATTCCTGCAGTCTCAAATTTGCTCTACCATTGAAGATATTCCAAATTAGTAGTTGAAATTGGGACATGATAAAAGTTATCCATTGATTTGTTCCAGCCTTGGGGCAGAACAAACTACATGGGTAGTATAACAACAGGTTGAAATATTTTCAAGACATGGCAACACATTGATATAATAAATATATTTAATGACTTTAAAAACACGAGTTTTTGAATATTGAATATATTTTTTATCTCAGATCTGCCATAAGTTGCTTCAGTTCATATGTGTTACAAATGTGACCGCAATTAATTATATTAATTCATAAACGAGGTAAGAAAGTTTTGTCTTGGTTTATAATTCACGTCATATTTAGATTTGATACAATAACCATACTTGTTTTTTTAAAGTCGTAATGTATATTTCTTCTGAACAAAAAAAAACGACGCTTAAAATAAGTTTCAATATTTTGAACATGTTATAAAGAGATACCATGGAGCATTCACTTTTTTATCCATGATAATGTAATGTACATGTATTTGTATGCGTAATTACTTATAAATAGAAAATAAGTTTAAACGATTTCCTACATTGACTTACCACATGTGTTCTAAAGTTGAAATCTATATTTATAGATTGATATATTTTACTTAGAAGTCGATACAGAATGTAGTCTACTTACCAAACTAAATGTTACAACATCAAACACATTGTTGCCGAATGGCAATTTGGCATGGTAGTCTCCACAATTGTTTCAATATGACAATTTAGGATACGCTTTGTAAGATTTAATTTTATCAAAAGAGACGGCTGTTTGGATGTGAACCTTTTAAAATGATTGTCGTCCACGATCAAATAAAATGAATGTGAGAAAGCTTTGGCAACACATATGTCTAACCTTCCTTGGAGCAATATGTGCTATGTACAAGTTCCATTTAACATGCATATAAAACGGCTCTTGTTAGTATCTACCATTGATAATATTTATCCTTGTGCACTACTAATTTGCAGTTTAATACAAATATTGTCATTCCTGCATTCAAGATTTATACATTTTCAAAATAAACTAATTACACACATATATATATAAGAATATCAAACTTGAATATGAGAGTTATTTGTTAAAATGAGCCTTGACAAAAATATTAAGGTTGTGTATTACACAACTCCGCTCCGATACCCTTCCCATTGCAATCAAGTTCGGCCGGTATAATGGTTTTCCAAGAGACTAGAGATCTTGTAAGTAGTGTAATCTATTGTTGAAAATGAAATACATTTTATATTTTGTCCTAAATTTGATAATCTACATCATTATTTGAACAAAAATATTTATTAATTATGTGATACAAATCATTTATATATATAAGTAAAATTTACATATTATAACAAAATAAAATTCATGTGAATAGAAAGCAATGAGGAGACAACGCAAGGTCATTTTTGTCGTCGGAAAACCGATCCTATGGTAACAAAAAAGTATCCAAGATACACTTGTGAAAATAAGCATTTAGATAGAGGCCAATTTCGTTATCCTTCGGTATTACACGTGCCGGAAGTAGTACCAATGGCGAGCACACTTATGATAACCGGCGTGTAGGTCCGAATGAGAATAACCCACATTATTGAAAGCTATGGTAAACATTATGCAAAACGGTGCCAAAGTCTTATTATACATAGTACATAGCCATACCTTTTGGTTCTTTTTAGTATTGACTTGTATCAGTCCTGCCACGACGTCTGAACCACCCACCAGACGCACTTTATCGTATACACACGACACTTGGTTGTAGTCCTCGAAGGTACTCATGTTCCTTTGTTACATGCGTTCAGCTTAGAAAAAAGTGACGGTCTGAAAAAGAGATAATCTAACATAAAGAAATTTGATTAAAATAATTATATTCGATCTAAATTTATATATGCCAGCTGCCCAGACGGTCAAGCTATTCTAGGACGTTATTACGCTGTTGTAGGATGGAAGAAAGAACATTTTTAAAAGGGTATTTTAAATGCTCAAAGATGAAGACGAAATATTTGCAAAGAATACTTTGAATGACACACGATATTTTCAATATCCTACTAAATACCAGTATATATATAACAGTCGAATTAAACTGATTAACTTTTGAAAAATATAGATCTTTTGCTTTCAATGACAAATGTTTGTGAATATGTTCAGTTTAAGATTGGAAACCTTAATTGAATACCCCTTGCGAAATATTAATTGTGTTAAATGTCGTTGTCATAAACTATTTGATATTGAATCATAATACTTGAGTGGTTAGCATTAAAATGCAGATAGTAAATATCGACGACTTTACCGGCTTTTGTCAATCTCTGGCACGAGCGCGCAAGTTTCATTCGAGACTTATATTATACTTTATGTAAAACTCTGATGTTAAATCCTTTAGACCAGCGGATGATAGTTCCGACTATTTCATCAAAATGTACTGTTAAACACCTCAATAGGTAACAGTTTTAATGATGTTACGGAACTGTTAACCACTTCAGCAGGAAACAGTATTTAATGATGTTACGGAACTGTTAACCACTTCAGCAGGAAACATTTTGTTTAATGATGTTACAGAACTGTTAACCACTTCAGCAGTAAACCACTTAAGCAGGTAACAGTTTTTAATGATGTTAAGGAACTGTTAACCACCTCAGTAGGTAACAATCTTTAATGATGTTACAGAACTGTTAACCACTTCAGTAGATAACAGTCTCTTATGATATTACGGAACTGTTAACCACTTCAGCAGGTAACAGTCTTTAATGATGTTACGGAACTTTTAACCACCACTTCAGCAGGAAACAGTCTTTAATGGTGTTACGGAACTGTTTACCACTTCAGTAGATAACAGTATTTAATGATGTTACGGAACTGTTAACCACTTCAGCAGTTAATAGTATTTAATGATGTTACGGAACTGTTAATCACTTCAGTAGATGACAGTATTTAATGATTTTACGGAACTGTTAACCACTTCAGCAAGAAACAGTTTCTAATGATGTTACGGAACTGTTAACCACTACAGCAGGAAACAGTCTTTATTGATGTTACGGAACTGTTAACCACTTCAGCAGGAAACAGTATTTAATGATGTTACGGAACTGTTAACCACTTCAGCAGGTAACAGTTTTTAATGATGTAACGGAACTGTTAACCACTTCAGCAGGAAACAGTTTTTAATGATGTTACAGAACTGTTAACCACTTCAGCAGTAAACCACTTAAGCAGGTAACAGTTTTTAATGATGTTAAGGAACTATTAACTACCTCAGTAGGTAACAATCTTTAATGATGTTACAGAACTGTTAACCACTTCAGTAGATAACAGTCTCTTATGATATTACGGAACTGTTAACCACTTCAGCAGGTAACAGTCTTTAATGATGTTACGGAACTTTTAACCACCACTTCAGCAGGAAACAGTCTTTAATGGTGTTACGGAACTGTTAACCACTTCAGTAGATAACAGTATTTAATGATGTTACGGAACTGTTAACCACTTCAGCAGTTAACAGTATTTAATGATGTTACGGAACTGTTAACCACTTCAGTAGATAACAGTATTTAATGATTTTACGGAATTGTTAACCACTTCAGCAGGAAACAGTCTCTAATGATGTTACGGAACTGTTAACCACTTCAGCGAGTAACAGTCTTTAATGATGTTACGGAACTGTTAACCACATTAGCAGGAAACAGTCTTTAATGGTGTTATAGAACTGTTAACCAGTTCAGCAGGAAGTAGTATTTTATGATGTTACGGAACTATTAAGAAGTTCAGCACGTACTATTCATTAATTATTATTTTAGTTTCTAGAGGTAATCATGTGCTATATATAGCTGTAGAAGATATGACTTAAATCACCTACTAAGTGCTAATATATGTTTGCTGTATGAATCCAGTTATGAATCCCCCCCCCCCCCCCCCCCCCACACCAGAAAAAAAATATGGCCAACTTAAAAACACTACCTATATTATTATAGACGTAGATTTCGATATAACAGTTAATTATAAGACATTATATACTTTAATCCAGAACTGCAAGTTTGTCAACAAAAGCATAAATTAAATATACATGAATACAATTAGTTAAATTAATGTCACTGCCAACTATATCAGACAGTTATCATTATACAACGTTTGGAACGGAACTGCACTATCACGCGCTGTTTTAGTATCCATTTATAATATAATCAAATGTCACCAAGCACGTTGTCAGTTTATACGCATGCCAGACAAGATAGTGATGCTACAACCATGGTGATGGAGCAATGCCACGATAACGAAGACGCGAAGTAGTATTGTTCGTCATCGTGCTTTCGCTCAATCACCATCGTGTCATCGCTTCGTCACTATCGTGCTACCGTACTGTCGTGTCATCACAATCGTGTCGTCATGGCATCGCGTGTAACAAAGCGAAAGCACGGTGGCTCTAACGGAACACCGTAAGCACTACATTCCCAAACAACTTGTCTAACCGCTTTAACTATGAATACATACATCTTATCAATCCAGCCATAAATATCCATAAAATACACACGTTATGTCCATGGTCTAGCACATGATAACAGTGTAAACGTCTTCGCATATACTTATGTGCACACAATGTAAATTTTACCACATGTAAATGATAATGTACTACATACAATGTGTAAACAAATTCACACATTGACATTTGTACCGCGTGTATTGTATACATTCCACGTATAATGACAAAACCAACATACACAATGGTATTGTCAGTTAGGTTTTACCTGACACTCATGAAAAATTCATGTAAATTAATTTTTGATGTTTGATTTTACTGTTACTGTAACCCGATACCAATACATAAGTATATATGGGGTGCCGTTTTACTATTTAACCTCAATAAGTGATATCACTCATTCGAATATGTGATATCACTTATTCGATTTATCAAGCAAGAATAAACAGACTGATCCCTGCTTAAATGATTCAGCAGTGAAACATGAAGAAAATGATTCAGCAGATATAGATATATGTGATCCAGCAGTGAATATATATTCCTCAGCCGCCAAAATAAATGGTCTGATAAATTGATTAAAGAATAAGCCAATATATATTCTACAGTCTCAATAATATTTATTTTATAACATAATATTTATTTAACACAATATATTTGATATTTCCATTTTATTCTCGTTATCGGTCTACATCTATATTTTATTAAATATATTAACATCATTTTGAGAAATCTTTGTCTAAATTCATTTCGAATAAGTGATATCACTCATTCGAATAAGTGATATCACTTATTGAGGTTAAATAGTAAAACGGCACCCCATACGTATCAGCATCATATAGCTGCACGGGGCCGTAGCCACACTGAGGCAAACGGAGGCACTTGTCTCCTGTAGAATTTGTAGAGATTCACATGTTTGTTAGTGTTTTTGTAAATAGAATACAGTTATCCTCAAAACGCTAATTACTCATGGAAAAATATGACATATATTTTACATATAATATTTTCAGTATGAATGTATCATAATACCAGCCACTATTTGTCTTACAGTGTATTACTAAGAATTGATATGCACTGTTATACGGGGTCTAAAAAGCTTTCAATGAGTATTCAAGATAAACGTGTAAAAATAGGCAATTGTATAAAATGCTAGTTGTGTTGTGTTGTGTTGTGTTCTGTTCTGTTATAGATTTGATTAAAATAGCTCTGAAATATCAGAAAAAAAGACACCAAGGAAATGCATGCCAGAAACTAAATATTTTTTCGTGGGAGCATGTCCCCGGATACCACTAGCCTAGTTGGGATTGTGCCTCCTGTAATATCAAACTTTGCCTACAACCCTGTGGCACCCACAAATAATTGCATAGAGATAGTGTTTAAACGCCCCAACACATTGGCGAAAATTGATGAGTTGGCCATGTAAAACATTATTGACAATATAAGCATTGCAAAAAATTTTAATAGCACTGTATATGTTAAAATCAGGTTTGGTCCAACAATTTAAGGTTGATAAAAAGCGCTGTCGTTTAGCAATATTATGGAAATTCCAGGAGGGGATCTAAAACCCTCTGAAATCGCCAATGTACTGCATATAAACAAATTTATATGCCTACTTTTCATTTTATATTTTCATATATAACCGCTAATAATTTTATTTAGTAACATTGCAGTGCAATATACACACGTCACGAGAGATAATCGTTCACTAGCGGACATAAATGGGTGGGATGGGATGCTCTCTCTTTCTCAAATATTTGGCAAGTAAGGTAGGCTACTTAAAATGACTGAAGATCCAGAGACAGAAACAGCAGGCACCCCAAACCCCAATAAAATCGGTCAAATAGGTATAACGCCCTACTCTCAGTATGGGCATGCATTCCCTAATTTATTGGGCGTAATACCCCACTTCATGCACGCAAATACGTATCTGCCTCACGCAAATATGTATTTGCCTAAATACACCCCCACTTATCTGAAGTCCTGAATCCACCCATGACTTCTTATTGAAAAATAAAGTCCTGTTTGATATGACCTTGGTATAAAGATATGTATGGAATAAAACGTGTTTCATTTGATATAGATTCTAACCTTAACTGTCGACAAAAACACGCACATAACACACACATACAATGGGTAGGTAAACTCATCAGTATTCATGACATTCCAATAAAACTGAAACACCAGCCCAATCTTCATTCAAAACTAATATTAGCTCGTCTTTACGTAACACGGTGTTTACGAGTGCGCACAATCTGATCACCTCCGCCTTTATGTTACGCAATATACTTATACGGATGATACGGAAATACCCGATGTTTCACAATTGGAGTGCGCTGTGCACCAGTCACCTGTTATCACGGCCTGGACATAGCAGTGGACAGCGGGGCTAAATGCCATGCCCCGATTTCATAAAACTCAAAGTTCCACTCCAATGAGATTTCTCAGTTTTTTTGTTTGACAAAATTTCTCAACTCGGATTTGAGGGAAATAGTTGAGATTTTGTATTACAATCGCAAGCAGCCCAAACGCGGAATTTTCAATGTGGAGGTAGGAAAGTCGATGTTTTTGTTGACTGCACGCGCGAAATCACGGTAAATTTCAATAAATAAATGGTGTTAAAAGATAATGCAAAAACAAGCGGCGGCATAATTTATACGTTATTGTCAATCTAATGTTGCTGTTTTAATCTTAAACTAGATTTTTATGAAAAGCAAGAATGAAGTTTATGAATCAATGTATATAAATATTATCAAGAATGCAAGCTTTCACACACGCACGCACGCACGCACGCACGCACGCACGCACACACACTACTGGCGTCACACCACTTGTATGCGAGCGCACACAATAAATGTGTTCAGGCGCTGAGCAGGCCGGAGTCCCAACTACTTATTTGTATAATTTATCTTCGTTGCTCTTTAGCATAAAATTATCAAATAAGTACAAAATACGTTTTAACCTAGATCTATGTATATCTTATATATTGTTTGAGGGGGGAAATAGCTTGGTAATTTAATTGTCTATATATGAACGTTACTATAAGGTTATTATGATACAGTTCACTGTACAATATGGATATTTATTATCCACCTAAAATAGCTATTGAACAACAAGCAACATGCTTATATTGAGAAATTGAAGAATACACTATTCTAAGAGATATAAAGAGATATAGCTGTGATAAGGGAATTATATTACTATCGATATATCTATTTTTTAAAAGAGCAAACTTTATTATCAAAAAATGTGATAAACATCGCATTTTTTTTAAGAATACCTGTAGTTAAAGGATTTTTCTTTTAATTTTCATTTGATATTGTGTTACATATGAAAAGTCATTATTATATGCTTCAATTTCTCAAACAAATATATGTTGCTTTTTGTTTCAAACAACAAGATATTCATTAGAAGTGCCTCATTGATTTCTCTTATATGTTATATCTGAGATATTGGGAATATTTATATAGTAACCATTCCTTAACGTCCAATACCAATTTATTATCGTTTCTTGGGACGGTCGAACCGTCCAATACGAAAAATCTATCCGGATTTTCGGGACGCTTCCAGTTTGAAGCGTACAATAACGATTTATTTTGTACAATCACGTGGTACAAATAATCGAAGCTCATTGGATAGCTATTTTAGGTGGATAATAATGTTCGTTATGACAGTGACGTATACCACTATATGCCACTGCAGGGCCGAAGTCACACAAGTACACAATCACTACTTGAGGGAATAGAATGATTAAATGTTGTCAATTTTTGAAGTATGAAAAATGATAAAAATACAGTTTTCATTCAAACATACAATATGAAGTCCTCCTCTTGGAGAAATGGAGCATTAATTATTGCACATTCAGAAATGCATCAAATGTTATAAAATGACCAAACCCGAAGCCCTATCATTAATAAAACTCCCAAGACTTGCCCTATCCAAGAAATGGACTCGAGCATTTTGAAAATGAAGAAAACAAGATTAGTGCAAAGTAAAATAGAATGTCCATCTCCGTCCAGAAATGACGGCACATGGACCATGTTGTGAACATATAAACAGCCGACCGATATTTCGTAAACTCATTTGATGTTACAAGTAATTTGACGTCAGGCACAAAGTAGAAGACATTTTCCACTTCCTTACTTTGTTCCAGTAATCAGAAATACATGTTTTCGGACCTGAAATGTAAAACAACTAAATATTAATTAACGCAATTGCATTATTATTTTTAGGACACCCACTCGTATGTATACAGACAAGATAGTGTAACATGTTAATTTAATAATAATAATAATAATAATTATATTAAGTCCATTATATATTGCCTATGAGTAAAGAATTAAAACTATTTTTCCAATAAAAAATGAGAAATATATGAGAATATAATATAAATTTGTTTCATAATTTGAGGAAGCCATTTCGGAAGGTAACTTGAAATAATTTGTATATTATAACTATGTTCTTATTAATATGTTTTAATTGAACTAACAACTCAGATTAACAGGACATATGGCGATATTAAACTAGAATTATACTCAGGTTTGCGCATCAAATCAAAACTTTATATGCAAGAACCTATTTGTTTATGAAACAAGATTGTTTGAATATATCACTGAAAGTCTTTAAAGGGTACTAATGAATATAACCTTATAAATAAGTATCGTACCAATATAAAAACTGATGAAAATATATTATTTGTTACACTTTTGTCATTATGCCTTTCAACAATTAGCAAAAATCTTTCTAAAATGGAAAACAGGGTTCACACACGCAAAAAGGGTACTAGTATTCGATTTCTAATAGCAATGTTGCATCATGAAATACCCTGTGTTCTTTTAATAAATATGGTCCATGTGTCAGCGCTATATGACAGAACACTATATGTTGTATAATGTATACCTATGAGAACATTTATTATATACTAAATGTGTGATATTTTACAGTAAATAAGAACACAAAAATAACATAGCCGTATTAATGAATATGTAAGTGATTGCGCGTGAGTGCGTGCGTGTGCTTTTGTAAGTGTGATCCTTTCATGTGTATATATGTAACGAAAACATTTGGTATGTATAAGTAAAATAAAATATGCTTGCATGTTCAGTCGGTTAGTTAAATATATTATTTAATGAAAACAGTGATGCTGGAAGGTATGAATGGAAGGTATGAATGGTTCAACCAATCAAGGGTTACGGTTTAACCAACTTAAGCACTCAGATCTGCTGTTATATAATAAATTACCATAACATGCGCACCATAAAGTGTGTGTATTTTATGCATGGGGCGCATGCATACTTAAATTATCACAATTAAAGTGTTTTACATCTAGTAAACGCATGCTTTATAAAGCGACTATTATCTAATGCATATAGGTCTTAAACGTGCCCATAGTAGTATACACACACACACACTAACGTTATGAGAAAAGTATTAAAATATAGAGTATGGGCTGTTTAATGATGCAATTATGTCATCCTTTACTTGTGTTTTAAACTGAATTGATATTTAAACCCAATATATAATTATGTGGGATATTTCATGGTTAAGATGAGATTACAAAATATGCAGTGCAAAGCGATAATACTTCAGAGGTCAGAGAAAGAAATAAGTATTATTATAGAGCTCGTAAATTGAGAATGTTTATTAAAGCATGATTCCACGAAGCCTGTGAACGGTAATGGAGAATGGTAGAAACAATTCAGAAGCAGAAGAAATGGCAGCACGACCACAAGTCAAAACCCGAGTTAGGGAACACGACGATTCAGCAACTTCGTCGGTGCTGATACAGGAGGCTACGACAATATTGACGATAATTCAATATCGACAATGTCATTCAATATCGGCGGTGGAATTCGATATCAACGGTGATTATGATATCGGCGGTGAAGTTCGATATCGAAGGTGGAATTCGATATTAACGGTGATTATGAAATCGGCGATGGAATTCGATATCGACGGTGGAATTCGATATCAACGGTGATTATGATATCGGCAGTGAAATTCGATATAAATTGTGAATCAGAATGATGTATCTGATATAGACGGTGAATGATATTAACGCAACGCAACGGACTTGGTTGAAACCAATATGATAAATGATATTATGGCCTATATAAAGTGATACAAACGGAACGAAGATGACAACGGTATGGGTTGTCGTAACCAGTACATTGAGTGTTTTGCAAATATTTATAACATGTTGATATAAATTATTTTATTTAAATACGTTTTTATTGACCACTATATAATAAAATATTGTTATATTTGTCCCTCTTTGAACAGTGTTTCAAGTAAGTATGAACATAAACGGTTCACTTAAGGGATATATTTAGTTTGGTTCAGATTTCTTCGTTAGGAAAATGGGGTATTATTTCACGTGGGTTGATGTAAATTCATGATTTTAGTGAGAGCATATATAGTGTTAATTGGGCGTGAAATAGATTTCGCCAATTTATTTTACCATTGATGAATTGTATACATTGATACTGGTATGATATAACAACTAATTATTAGAACAGTTAGAAGGAAGTAAACATGGGCGCATAGAAGCGGATGGCAGAACAGTGGCCATTTATGCTAGTGGTTGCAGTTTCGAATCCAAGCTCGAACCGATAGCTCTAAACAAAGTAACACTCAGTACTGATTCTTCCCAGGAAGGGCACTCTAGCGCGGTTCAAACAAGCTTGATAGTTCGATTTGTTTTATACAATATCTATGGAAGGCCTTTTTATTTATTGTCTTTACAAGAATTAAACAGCGTGTACGTGACATGAATTCAGAATATCCCAATTTGGGTAAACACTGTGTGAAAGGTTCCCAATTTAAACCACAAACGCTGGTTACCATATAACGTGTGAGTTGACTATTGATTAACTGTCCCATATATCTTAACTGTACGTCTGATAAATATGTCAATTCGCGGTCGGGGGTCATTATTACGCTTTATGTTACTTAAAATACAAGATAAATTACGACAGAACAAGCAGGTATGATATTTTTTAAAGTATGTACATGTATATCTTTTTCAAATCATTTATTGCGAAACCTGCAGTTTTAATATGTACAATCGTAAAATCGTAAAGGTCAAATAACAATCAATACATTTATAACCTAACTTTCTCTAAAGTGTTTGTTGAAATATACTGAATCATCATATATTGTGCAACATCATCTCAATATTGCAGGCATTTGTATCAAGCTATTTAAGAATTCATTAAGTGGCAGTTTTGTATAATTTAACTCTGTCACTGCAGTACCTACTTAACAAAAATGGGATGGAGATATAATTACACAAATTATAACTCAACTTTTTGAACAGTTGAACAGTACAATAACATAACGCCAAACATGTCAGTGTTAAAATGACGTCGGTAAAACAAGTCTTAAAAAATAATAATAAGGGAAAGTCCGGGTGAACACTCGAACAAAACATAACGAGCATTTGCAATTGGGTATCAATTCCGAGTAACTAAGTATAAATAAATGAGAGGACAAAATATATATTACTGAAATAATTTTTATATAAATAATGTGAAGCAGGGTAGTAATGTAATAGTATTTAAAAAAAACTTCCGAAATTGGAATGACAAGCACTACTCCTTCTTTTCTAGAGAAGGATTTCACATTTTGTGTTGTATCAGTACAGCTACTATCAAATCTGAAATGGCAAGGATTAATCCTTGTCTGCCAGAGATGGGGTTGCATATATTGTGTTGTATCAATAGAGATACTTACACAATTGGTATGACAAGGATTAATCCTTCTCTTCAAGAGAAGGGGTTGCATATTTTGTGTTTTATTAATTTTGTCATTTTCAAATCTGATATGGCAATGATTAATCATTGTCTGCCAGAGTAGGAGTTTTATATTTTCTGTTAACAATTAGGCTTCTATGGCAAGGATTAATCCTTTGCTCCCAGAGAAGGCGTTGCACATTTTGTATTTCATCAAGTTAGATATTTCAAAGTCGGCAAGGATTACTCCTTGTCTGCTAGAGAAGGGCTTGTATATCTTGTGTTTTATCAATTGAGATACTTCCAAATTACACATAACAAGGATTGATTCTTCTCTGCCATGAATAGGGTTGCATATTTTAGGTTCTATCTAAATTTTAGTTTTGGTTATTCATTGTATATATTTTGTAATAAATATTTATAAATGAAACTAGATGTTGTGTTGTTTTTTACTATTTTGTAGGTGTCATATCTTGAAAAAAGAAGAGGATTTTTTCTAAAACTTGTTTTTTGAGAGGATTAATCCTTGCCATTTTTTTCAAATTTAGGGGGTCAGGAGTCAACTTTAAGTTAAAGTTGATATATGAATCCTCTAAAACAGGATATCTGAACCACCCCTTTTACATAAAATAAGTCCTGAAAAGAGTACTTCATTGGTAAATCCCTAATTAAAATGTCTTCCATTAAAGTCAATATTCTTATAACTAAGATATGTAATATATTATTTCGTGTTTAAAAACTATCCATGTATATTCAAGATAATGGTGTTAAACATGGGCAATTGTATAAAATGCAGTTTGTGTTATAGATTTGAATGTCTCTCAAATATCTGAAAAACACAGGAAATGCATGCTTGGAGCTAAACATAAGTTGAGATTGTGCCTACTGTAAAATCTAACTTTGGCAACGGTCCTGCACTGGTTATTATAGCTAAAGCAGGCTCAGATCTACTCGTGACCAAGATTATGTTTTACACCAAACCCGATGAACAACACGTTACATGTACACAATCCATGCCTGACCACCCGGGAATATCAAACATATTAGTACTATATAATAAAATAATAATAGTATTAATGATGGGAATAATACGACTTTCTTAAAGGGAATTTATCAAGATTTTTCAATCTTTTAAAATTTGCTAAAACCCTATTGTTCAAATATATCATGACTTTATATACTCACTGGTCCCGTATTGCCTAAAGGTTATCTATTTAAACATGCCAAAATAATATATTAAAAAGGGATTTCCTAAATTTGGCTCTGCGCCTAGGTTAGACTAAAATAGATTTCTTGCTTAAAAGTGCAGCATATTTTGTGATGTATTAAATGAGTCACGTGTTTTCATATAGGTTTCAATTTATTCCTCTATGAACAGGGGTGGATCCCGGATTTCAGTTTAGAGGGGCGCAGCACAAAATATAAACGGGCACACTTGTTTTTTTTTCAGCAGAAATATAGATAATTTTAATAAAATATAGGAGTTTATGTGGGGCGTACGCCAGTTTTGCTAAAGAGTAGATCGCCATTGATACAGGCTGAAATGTAGTAAAAATTGTTTCACCCCAGAAAGAGTGAATGACGTCAAGCAGTATTTCAGTGCTGTCTATTTTTAGAATGGGCATTTCATTTCAAGTTTACCACTCTAATTTAAATATCGATTTTGTCACGCTTGGGTGGATATGACATACTAAACCATTCGGATTTTATTTATTTATATATTTATGATAATGAGATGCTTTTTATCCATTTTAATAATTATTCTATTTCTAATAGACATTTATAGCGCTTTTACCTTATACACTCCCTTTAAATATCTCTTGCTGCTCGCCAAATATAACAGGGCATCACGCTGATAATCCGTTAAAACAATGTTTTCATCATAACAATGAAGATCGTGTTGCTATCTTTAACGTTTATTTAAATTTGAGTATTAATCGGGAAATCGCTCTGCGTAAAAAAAACACAAGAAAATAGTTCGTTATTTATTCTTGTAAAAACTGCTTTGTTGTTTTTGTTTTAATGTTAAATAGTGATGATTTGTTTCTAGTTCTTTTGTCTGGTTTTAACAATATGCTTACAACAACATAAACTGTTATTACGAAAGTTTCGTCAAAAATCCTGACATTTAGACTGTTGCAAGGGCGAATGAGTGTAACGAACGATAACGTTGTGAAGGAGATTGCGTTGGTATATGTCATTTGCAATAACGGCGATAACAATTTGGAGGTGTCCGCCATTTCTTTTGTGGATTATTCTGGTATGTATTTTATTATTAATTATTGTTTCTTCATCTAAATTTCACTTATTTAAGAGTGTGTTTAACATATATTCTACAGTCTGTATTTAATTGAAACAACTAAACACAAATTTAGTTTACTTCCTCGTTGTTCATCAGTTTATTTATTTGGTATTTTAACATTTATAGTTAACAACGTTAATAAGTACGTCGATATTGATACATACTGGAGATATCTTTAAGATATATGCATTGGACTATTCAATTAACGGGTATATTACATATATTTACACATATAATTATAATTATAATAATAGTCTTTATTTACAGAGGGTTACATATTTAGATACAAACTAATATTCCACATTTAAACTTATATCACACACACACACACACACACACACACACACACACACACACACACACACACATATATACACTTATTCCCCTCAATATGTCGATCTCCAAGGATGTAAAGTATGCCTCAATTTGAGGCAGCTTGGGGGGGGGGGGGGGGGGGGGGGGGCATGGGAAGAATTTTGTTTATGTTTTTGCATTAAAAGTTTATTGAAGTTAAAGCTATGTAGTCCATGATGGGCATGTTAATAATGAGGATGACATAGAATAGTTTTCTTAGCTAAACCACCATCAGCGTCTGTGAACGCATTTAAAGCTATTCTTTAATTTAAGACTTCACCTATAACTTTTAAAAAATCAACTAAAATCATTGACCTATTGACGAGCATAGGAATCTACTAATATGGGATATGGAAATATGATGAGCTGAAAAAATAAACTGGGTAACACATAACTATATAAATATAATTTGAAAAAAAACGGTCACGTAGAATTGGGACACAGATGTAATGTTATAGCATAACTATATAAATCGTATTCATTTATTCATAAAGGTTATGTGAGCTTTAGTGTTGACATCAAAACGTACGTGTCTACACACGCTTATTAAACTAGGCGAGATTAGATAAGACAGCACCCAAATATTTAAACAAATAGAAAGGGTTCAATAAACATAATGCAAAAATCAATAATTTATGTCACTAACACTTCAGAGCGCGCGGCCTCTTGTGTGTTTACTATGGTGTTCCGTTACGACCAACGTGCTATCAGTTTGTCAACAGGCACACGCGATGCCACGACAGCACGTTGACACGATGGTAATGACACAACAATACATTACCACAATGGTGGTGGAGCATTGATTCGATGGCTACTGAGCGAAGTCACGATGACAAAGACGCGATGCCTCGACAGCATGATGACGAAGACGCGATGTTACTTCGTGTCTCCGTCATCGTGCCATCGCTACATCGCTGTCGTAGCATTGCCTTTCTGTCTGACATGCGCATAAACTGACAACGTGCTTGATGACGTTTGAGAAGATTATAATCGGATGTATTAACACCGCTGCTTAAAAGTGCATTTCCGTCACAAGCATAGTATTAACTGTTTGAAATATTTGGCAGTGTGTTTTTTTATTTAAACTAATTGAATTAATGTATATGTATTTTATTGTTTGCTTTTATATTTTCATTGTCTTTGAAAAGTCGCATTGTTGGTTAAATGTTTTTGATTAACATACTTAATGTTTTGGATTCAAGTATAGTGTCTTATAATTAACTGTTATATCGAAATCTACTATTATCATAATATAGGTAGTGTTTTTAAACCTTAAAGTACCAACTGCCATATAAAAGTCAAAACGTGGCGCTGGAGCAGGTTTATATATAAATTATTTTCAATTTTTTAATTAACTATTATATGTTACAAGTCACTATCTTTAATTCAGAGGCTGGGGTTTAATATATTCAAAACACATATCTTTGGAACAATTCTTCTTTAATAATAACGAGCTTTATTATTCAGAGGATGCTTGAGAAGTGATTCAAAACTTCAAATACATCCCAGAGAATCATAGAATATCATATTCTTCCATTCTCATCATTTAATACTAAATAAAAACAAATATTATTGGCAGTTGTCAGTGATTAATGGTGTATAAACACACATGTTCTGAAACAGAGGACATTAAGGTACATGTCAAGCATAAGCCTCGGGCTCTGGTCAATGTCAGCTGACAGTCTTAAAGTAGAGTATTTTAACACTGTAATATTGATATGAAAAAATGTGTAAATACACACTGGAACATCCCTTATCAAATGGCGTAATTAGATTTTGAAACAAAACACTGTGAAGCACAGTTTCAAAAAAATAATTTAAACCAACTGCCAACACATTCAAATTTGCTGGGAGAAGTTTATGAGGTTATGAACCTGGAGAGTTAGAGTATGTAAACAATTAATAAGTGGTTGTGTTTAAGTGAACCTAAGACAACAGAGAGCTTCATATATCAATGAAATCATGTAAAGCTTTGCCATTTCTTATTTAAAAAAAAATTAGTTCTGAATTTTTAAACCGAATAGAATATCATAATTATATATCATTTCTGAATATTTGAAAAAAAAGTTTTAAATCAAGACGTAACATGTTAAACTATTTTTTTTACTCAGTTTTGCTAAACCATACAGCTAACCAGTAACGTCCCATGTAAAGTATTCCTTCTGTGATATCAATTTGTGCCTTTGTCGTGACCATTATATTTTTTTTTCTCACTTGCAACATAGTTAGATGCCATCCTTTCCTCACAAACTAGGCTCCCTAGTACTCATACAGTGATCAACAACTGATATTTTCATTACCTTATCACTTTCGATTGGTGTGTAGTGTTTTACATTCCAGACTGTAATAGGTTATTATTTCTACATTTATTGTTAGATTATCGCAATTAATGGGCCTGTCAGCAGTGCCAGAAAAGCACAAAATGATTGTGTTTGAAGTTTCCATTTATGACAAATGCTAGTGCAATTTTGAGTTTTTCAAATATGGATGCACAACATATGGATAATATTGATAAACAGCCACCATTACGAGAGTGATTACGAGATGATCTCAGAGAATAACCACATAATTATCTGTCATATTTAAAAGAAGCCAAAAAATTATCAAATCTAAAATAAAAACTAGCTTAACATACTTCGAGGAAGAATTGAGTACTATTACAAAGAGGTAAAAGAAAAAAAATGAATTGCTGAACAAAATGTATAAACTGAAATTATTTCTTGGTGAAACACTAAAGGTTATTTATAACTGCAACTGTTAGTAAAACATAATAAATTGATTTTATGAAGAAACTCTTATTCCGACGATAAGTATAATTTTATTACACTAAGTGTTAGTTATAGCCGCAACCCTTAGTGTAGCAAAATAAGTTTTGTTACACTAAGGGTAATTTATAACCACAACCCTTAGTGTAACAAAATAAGTTGATGTGTATGTGATTTGGTGAAGGAAATCTTATTCCGACAATAAGTATATATTTGTTACACTAAGGGTTTTATATAACCACAATCATTAATGTGACAAAATAAGTTGATATGTATTTGATGCAGAATGCAGAATGCAATCATATGAAATATAGCGCTGTGCAACTATTTAGTATAGAAAAATAACCTTTCAGCACTGAACACCTACTGCACCAGTAAACATTAAAATCATGAAATCTTCAGCAACTTTAGATATCTAGATATTTCATTATCTAGACCAAAACCTTCATTTGAAAAACAATTCCATCATAAGGCAGTTATATTTTTATTATCATTATATCTAGAGCATTTCCAGACAAATGTATAATAGGCTTCCTGTCCGTCCTCAGCGCAGCAGTACATATAAATGAAACTCTATGGACGGTAATCTATAAATGTTTGAATATTTAAATATTTTAGGTAGAAAACTGTAATAGTTATACAGCAAGACTAAGGAAATATATTGGTTAAATTCCTATGTATGTAAATTAATAAAACTTGGAAAATCAGTGATTAGTTTGCCGAATCTGACTGTTTTAAGTTAGAGCCAAAAACTCAGTTTGAAGAGAAATGCAGCTGATATGATCTGATACCAAATCATATTAAATGTAGTAAAGGAAAGCTAAACATACTGTTGAAGTCCTATTCAAATGACAATAGGAATTGTTGGGATTAGTATTGCAACTACTAGTACATGATTAAGAAGGTCGGCTGTTATCATTTTAAAAAATAATAAATCGAATATATGATGATATATGTTCTGATAGATAATTTTATTTAGCAAATATGAGAATGTCATAGGAAAGACAACTTTATGTTTACGTAGAATATGAAAGGTAACAATCAAAATAGAACTATGTCATGTTCTATGAACTGTGTAGTGTGTATTGTGTGTAGTTGGTAAAAAACATCATTTACAATTATTAATGCAAAGCTTAGTGAATTTGGAAGCAATATTGATTTACCACAGTTCTTACAAATGAACTGTTTTCTGATCTTCTTGCTCCGATCTAAAGATCTGGTATAGCTTATAACACTTCTAAACACATTATTTCGGTTATATTCTAGAGTAAGGAGTAATTAATCAAGTAATGGCCAGGAACTTGTCTAAGACAAAAGTAGGTCAAAATGGATCCAAAACCGTACACATCTTGTGGATATGTTTACTGTCGTTATGACATGGCATAGTATATTCAGCTTTTCCGTCAATTTGGTTGTTTTACCTTCAAATTGAAAACAACTCATTGATCTTACTAAAATATTTAAAACACGTTTTGACTGATGTCTTGATGATTACATTGTAACATGAATGCAGAAATTACCACAACTAGAGAATCTATTGTGATGGACGGGATGTGATCATTTATTACAGCAAACCACAGAGAAACAGATACATTAGTGTATCTTAATTCCGTAATTTACACGCATTTAAGTGAACGAGTTTTGTAACAGTGAATAAGTTATTTAAAGAAATCAACATAGCACTACATAAGAATCATGCTGATCACTACGCCATCGTGTGTTTTTCCTGGCAATTGATAACATATACAATACAAAGTTGTTAAATGGTAATATATAAATTAAGTGAACATGATCTAATTTATGAGAAAGGGACTATCCAAAAGGCACGTTATAACATTCTAACAATACCATGCTAATGTAATGTGATGTACAAAGCCCATAACCTAACGTATTATATACAGTGACACCTCCGTAAACCGGACCCGATATAAACCGGAATACTTTATAAACCGTGCACTTTTCAAGTTCAGAAAATGTTCCCTCTTTTTTCTACCGTAGAATAAACCTCTGTACACCGGAACCTCTCTATTCCGGAAAACGGACGGATTTCAGCATTTTTGTACATTTATTTACCTCCATAAACCGGAATAACTAAATCTCTTCTTTATTTTTGATATTACACAAGATAGTGCAATATCACATGATAGCTTGATGCATAGTTGCAAGATTCGGCTGCCACTTTTGACCATATGCAATTGTGTTGCCTAAATTGTGACAATCATCAACATAAATGTAATTTGGGTTTGATTAGTATGTTAAGAGGACAGGTTATTGTTACAAACAAATGAAATAAATTAACTACTTACAAGTAAGTTTAAAGATTTTCTGAAAATAAAGTTTGATTTAAATAAATTCATTGAAACGCGATCAATTTCTATAATATACATAATAACACAATAACAGTCACGTGCACGTACGAGATAAAACATTACTGATAGGAAAGATTCCTTTTCAGATAACATTTAAACTATTTAATTCCATCCACTTAAAATGGTTATAGGCTGGTAGGGAATATTCTTTTTATTGAAAATGTTTCCTTCCTAGTGCACTTAAATACTTGGAAATTGTTTACACTTTTGTTAATACAAGCATCAAGTCTGGATCTGAATCTCCATCTTAACATATCCATGTAAATTGAACTTATGGAAAATTCAGAAAGCTGTCGAAACAACATACACCTGTACATTTTTAAGATATATCAAAACATACTTCCAGCCATGAAGTTGGTTGAAATACAAACGTATACGGTTTGTTAATCGACACGTTGGTATGTTAATCAGATTTATCAGAGTAACAATGAGTATTATTTATAGAATATATTTGGTTATTCTAATTAAGGTAAAATCTTCTTTGCTACATAAGGCTTTGTTTTACTGCAAAAACTTCTTTAATATTTTACCAATCAAACCACAGATAGCCGAATATCATATTACTTTAAAAGTAAAAAACAATAGTGTCTTAAAATGATTTATAAATTTATCTAATTATTATGTATGAAGAAAATACGAATGGTTTGACATATCAAATCCACCAAACTATGACAAAAATACTTTCAAATCGGAGTGGTAAACTTGAAACAGTATCCCTATTCTAAAAAAGATAGCACTTAAATATGGCCAGACGACCTTTACTTCGTTATTCGGACTCTTTCTAAGATGAAACACATTTTACAACATGTAAACCGGCATGACGGATCAAATTAAAATTAAATGAAATAATGCAATAATTCATTTAATAAGTCACACAATCATTTTGGTAATACGGGGTTAATCAGTATATATAGGCATGATATATAGGCATAATATATTGGTGGAGGTGGGAGTATTTTAGCCAGTTTTAAAATTTTGAAAAATTCTGATTTTCTCTCTTTAAATGCCTGTATGCCATGGTATAGAGTACATCACATACGGTATGATTAATTTCGTTTAAATCCTTCATAGAAACTGTCTTGTTAAAAAATCATAATGTCTAAATCCAGTTTTTGAAAGTACTTTTGATGCTTTGATTAATTTTTGTTTAGAAATACCCATATAAAGATAACTGCAAGATTGTGGCATTTATAATAAGCAAATATATGTATTCCATTGAAATAAATACCCAAATGCAGTTTTTAGTGTTTGAGTATACCAGAAACCCCGAGACATTCAAAATGTTTACTTTTTTTGCACTAAGTGACCTTTGACCCCAATTTTTGCGTTAATAATCTAAAGTCGTTTTTTAGTACAACAGACTTCCATGAACATTCCTTACCTCATGCGATGATGTTTGGATTTTTTAAACCAGATTTGGAGGCGGTGTAGCTTTTCGAAAGATGCGTTAGGCTTGACGATAGTGTGTTTTCGTCAAGCCCTTTTTACAGTTTTCGGTACAAA
The DNA here is from genome assembly GCA_029582155.1 of Panopea generosa. Classification (NCBI taxonomy): domain Eukaryota; kingdom Metazoa; phylum Mollusca; class Bivalvia; order Adapedonta; family Hiatellidae; genus Panopea; species Panopea generosa. The sequence continues at coordinate 50,108,790 of CM055896.1, forward strand.
CAAGTGTCTGCTATCTTGCCAAAATATGACAATATGTTGCGACAATGACATCGGCTCCTATAAGGTAAATCATGTTAAAAATTGGTCATTAAGCTTTTATATCATTCGAGAAATCATGCATATCGCCTTTATCAAAACATCCATACGGAAAGTTGTCAATATGTTATGTATGTGTTGAGATCGATATGGGAATATCAAATCCGCAGTGTTATGTCTTAAATACTGTGGTGATCAATAGAAAGGAAAATAAGTGTGATTGCTTGAACGGCGAATTAAAAGCAACATGCATTTTCCCCAGCGCAGGTCACGAATGGGTGCAATGATAGTTACTGCAAATGTATATCCTTCTGGTGCCGTAATGTATGGCTTAATGAAATATGGCTCTTAAAATACTTTAAGAAAATGTATAGTAAATGTTCAAAATAGCAAACTAGTATCATGTTTTTCTTCTATCCGCAATCAAGTCTATAAGTACAGAAGTTACTTTTGTAGTCATTGATGATTTAAACTATAAAATCAAACAATCACGACTGATCACTTAAATTACTTTATTTCACTCTGGACCTTTTCTTAAGGAATACACGGCAATTTTCATAATTTTTCACTTAACACCCTTTCTGAAATTTATGTACATGGAATTTAAATACCCCAAAACATATTTCATTCCTCGTTTTGGAAATGGACAATCTTCTAGTAAATGGTTGAAATATTAAAATTCATCAGTGACAAAAAAGCTTTGATCAGTGTGATAAAATAAGACACAGTGTTGAATACTTATCTTTTGTAGCGTAAAGATCTGTCGACCTAATTCTAATAATTTTACCTATATTATTGATTTGGGTATATATCGCCGTCTGACTACTTTTTATCTTTTCACTGCGGTTATGTATTTTGGTGATTTCTTGCAAAGAGAAATATTTAATATTGGTTCAATAAGTCTTCTTGGTAATTAATTACACTTACGCTTAGATGGTTATGTGTGCATTATTTTACAAATTAAACCCCAGATGTCTCTTATGCAGCTCATAACGGCAATAATCAGTTTGGTTTTCTTTACAGTAAACGGTTACATCATTGTAACATTTTTGAAATATATTTACAACAGAGTAATAACGGAAAAAATATCGCTTGCATGATGGACTTAAGTAAAAAGGCTTTTAGAAATCTCATCATCCTCATGCGTTACGCATCTTTCAAACAGCTCCACAACCTTCTCAAGCGTTACACAGATTTTCCTACATAAAACCGTCACTAAATCACTTTTACATCAATGGAAGTGAAAATAGAATGTTGAGGGGGATGTTGTTTATAAAAGAAAATAATATGTCAAATGTGTCGACGCTCCATTACCATCGTGCTATCGTATAGTCGTGTCATCACCATTGTGACATCGTGTTGTCGTGGCATCGGATGCGCCTATCGACAAAGCGATAGCACAATGGACATAACGTAACACCGTACTTTTCATATTTTAAATTTTAGATTTAGTTAACCCTCGCCTTTGATAAAGGATGTAATGCAAAACTAAACTTGTTGTCGATTTATAATTTTGATAAAGTCAATTGTTTTTGCTATGTTTTGGCTTGTTTCCAATTGAGGATATTATCCACCATGATTCGGATTGATTCGTATAGTTATTATTTAGGTAGCAGTGAACAAGTTAATTATTTCTTTTATTTTTTTACGTATATGGAGAAAAGGTACAAAATAGAATTGACCTGAAACAAACTTGATAAATTTTATGTAAATTCATTTCCATCGAGATGTAACAATATTCGACGACTAGTAACTGTTGTAAATGCATTTGTTTTTTTCAATTAAAAAAACGTTACAGAAAAAGCGAACAAGGATGAACAAGAATACATCAATACTTTAATGTCCAAGCGATTCAAAAGCCTGTTGACAACGATAAAAGTATGCTCATTCCATATGCTAATATCTTGGTTGATACAAGTCCTGGAAATCTATAATGATAACTTTGTTTTTTTGTTATGAATAATGTAGATAGCCATAAAAGTAGTTTTGATTAAAGAAATATTTGGAAAGCAAGATAATCGCTGTTGGGATATTTTAGAACTAAAGTGAAGTCGGATCAAAGATCGGGGGTTGTGGGTTCGATCCTCTAGCACGGCTATGTTCGTGTGGTTGGGGTGTGTGTGTGTGTGTTTGTGTGTGTGTGTGTGTGTGTGTGTGTGTGTGTGTGTGTGTGTGTGCGTGTGTGTGTGGGCGGGATACGATACTATTTAGTGTGTGTTTAGAGGGGGTCATTAGCGGGATGTATATGTAAAGCATATAATTATAGAATATGACATGCTTTATATTAAAATTATGTTAAACCCACCCTATTTATTTGTTTAAAATGAACCTATACCTATTTAAAATAAATGATGACATAAGAAAAACAAATTTGTTTTGCTAAAGTTTGGGGAGGGTCACATATATGCATGTTTTTATATATTCATCTATGTTTATTTTTTGCAACAGGCCGAATTATAAACCTTCCAATTTTTAACGAAAACAAAAATCACTGACGAAAGTATACATTGACAAACCCAGAGAGATTTAACAAATGCAAATATCTGTGTTAACAAATGTAACAATCAGTTTGTAGATAAAATAAGTTTAAGGTTCAGATTATTTTAACATAAACATATTGCTTCCGTTTCTGATTTAAGAGTGGGGAGCGAAAAAAGAATAAAAAAGGAGAAAAAGCTCTCTTCATGCATTCACATGGAAAAATGGGTTGTTTGGCAAAATATGTCCTCTAGTCATCCAGTCCCATACATATGTCTCAAACACAAAGACATAGTAATAAATCTCGGAGGAATTTCGGTATCATTGAAAAGCACATGGTATCAAAGTAACCCGACAGTACTCGTGACCTGTGTGTTGAATGTGACCAAATTGTCGCAGAATCTGGTAAAGGTCTCTCATGTCAGAAATGTTCGAACTGGTTCCATGCAAGTTGCATTGGAATTTCAAACGATGAATATAAACTTTTGGTTGCAATAACAGGTTGGTTCCTTATTTAGCTAAAATGTAGAAAGACAGGGATGATACTATGACTGAGCGTCTGTCAGATAAGATAGATCACATTTTAAGCAACATTGCCAATATATTGAGGTAATTGTAGATCGTAAGATCGAAGCTTATTTAAACGACATTTTGACAATTGAGAGAAGGAAATGCAACAAGATGCTTTTAACGTACCTGAATCTGTTGATGATAATGTAGATGCTCGCATTAAGCATGGTTCGGACGACGCTGACAGATCGACAGAGTAAACGGAAAGGGAAAGCACAGATGCCTAGAAGCATTTCAAAATTATTTTGTTTTGAGAGAGGTGATAAAGGAATAAAATGACGAGCGTTATCACACCACATGTCTCAAATAGCTGTCGATATCGTCAATAATATGGGATATTGCGCATTTTGATATTTGAGACTCCAAGTGCTGCATTCCAGTGAAACTTTAGGATAATATATTGTAGTTATTAACTTTTTTATATTCTGACATTCAAACTTTTGCAGACCTATTTAAGGAGAACTGCATGCTCAAATGATACTGGTACATATATCACATGGATTTAATTCATAAGGCTGGATGCAAGATAGGGTTAAATTAAAAATAGCAAAAGAATAATCAAAGTGGCCCATCTTTGTTAAAAATAAGTACAGTATGTACAATATGAATAGGCCTAGATCATTCAGGATTCACATTAAAACACACACAGGGACATGCCTTTTGTAAACTATTATTATTTTGTAGTTTTGTACAGTAATTTATATTATTTATTTTTTCCTGAAAATTGAGACCAGTCTCCATCAGAGCTTGAAAGAGATGCGTCTCCTCTCCTGCGCTCACAATGGTTATATTAGCATATGTGGCGCATTCATGTTATTATAGTTCAATACGTGTGTATCTGGGCGATGGGATACGTCGTGATTTTGGTAAGGGAATATGTAATTTAAAAGGGCGTGCTATGTTTTTGACCGGTACTAGCGCCAAATTTTCAGTAATTATATTAGCTATACTTGCGATATTTTACGAGTCGTGCGCCGGGTGCTCTTTTCACCCTGAATCCGCTATTGAGCCGTTCTCTTCGCGTTCTATATTGTGATTTGTGGTTTTATGGAGTAGTGAGTGCTGGTATAACGATTATACAGGTATAATGATATTTATAGTGACATGGAAAAAGGTTATCTTTTTATAAAAGGTGTAAACCCTCCATTGATCTTTGTTCTTAATTCTATAGTAAATAATAAAAGTTTAAAGGCTTGTCATTCATAGAGAGACCCAAATAAAAGAAGTGCAACTTACATTTTATTGTTTGTCATCCTCTGCGCTATCTAAATATGATGAGAAAAGTAGGGGTCATGTATCATATAAGAGATTTTTTCTGCTCAGTGTGTACACTGTTGATAAAGCGAAAGTAGACTTCCGAAATCATGTATTCGACTTCAATTTCCAAGCATCATTTTTTTTTCTAATTTCACAAGTCAAACATAACAATGCTGTCAAAGTGTTCAAAATAAATCAATAATGCCATTCAAATAAAAAAATGAGCATTAAAATAAGGAAAATGCATTTTTAAAGAAGAAAAAACGAGGATTATTTATAACCGTCATTATGCGACTACCCCACGGAAGCACTTTCATTTTCCAATGGTGGTACTATGCCTAAAACAAACCAATCATGAAAACTGTCATAATATATCAAAATACCCTTGTTCACAATATATACAAAATATTGATATGAAACAGAACGTATTAATATCAACTAAAATCAATCGTAATCCTATCATTAGACAACACTTCAAAATACTTTACTTATACATACAATATTGTGTTACATTCCATATGGCCGTGTTTGAAAATCATCTGTAATGACGCGTTTGTCAAACCCTATTTGATATTATATTTAGTTTAAGTTTTTCTAAGAATATTACATTTTTTTAGGATTTCGTACAATTTTATTCTCATCCACAACCATCATTGGTTCCACCGTACTACTGCATGTGACCATTCTCTTCAAAGCCTCAGAGTTAATGTATAATGTATTTTCGAAATTTAGCGTGATTCCACGTACTTTGCAAACGAATGTTTGTCCTTTTTTATTTAGTTTAAACAATGTATAAGCATAGTTTCTTTGGGCCAACTGATACAAACTTTGTTATATTGTTGTTCGGGGTTTCATCAGTTAGCTCATCTTAATATTACCCAGTGGAGGTTCCCATTCTATAGGGCGTGTAGTAAAGATAACAGAGTCAGTGTCACCGTACAGAAATAGGACCCGTTTCCCTAAATGATTCATATAATTGTATAGCTTATGTCTTCCATGGCCTGTAGTGTATGCAGAGATAACAACATTGGTTCGGGATAAGCTTCAACAAAGTCACAATTATGTAACGTGTCTATTTGCCCAGTCTGGTTATTTACAAAACAGATTGTTTTTTATAATTATTGCTGATTCGATGCCATCATGTCCATGAACAAAACTGGATCGTCAGTGTACGTAGTCTGAGTTAAATAAGAGCGCTGTTCAAATTTTCCCCAAAGGATTTGAGCATTACTTTTGCGAAGGATCGTAATCCTTGATTTGTATGTACTTTGTCACAGTAACGCCATATGCCCTCCCTGTTAAACTATTGTTGAATATACTGTTGTTTCCTGACGTCATCTAAACACCAATCTGGTCACCCCCTGGCTTCTTGACTAATTTTCAGAAACGTTTTAACATAATCGGTGAAGAGGCCATCAGATTTTGTGTCATGATTCTGCTTGGATATTTCATCAAAGTGTCAGATTTTGTTACTAGCACATGTGGCCTAAAGTAACAAATTAAAAAAACATACATTTTGGCGGTTCTTTCTTATTCTTGGCAACACTCCCCTAGTTACAAGTTTTAAATTGACAACAGCCGCATGGATATATTGTAAAGCTGGTGGCTTTCAAACAAGAACAGATAAGTTAATTAAGTTGTCATCACATTTACGATAAAGCGGATAGATTTTGCTAAACGGATTAACGTGTAGAAATGTACCAGGCTGAAAAAACAAGTACAGTAAAACATGATTTCACATAAATAATAATTATTTTAAACTTTGATAAAACGATTTCCATATAAGTTCACTGTAAGATAAACTTACATGTGTAGCAATACCACTGTTATAGACATGTATTCGCACATCTTTCGTGGACACCAGAAAGACACCCCGCTTCACACTCCAAACGCGTATCCTGTTGTGCATTCGAAATGAAAGGATGTCATTTGTAAGGTAATTTGCGCTGTAATTTTGTTTGTCCACTTGTTGCATGAAATGCTGGTGACCTTCCAGTAAGTCTCGCCATAAACATGGGTCTCGAACGTTTTATAAGTTGAGTTGACTGTATTGCATACATCTGTAATATGTATCATACGTGGAGTTTCTATAATTTGTTTTTTCTCAAATTGAGATTAAAACAGGTCTGATTTACAAATTTACGCTTACATTTTTCACAATAATGCTAGTCGTCTTCTTTCTCACCAGTGAAGCTGGCGGCAGAAATGACACGGGATATTGCATTTGGGGCGTCCTTTTGCTGGCAACCGTTTTTGCACTCATGGCAAAAGTATCTTCTATTAAAAAAACAGTCATTTTGATTATTACGTCAATGTGTCGACCATTATAATACTATCGAGATGTCACATTCTTGCCCATGATGTATGATTCTATTGAAATGTTATTTTGTCAAAGCATAAATCTAAAGTCGAGTAATACCATTTGAAACCTTTTTTATTTCATCAATATCAAATGTTTGTCAAATAGAACTATTACCCATGTTAATTTAAACCAATGACTTACAAATCGCACACTTCAAGTACATGTACCCTTATAGACCATATCCTATGCAATAATAAAGAGCGAATTTTCCTGTCTAGTACTATCCCTATTGGTGTTAGCGATCATTTTATGACGTTTTGTTCAAGGAAAGTACCGAAAGGTTATTTTAATTTACATAAAACCGTTAAAATTAGGTCAATGAAAAATTATACTAAACAAGATTTAATTTATAATCTCACGAGTGCTGACGGGAGCACATGTTTTAACTTGACATGTGTAAACGATACTTCGTCATGTTTTCATTATATTTTTATGAATGTATTAAACAATATAGCTACTATTAAAGAGGCCAGATTAAAGCAGCGTACAGAACCGTGGCTGACCTCTGAAATTTTCGAATTAATTAAAGCAAGAGACAATGCCTTATACAAGTATATAAAACATAAGTCTACTGATTATTATAAGCAATTTTGTAGCTTTCGAAACAAGGTTCAATATTTACTAAAATCTACAAAATCTAACTATTTCTCGGATAAAGTGGAAGAACATAAGTATGACGTAATAGGTCTATGGCAGCAGCTGAAAAAGCTGGGTTTACAAATATAAGGCAAACAAAAGTTCGAATATTGTCATAAATATTGATAATGAGGTTAATTATGATCCTTTGACAATCGCGAAACATTTTAATGATTTTTACTACAGTCGCGGCAATCTTGTTAATAAACTGTCGAACCCTATACATATTTTTGCGACATTTTCACAATTTTTTAAGAATTTTTATAGCTCGAAGAAGGTTCCAGACACTCTTTTTAGATTTAATCATGTCACTGAGGATTTTGTTTTCAATGAATTAAATAAGTTAAATGCTGATAAAGGCACTGGACTAGATGGTATTTCACCTAAATTTGTCAGAGACAGTGCAATTTTTCTAAAAACACCTGCTACTTTTATTATTAATATGTCTATTGTTCCTGATGAAATGAAAACTTCAAGAATCAGCCCGATTTACAAAAAGTCTAGTCCTTTGGAAGTTGGTAATTATAGGCCAGTTAGCATACTTAATGTTATATCAAAAGTTCTAGAGCGTTCTGTATATAACCAAATTGCGGATTTTTTTAGATAAAAACTATCTTCTGTATGAGTTTCTGTCCGGTTTTAGGAGTAAATACTCCACTGATACATGTCTTATTCACCTTTTTTGATTTTATTAAACATAACAATGCAAATGGTCTTTATACCGGAATGGTTTTACTCGATCTACAGAAGGCATTTGATACCGTTGGCCACGGACTTCTATGTAATAAGCTCTCTGAAATGGGAGTCGCGTCGATAAGTTGGTTCAAATCTTATCTAACCAAAATATCACAGTTAGTGAAGATAAACAAAGTTTCATCAAAATATACCCAAGTTACTTGCGGCGTACCACAGACAGCATCCTGGGCCCTCTTTTATGTTTATGTTATGTCAATGATATGCCTGCGTGCATCGATTCCGATTGTAAATTATTATTATATGCAGACGACAGTGTAATATTGTTCGCTGACAAAGACCCTAATGTTATTGCATATATACTTAGTCGCATCATGGATAATTGTTCTACATGGTTTGTTGATAATAAACTGTCCCTTCATCTCGGCAAAACCGAATGTATGTTATTTGGCTCTTCTAGAAGACTTAAAAAAGTTCAGTCATTTACGGTAACCTGCAACGGTCATGAAATTCCGTCCCAGGAAAAGGTCAAATATTAAGGATTAACTATTGACAAGTTACTAAACGGTGTGGCGATAGTTGACTCCATTGTTAAAAAAAATGAATTCGCGGATTGCATTTTTATATCGAAACTGTCGTTATTTTAAAACTAAGAGATCTTAAATAAGTGCCTTAGTACAATGTCGTTTCGATTATTCCTGTTCGTCTTGGTATGCCGGTCTTACTAAAAAGTTAAAACACACACTACAAGTCACTCAAAATAAGGTTGTACGATTCTTATTTAACTTATCACCAAGGTCTAGTATAACCTGCGCTATGTTAGAAACAGTTAATGTATTGAGGGTTGAGCATAGAGTAAAACAACTAAGACTTAATCATGTTTTTAATATTTTCCATGGCACCGCACCAACATATCTTTATGATAACGTCCATAGGGTGTCTTCTATTCATAACCGCACACGGTTTGGTGATGTAATTTCATAGTTCCGCATGCCAAGAGTTTTGATTCGGGCACCTCTTATTGCAATGCAATTGATGACTGGAATAAGATTTGAAGAAATTAACCAATAAGCAAACTTTTAAACGTGAAGTTAAAAAACATTTATGTAGCTCCTCCCAGGCTAGAGAAAATTTGAATATTTATTTTTTAAGTATATGTTGAAAATATTTCTTGTATTGTGAACCACTTATTTGTATTATGCAGTTATTCATGGTATAAGATAATTAAATGTTGTTTTGTTTTTTTTTGTATTGTTACATTTTAACAAGTTTATATCAAATGTCTACATTCTTAAGATTTAATGTATATCATATATATATATATTTTTTAAAAATCACAATTTTAAGGGAAGGGACCCCTATGGAAATAAGCGCGTTTGCTGCTTTAATGGGTTATCCCAGGTTATAAGATCTTTACTTTTTAGATGATTACTATAATTATTTTACTTATTTATTTTTCTTGATTTATCACTGTTATTTTATCATCATGATATATATGTTGTATAATGATCTTATATACCTGAATAAATTTGAAATGAATTGAATTGATTTGAAAAAATTGTACATATCGTATTGTTAATATGTTAACTAACGTTTACTCACAATAGCAAACACATATCTTAATATATTTTGTATTTAATCAATTGTGTGTTTGTTTTTGTTGTATTATAGATATATATAAACATTGTATTTTAAAATGTCTATAACCGTATACATTCTTGTTATTTACAACATCGACACATTTAAATCTTCACATGTATTTTTTATAATTTAACCTACATAGAATATAAAGCTGTCATAACTGAATAGGAAAGGTCGTTACCGTTATCTCCTTTCAGTTAGTTGTACATGTATGTTTAAGCGTGTTATCGCCTGTGTTTACTTAAAGTGGCGTAATGCCTATCTTACGGCGTTCTTGTGTTTACCGGTGAATGTCATAATAGGAGCTAATTTTGCTCGGGTCGATTGTTGTGTAGTTTAAACTGTTATTGCTGCATAAAATTTTGAAGAAAATATATTAGAAATAGAGAAATACGAGTAATAAAAAAAGCATTTTAGTTTCGGTTTCAAAATACTTCGCCATAATTCGGGCTGTTCCGTAAACGCTTGCACTATCTTATTTGCATAATTTATTTATAGAGCATTTTCTAAACAACACTTTCGTCAACAAATCTACGCAAAAAAGGAACAGAAATGTCATCGGTAGTATTTTAAGTCTATACAAGTGACCGTCTGCTACGTGAAAGAGTGTATGTAAATGAAAAACAAAAGTAAAACGGGTGAATACCAAGTGTTTGTTGTATGCATACATGTAATAACTTGCCCACGTGATTCACGGAAATCGGCAAACACCGCTTCGGTTCACATCTGAAATGAACGGAACATTCGTTTTTCTTATTTGACAAGGCTAGTGAAATAAAAAAAAATGATACTTATTATTTCGAACTCGTGGTAGGTAGTGTTGGGAATAATGGATCGTAAGCCACAATCGCCCCATTGGTGCAAGAACGTACCAAGATACATTTTTTATAGTTTTGAGATAATGGCATATAAAGGTTTGGGCATGTCTCGTAAATCAGTAATTTATTATTTTGAAATCATTTTAACATTATAGATACATTATGATTTGTTTTATGCGTCTTACAAATTTCAATTTAATATGTTATCAAATTATGATGATTTTGATCCATTTAGCACTTGGTACCTTTTGCATTAAACACATATAAAATAATTACAGTGCTCAAACGAGCCATATGGCATATGGTACCTTTTTGCATGGTAATATTTTCATAATAAATGGTTAAAATTGAACCAAAAGGTACCATGTGTCAAAAAGCACCTTCTTGTCCTGAAAACAAGAAGACTTTTTCAACATCTTAAAAATGAAATGTGACCTAAAAAGTGCTCAGTGAAACAATTTGCAATATAATTGTAGTCATAATGACATTTAATATAATTTTTTGGTTTATTTTATTTTTTTAAAAATAATCAGTTAATGTTTAATTAAGTATCCATGTAAATCTTCCGGGATTATTCTCTTTATGTACAGAGTAATCAAGTCCTTTTTCGTCTGAAATGATATTGTCATAGCAACGACTTATATCTGACACATGTTCTTGCCATTTGTGAAGTTTGCCCTTTTGACGACTCGCTTTACATAGAAATATTTCCTTACTTGAATCCACTTAATTATCAGTCAGTTGATACTTTCTCCGGTGGTTGAAAATTTGAGGGTTGAACAGTGTGTTGGTAAGACATGATCATTACACATTGGCACAGCAATATATGGAATTTTTCTTTGTGTATTCCGCTGTTGTGGTACAAAGATGGATGTATTTTCGTGACTGTTTCAATCGTAGAGTGAATAGAGTCGCACTCCATCTGCGACAGGACTGTAGAACTTTATGATTAAATGTTTATAACTGGGGTATTTGCGACATTGTATGAGGGGCATCAGAAAAGTCTGTGCACTTGATGTGGTGTAAGAAAGATGAAGCTTACTTTGATTAAACTGACTATATTAGATCCTCGAAGTACCCCCAACACGTCTGCACACTTTTTCAAATTTATGCCATTCAGATGCCTTTCTCTAGTCCTCTTTTGGTATATTACTGATACAGTGAACTCTTGCTAATCTGAACTCCTGACGGGACTCGAACCGGCGGCAGTTTCACATGCACTGTTTGATGACACAATTGAGCCAGAAGTCAAAAGTGGGTGGGCCTTGAAGTTGTGATTAGTAACTACAGAAAGGACTTTTTTTTGCATAAAACCTATTAGTAACAGTAACGTGTTCAGGTACACTGTACTGGCACCTGTGCCACCATTCCGTCTGCATCCTAATATAAGGCATTATTTACGTTTCAGTCTTGTTTCGTCTTTCTACTTGAGGCCTTTCCTCATTTTACCTATCCAAACTATATGTTATTTTGCTTCCATTTCAAAAAATGATACCCATGTTTCATCACTCACCTGTACACGACTCGTAGAGCGGCCTAAGGTCATAACCACCGTTCCCATCTAAATATTCTTGAGACATTCTTACCCACACTATCTTTTACTCAGAAGTCAAACGATGTGGTATCCATCTTGCACAAGCCTTCCTAAGATTCCTTTAATATAAAAAAACACTGCCAACAAATTTAAGTCACATATCTAGGAAATACCCTCCACAGTGTATCTTGCGTCTATTGATATCTTCCTGCACAGCAACACCATCTTTCTCACTAAATGCTGACTACGGCCATCACTACCTGGGGTCATCTTTAACACTGTCTCTTCCAATTTTAAAACATAGTGACCAGTGTGTAACTGTACAATACCTAAGAGCACTTTCCCCATAAACTAAACATAGATAAAAAAACATATCATTATCATTAAAACATAGAATCTAAATGATTCAAAATAGCGTGACATAATCGATTTTCAAACTGGAGTACAAAACTTGAAACGAAACATTAAAATAAAAATAGGCAGCGCTTAAATACCGTCACATCGACATTCGGTCTCTTTTTAAGATGAAACAAATTTTACTACGTGTAAATTTGCATAAGGGATCATATTGAAATCAAAATGTAACCATGCAACTCATTTATCATGTCACAAACTATGTTGTGATTTTAAGCGTGATATATATTTTAGTCTTACCTAGGCGTGTAGCCCAAGTTAGGAAATCCCTTTTCAATATATCATTTTTGCATATTTAAATAAATATCCTTTTGGCAATATTGGGTCATTGAGTATATATAGGCATGATATATTAGAAAATAAATATGTTAGCCAATTTTAAAATTTTGAAAATCATGATAAATTCCCTTTAATATCTGTAGGCAAACTAATCAACAAGGTCCGTGTTTTGATATACGCCCGTTACTCTTCTACGACCATTTTGACCTGATTTACTAAAATTCCGAATGATAATGAAAACATAGGCAAGACAAACCTATGATGTATCTTAATTTTCATAATTTGCATGTGCAGATTCCTGATCACTGAAAATTAATAAATTTCTATACATATATCTATCTATATATATATATATATAATTACAATAGAACTTCGATCGCTCGAACTCGACGGGACTGGACAAAATAGTTCGAGTCAGCGGTAGTTCGAGTCAAGCCTGGTACAACAATCATCGTACATGTACATGGTGTACAAGTACGTTTATGAGCGTGTTATTGAATCCCATGTGTACGCTTGGAACAGGTGCAATAGATGAATCCGATGTAAATAATGTCTTTTTCCTGTTTATGTAGAAAATACAATATACCAGAAAATATAGTTTCCAAATATAATTAATTGTTTTACACTATAATAACTTAATTTACCTTTTATCATCATAATACAATATATTCATGTATAAATAGTTATATTTAGCTTTCGGTGTTCGCGAAAATGTAAATGACATGATAATCACACTCCGGTTTTACCGAGTCCTTCACCAAGTTGCTCGGCTGACTTACTTATCCCCCGGTTACTTGGTCCATCACTAAGTTGCTCAGCCGTTTCTTCTTCAGGTAAATGTGTTGTTTAATGCGACATTGTGCAATGAAACTGAACTTCTCATGTCTAAGATTTATAGGGTAAAATTGTATGTAACACTCTTTACTTTTCAATGTTTGCAATATAAATTGGTTTTATTTTGATTTTAAATTACCAGTAAACATCAAATTAGGAATCAAATTAACTTAATAAATGCAACATGCGGTATACAATTAAAGCAAACGTGTAACCAATTATAAACACACTCGCCAAATTATCATTACAAACTTCTCGCTCTTTAAGACAGTGGGAATATTATGACGTGTAGAAATTACTTCACACCTTTGAATTCGTGAACAAACATGGCAGACATCTCCGATTTTCTTTATCTTTGATCAGCTGTTCGACCGAAAGGTGTGAAAAACACAGGTAAGTGTGTTGGCGGGACTTAATTTCTAGTTCGACTGTTCCCCCTATCAGTGTTCTAGTCATCGGTGGTAGAACAATAGAAATTAAATAGGGATTTGGCAGGGACCGGGTTAGTTGTTCGAGCGATAGGTTGTGTTCCAGCCAACCGAGTTCGAGCTATCAAAGTTCTACTGTATATGCAAATTACAATTATTGAACAAAAATAATGGAGATACTGACCAAATGCACGGAGTTTCAAATGCCCCTCGTAACGATATATGCTTCAGTAACGTATTGGTCTCTATTTTGTCCTTCACAAGAGTCTGAATAGTAAATGATTTCTGTAAATTATCTCTGGATGCTCTGGATGCTGCACAGACGGACATTGTGCTCTTTTCTTTTTATATATTTTACTCTTTCACAGGAACCCCTTTTTCTTAGTGTCTTATCCCATAAATGACATCGAACTTGTTTGTCAATCAAAGAATACAGTGTCATACTTGATTGCACGCCTGCTGTTTATCTGTTTTAACCAGAATTTGCTGAAACAAGATGTTATCTTATCTAAATAATTACTAACTGCATGCTGGTTAACATCTTAGTCTGTGCTAAAAGGTACCATATCATCAGAAATAGTTATACTGTATAGCATTATTTTGTTGAATGCAAAAATGTACCATTTGGCAGTTGGATCTTTATTACATTGAAAACCAACATATTTCTACAAACACTTAATGCAAGAAGGTACCATTTGTCACATGGAACCTTTTTGCATTATTCTTATATCGAAAAATATGAAAAAGTGATTTATGCAATATTACCCTCAGTTTCAAAGATATGGCTTAGATCTTTTTAAACAATCAAGATTATAATACATTGTTGTCAGAAATATGAAATAGTCAAATTCTCCCAAAATGTTGTTTGGTACCTTCTTGCACCAATGGGACGACCACTATTTACAACAACATTTATACCAATATGCTTTTTTTCGCTTAATTTTAAAAAATATTACAGTGATAAATAGGCATTACACCACTTTCAGGTAGAACAGTACAACAAACTTGCTCAATTTAACCCGCTTATCTCTAACGTCTGTATTATATTCTGATGTGACCTACTCGCTTTCTTCTCGTTGAATGAGAAAAATGAACAACCGATAATACGGAGTTGACATCGGATAGACAAACGTCTTGATAATGCATACCTACACATTTAATCGAGACGTATCTTCTGTTGTAAAACCGGCTATGTTTACTCGTTGGTATCCGAGAGCATAATGAGATTGATATTTGAAAAATAGTGTAAAAATGTCTCGAATATTATCTGATTGGTTGATAAGATAATGTCTTCATACATTGTCTGTTACATTACATGTACGTACAAGGTTATATATAGATAGGCTGATTAGTATGTTGTTGTTGTTGTTGTTGTTGTTGTTATGTAGCCATTGTCAAAATGAAAGAAATAGTAATGCATAGGTTAATAAGATCTTGACAGCATTTTTTTCTGCTACGCGTATTATATTGCACAACGATTATAATAGATAATCTGGTTTAATCCGGTATGCCGTCTGATGCGCTAGACCGATATGAAGAGTCACGTCCAAATGGGTCTGATAATGTACTCAAAAGAATGATCAATACTTTCAATCCTGACTACTTTATGGATTTCAAGATTTGTAACTTAAACAAAGCTTCTCATTACATACATTGTACATTTATTATTACATCCAATATATTTATTTATCACGTGACACATTATATGAAACAATTCGTACATATTATTTAAAATATTTGTAACACATATGGCAGCAACTGTACATCTGTAGTTTATATTTCAATGTGAGTTCAATGTAACTTTATTATTTTTAAATAAATTTCGTAAACGATTTACTTTTAAATAAAAATGTAAAATTCTATGTAATATATTCACTCATATCCACATACACAAGGTCTCGCCAAAGTCTCGCAAACAAAGATTTGTTGAAAGATGCCTGAACCCTATATAATTGACTTTCATAGATTAAATGCTTTGTATATGTATTTTATAAATTTTGTAATTTGCTTAGATTTCATTAATTCAATAAACTTATAAACGCTTGGTCTATTGCAAAAATAAGGTTTTATATAAAATTTACGAATATTGCTGTACAATGGAAGTATGAAATGATACTCGTCTTCCAAATCGTGTGTATTACATAACGTGCATTATTTGTGGTCAGTTGTGGTCAATTCCGTTCTCTTCATAACGACCAGTTTCAATCCTAAGCTAATGAGCTGATAGTCTTACATGTAGCCTAAACCGACCCGTCTAGTTATATCAATTGCTTGATAAGTCAATATATAATCAAATTCAAAATAAAGTTAAAACTTACTATATGTATATAACGTTCTAGAGCTGGATATGCTACAATGTGTACAATATTTACAAAAATACAGCAACAACCCTCTACCTAAACAAAATATAAAAATAATGCAACTTTGTAACTGCAGGATTGCTCCAGATTTATGAAAATCCATACTGTTTCAATATCTATTTTATGTTTACAGCCAATATTTTTGCACCTTTATCATGATCGCTAAGTAGAGATTCGTAAAGATATGTAACAATAATATTGCCCGACTTAGCTATTTTACACCAATATTGTATCAATAACATATATATTTATAGACAATGGCTATCTACACAGTTCGCTATATATTCCAATATTGTTTGTTGATGTTTTAACGGGTAACAATTGTTTACACAATTTTAGATGCACCCTTTCTATTAGAGTAACTCTATATTTCATGTGCATAATTTAGAGTTGAACATACAAAGGCACCAAACAGCTTGGTTTTAGAATATATTTGCATGTATTTGAAAATAGAATGTTTAAAGCCATTAAACATTGTCTGCCAAAGTTTCCTGGTCAAGGGCAAAATTACTGGTGTAATTAAAACCTGTTCCGAGATCATTAAAGTCGTTTACTTTTTCTGAAGCTTTATTACCGTATGTCCAATTTTCATCGTGTTTAATAGGTCCCCGTTTCCTAAACACAATAACTTATCAGTTTTAACTTGTAAA
Source organism: Panopea generosa (assembly GCA_029582155.1). Classification (NCBI taxonomy): domain Eukaryota; kingdom Metazoa; phylum Mollusca; class Bivalvia; order Adapedonta; family Hiatellidae; genus Panopea; species Panopea generosa. Next base: position 50,125,780 of record CM055896.1, read on the forward strand.
CCCACTGATTGCAATATTTCTTTAGAAGCTTAAGTCTATTTTGCAATTCATGACCTAATTTACCTAATACTATATAATAATCAGCAAGCAAACCACATTAATATAAACGTGATGTCATCCAGAGTAAGATAACTACAAATCCTCAAAACATAAGGAGAATAGCCCGGGTTGATTACCTCCCCTTGCTTCAAACCAATAGCAACTTCGGAATAAGACTTGCAAACCGTACAACATGCCTTAACCTTAGAGTACATTTCGTGTTTTCCAAGTTATACCTATATGATAAAGTTTATACCGTACACCATTGCGATAAACACTATCAAATACTTTGTCTAGGGTAGATTAAAGTACACACTTATATCCCACTTTGTTTTATAACTTTTGTATAACCGCATTAATAACAAATATTTATCAACCGTTGACCGCCCCTTTTTAAACCCAAACTGAGCATCACTTAATATATATGTTTTCAATCCAATTATTTTATATTTTGTTTAATATACCGGTTAATATTGTAGAGAAGCACCTGACCAAAGAAATAACCCTGTCATTGTTTACATCACTGCAAAGGATAGTTACAAGCATTAATATACCGATAAAATGTCAATAACTTTCATAAAAGTATTCATTGAACAACAGTTACTGATCACCGGAATAGCCTTTAATTTCGTACGGCTGCGTGTTACAGACTCCACCTCCGCCACTGTAGTTGGCTCGTCTAGCTCTTCAAACTTACAGTCTGCTGAGTTAAAATTGTGATCATTACAAATCTGTTTTGCATCGTTCAAAACTGTAGAAAAAATTAAAATAAGACTCGAAAAATAATTTTAAAACTTTTCGGTACTTATTGGATGTTAACAGACGTTTCTATATAACTTATTTTCCAAAAGTCCCCAGGTTTACCGTGTCGTAACCTTTTGATATATTTCATTGTGTTAATTTCATAACGCCTTTTCTTCTTCTTGACAATACTCTTATAGATTGTTGTATTATTGCTCTTATCAGTCTGAGTACTAATATTTTTTAAAAGAATTGATTTCATATAATGAGTTAACATTAAAAAAACATGGCCTGTTTGCATCTTTAGAGTAGCTGTTCAAATATTATCATAATTTATAACAGCAACATCAAACAGAATAGCTGTTCAATTATCATCTTAATTATTAACAGCAACAGCAAACACGGAACATGTTCAAATAGCATCATAATTAATAACAGCAACAGCAACAGCAAACAGAGTAACTGTTCAAGTATTGTCCTTATTAAAGAAAGCATCAGCAACAAATCGAAAACATTGTGTATGGTTTCATATAAGTACGGGTCTAGTGGTAGACATAATATCTTATTAAAATATAACTTTAAATGAATAGTTTAGACGATTATTACACTGCCTGTCCATTTATGAAAATGCTTAATGCGCAAATAGCCCAAAGGGATTATGCTTTTGAAAACATTTTTTTGATATTTCTATTTATGCATTTTCTTTCCACTCCAAACGTATTACTGTTATGATTCTTCTGGTATTAGGACGATAACCTGATTATATAAGGCGTATATGGACAGCTTTTTATCACGCCAATGCATTCATTTTTGCTGATGGACTGCCTGCCTGATAAACATAGGTTTATCACGTCAGACATATGACGTCATTATGTATAATTATTTGGACCTGGATGGAATCTCTACAGATTGTAACAAAAGTTTGATGCTGAATTTCAATTTCATAAAACAGACGAAATAGAAATATTGACATGATAAAGAGAGAATACCATGTTAGTTTCTGATATTATCAACTTCATCAGGTTCGTCATGAAAAAAAGGACTCGGCAGAGCATCGTCTTGAATGCTTTTCTAAGCCACACCTGATAAAGTTGATAATATCAGACAATAACATGGTTTTCTCTATTTATTATTATTCGGATATCTCAGGAGAGGTTAAATAGAAATAATCGAAAAGGGGCCATAACTTCAGTCAACGTTTGACTGACATTGGCATGTATCAAACTTGACCTGTATTTTATATATTTTATACTACACAACATACATATATAAAATACATAGATCTTTTTATGTTATTCCGCGAACACCAATATTTTACCGAAATTATATCGAAGATGTGCAATAACTCGACGAAATGACCAACTATGACAAATGACTAACATGATATACAACCACATAACAACTATTAATTAAATGCATAGACCCTTTCAGACGTTATTGACCGAAAAACAATTTTTACCTCGGAAGGACGGACGGACGGACCTACATATAGATTCGTATTTATTCACTTGTCCAAACTGTACGTTGGTTTCGCCTGCTGGGTACAATTCAAATATTATTGAGTATAAAATAATATAAAACGGTTAGGCACATAATGGGTACTTGTCCAAATAATTAATAATTGAGAACTAGATAAACTCATTTCCTTTTAGGAGTCTGTCTGCCGGTAAAATCTTCTTAAAAAGGAATTGAAGCTCTTCGACTTCCTATGTCCACTTCACCCTGGTTTTACCCGAATTAATAAGTTGAAATGGTACTGTAAAATGTATTGTTTGGTTGAATACATAATGAAATATCTCCCTAAATGCCTATATAAGCTAGACATATTACATTCTTTAGTTTAAACTTATTTCTTACACAGATATTAATTATAATATTAATAATAATTTTGTCATAAGCTTAAGTTTGATTGACTGTTCAACTTTAATTTAACCCACAGTTATGTTACTTGCACTACAGGTAAGTGCTGTTAAATTTCGAAAATGAATGTATTACTGATGTCAAAAGGTTTGAATGCATATGTTGCTAAGTTTTTAATCAGAGTGTTGTTATCAGATTGTAATAACTCGACGGTCTTATACATGCTGCGGTTTCTTACACTAAAGAAGGCTTAAAATACTGATGTCTTATGCACTGCATTGAAATAAAAAATGAAATTCGTCATCTAATATGTTACATATTTTGCATTTGTTTTTCTAGGAGTTTTTATTGTTGTTTTTTTCTGTCGTACTGTTTCTATTTCTAACCAATGCGCCGATACTCTAAGTATTGTTAACGCTTTTCTAAATTTTGGAATGTTTCTAAATATGACTGAACATTAAAAGTAGAAAAAGCCCTGTAAAATGTTGTCCGAGAAGAGTTATTTAATCGTTCATTCACATTTTGAATATTACTCTGTTGTTGATCTACACATGTATGCGTATCCAGTAGCAGATCTACATCAGTTAAAACCATGAATAAAGCAATATCTAACAATAGTTTACTATCCCCTGAACCTTGAAGTAAAGAGGATGGTACTCTTTTGTGGATCTACACATGTATACTAAACCAGTTGTAGATTTGCATGAGTTAAAACCAACTTGAAATATCACTGAAGGTGATGAATACCCCCTGATGGCGTGCTTACACAGCATCCTTTTGCTGCCCGCTTTGGCAAAGTTAACCAATTAGAGTAACATTTGTGGGTGCCCGACGCCCGATGGTGAAGTGTCATTGAATTCTAGCAAATGGTTGCCGAGAAACCGCGACCAAAAATAAAATTTTCAAAAATTTAATGGCCATAACACATTGAAAATTATTGGCACGCAACATGCCAATTATATACACAACTAGGCTTAATACCAATCACTCTTGTGAAGTTTCATTGAATTCCAGTCAATGGTTGCCGAGAAATAGCGACCACAAAAAATATGTAAGAACAAATTAAAAGGCTTTAACTCATTGAAAATTGTTCACGCGCAACATGCCGGCGATATACACAACTAACCAGGCTTGGTACCAGTCACCCTTGTGAATGTTCATTGAATTCCGGCCAATGGTTGCTGAGAAATAGCGATTACAAAATTTGTCCACAGACGGACCAACCGACCGACAGACCGACGAGCGTGACTCCAATATAAACCCCATAAACTGTGTAGCTGGGTGTATAAAAAGTTAACTAGCTCACTATCAATAACAATATAATTAACAATAGTTTACTATCCCTTTAACCTTGAAGTACAGGGGATGGTACTCTTTTGTTGATATACATATGTATGTGTATCTAGTGGTAGATCTGCATGAGTTAAAACCATGAATCTAACAACAGCTCACTATCAATTAACAATAGTTTACTATCCCCTGAACTTTAAAGTACAGGGAATGGTATTCTGTTGTGGATCTATACATGTATGCGTATTCAGTTGCAGATCTGCCTGAGTTAAAACCATAAATTTACAATATCTTACTATCAATAAACAGTAGTATATTATCCCCTGTATCTTAAAGTACAGGGGCTACTACAGTTGTATATTGACATAACATACCAGTTTTGTACTATGGCACTTGTATGATTTATGTTGAAGACGTGTCAGTTTTCTTTGAAAAATGTTAATGTGTTTGGGAGTCAATTGGTCAGCTCTGAACAGTGTCCAGGGGGGAGAAAGCGTTGACAACATGCTGTGATAAGAATTGCTATTGTTGATACATGGAATGCTGGGAGTATGCTGTTGAATCTGAGTGCAAGCAGTTAGAAAACTGTTTCCGACCGAACAACATCTAAAATTATTACCTCTATTTATAAAACAAATTGTGAAATAAACAGTTAAAAACAAAATAACTTATTTTGAGTTATATTCCCCCAATAAAACATTATCCTGCTGTGGATATATACGTATTCAGTTGCAGATCTGCATGAGTTAAAACCATTACTTGACAATATCTCGCTATCAATTAACAGTAGTCATTTATCCCGTGTATCTTAAAGTACAGGATACTACTCTGCTGTGGATCTGCTCATGTATGCATATCCGGTTACATAATATCTACATGAGTTAATACCATGAATTTACAACTCACTATCAATTAACAATAGTCTACTATCCCATGAACTTAAAGTACAGGTGAAAGTATTTAGTTGTGGATATACATATGTATGCGTATCCAATTGTAAATATACAGGAGTTAAAATCTCGAATTTACAATAGTTCACTATAAATTAACAATAGTCTACTATCCCATTAACTTAAAGTACAGGGGATAGTACTCAGTTGTTGATCTACATGTGAATGCGTATCCTCGTGCGTGTGCTCTCGGAAGAAGTGTACACGTTTGTACGATTCCATGTTTAATCTTAAATAATTAAATATGTCGATAATTAGTTTTGTTTGTGTGATACAGATATTTCTATCATATACATGTGCTGTATATGTACTTTTAAATATTTTTAATTTAATCCAGAGATACGTCACTGTTTTACGACATCACAATATCCCTTGCGTGCGTGCGTGCGTGCGTGCGTGCGTGCGTGCGTGCGTGCGTGCAAAACGGTAACTAAAATTTTGTGAAGCCCAAACACTTTTTAATATCGAAGCAAGAACTGAAAAGTGTATAACAAGTCTTCTCTTGTCAGTGACGTAGTATATTTCCGTTAAACCACTTATGACAACAATGTTGTTTTTATATTATCTACCACCATACTGCTGTTTCTATGGGGATATAGCACGATATTGAGATGAACTGGACATATTAATCTTATGATGGTCTTAAATATATCTTAGTCTCTTTGTTATCCTAATGAGCAACTTGAATTTTGTTTTTATTTCAATGAATTTTAAATAGGATATAAAATGTTGATCCAAATATAGGATCTTAAGAATGCTCCACTTTTGTTCATCGCATTCTCCTTCTTCCTTCTGAAGGTTGTTGTTATTGTTTTTCCTTTGGTGCTTGACATCAAATTATATATGAGTCATAAGTGTTTGTCATGTTGTTTTCTTAAATAAATAAAAACATATCCTAAACCGTGTATATATTATAGAAATAGAAATAGAGAATTAGCTTATGCAGTGTTGGGACACATGTACAGTCATACAACTAATTGATTGTTTTTATAATTATGTTTGATTATATGATCTATTAATATACTAGTCTTGGTGTCATGTTAAGTCTGACGAAATCAGTAGAATATTCTAGAGTTTTCATTTAAATGCAGGAAAACTACTATTGAGAATATTTATTACACTGACGTATCTATTGTTTAGAGTCCATTGTGTAACATACCTTTGTTTGAATCATAATTGGAAACGTGGTTGCAGTATAATTTGTTTATTACTATCGACTTTGGTTTCCTAAAATGTTATAAACTTTCAAACTATGAATTTTATGGAAACAAAGAAATATGTTAAATCTACTACGATATAGAAGGTCGTTCTTTTGTTTTTCAAAATAAGCATTTTTGTTGTTATTTTGTTACCGCAAGCATGTTACCATGTCACTGCTTTCTGCTACTGTTAACGATACATAATACTAGTACTATGTTTAAACAAATAACACTTCGAAACCTTGGAGGGGACAACTGTCAAGCTCTTACTCCGTATTACTGTCGCTCTTCATGTCTGTGTAATAGAGTTATATATATTGTAAGTCTGGTTGTCTATGGTCAGTAGAGATGGGATATGTTGATTTCTTTGTTAGTTTTATAAATTTTATCATGACAGATAAAATTACATTTGTGTCCATGAATGTACAGGGTCTTGCTGAAAAAAAATAAGAGAACGGATACACTTAATGCGCTCGATTATTCGACTATTTGTCACAAAAGTACGGATTTGATTGAGACTGATGACAAACACAAGCAAACAAGAGTTATCTTACTAAATTGAGTATCTCTTGTAACTGCAATACCTTGAATGACGTTTCAATCCAATGCATGCAGTGGCTGCTAAGTTATAGAATTTCTAAGTCAAATAAAAATCATAATTTGCCTAAAACAGTCTGGCAAGAGTTATCTCACTTGATTAATTTAGTAGGATTCATGACTACAAAGCCATATGTTAAGTTTCAATCACATACAGTGAGTGATTGTTGTGATATAGACTTGATGATACTTGCACGCAAAACTCTAATCAGAGTTTCTAAGTCAAAGTAGGACCATAATTATCATTATATTTATGCAAGAGTAATCACACTTAGTTATTTTTGTAGTATGTTTGATAACTTGGAAGTCCTGTGTGAAGTGTCAATTAAATATATTTAGTGGTTGGTGAGATATGGACTTGTTGGTACTTGCATGCAAAGCCATAACCAGTATTTCTAAGTAAAACAAGGGTCATAATTTGCATTATATTCATGCAAGAGTTATCTAACTTAGTTATTGTAGTAGATTTGCAATCACCCCTAACCCCCAATCCCCACCCCGCCCATTTCGTTTTTTTATATAAATACGTTGCCCCATTTCAACTTTGTTATCAACCCCAAGAACCCCCCCCCCCTCCACTTCCGCCAAGATCCCATTTACCTCGCCTTTTTTAAAAAAAAATGCTTTTGTTTTGAATTAGATAGTTTACACCATTCCAGCCTTGTTACCAACCCGGTGTCATTATAATGTGACTGGGTGGGGAATCATACCATGTGTCTGTGGCATGATACTCCAGTGTGGCAGCGCTTAGAATACTGTCTCGAGAAGCCACCGTCGCGATATGACTGACTGAAAACAAATGCTAAAAACGACGCTAGACACCATACAACAACAACCCAACTATTCAGTTCCACTTAACCGCTGACCAATTGTAATATGACCATAGAAACGATACTTAGTGAACTTTAATCAATCAGATAAGATATATGTTTCATTCCAACGACAAGATATACATATGTCCTTTAGATTTGACACATCTGAAGTATGATCTAAATGTGACATCAGCTTTTTCACTCGATTGTTTACGAAACAAATGGCACATTCTAAACTGATTATCCCCACCGCGTAGAGAATATAATAATGGTATTTGTCCACCTATCCCATTTTCATGTTTGGTCCATAACTCTTATTTGCATGGAAGTATATTAAAGTTTTTAATATATATATAGATGGTCACAACATCATGAGGACGTGCAGAACACAACAACCAGATATGAACCTCAAAAGTGAAGGTCATGCGTAAGCGAAAAACTTATAAAACCGCTTCTTACATGAAAACTATGATGTCTTTCTTTGTGTCTAGTCTGTAACTTTTACATGTATAGAAAGTTTTTATTATAACTTGGTATAAATGTTCAAAACATCATCCATGATGTGGACCATAACTTTTACATGCATACATTTACATATAACTAACAACAAAATTTATGTTCACCACATACAGATGACATGCAAAACACAAACAAAATGTCTGTAACTCGAAGATGAAGGTCACACTTGAGTGCTTAATTTATAAAAAAAAGTTTCATAAAAAGAACATAATGTTTTTTATCTCCGGTCCATAACTCTTACATGCATGGAAGCATTTAATTTTAACTGGGTACAAATGTTCGTGACATCATGACAACGTACATAACTCTTCATCCAGGTATGTACCTCCAAAGCCAATGTCACACCTGATCATTGGAGTTATACAAAATCCCTTTTTAAACCGAATAGAATAGTTTCGTGTTCGGTTTTCTAACGCTTATATGTATAGAAAGATTTTAACATGACTAGGTTTAAATATATATCGCATCAAGACGACGCTAATAACGCAATAACCAGATCGATACAGCAAATGTCAATGCCATACTTGAGAACTGAAATTATAAAAAAATCCTTTTATAGGGGACATAATGTTTCCGTGTAAGGTTCATATCTCTTCATAAAAATGCATAAAATAATTTTCAATAAATGAAATCTCGTCTCTTATTAATACTAAAATTATTTATTATAGTATTGACATTACATATCCAAGCTTTTGTTTAAGTATTTGTAGATTGCCTTTTTACTTCCGCCACATTCATACATATATCCACCACACAGGGTATTGCTTAAGACTTCTTTGAACGTTTTAATCTACACATACTCGTATCTATAATGTACGGTACGATGTTTATTAATATAATCATTATGTATCATTTCAGAAATGCATTTTGGAATTTGTAAAAAAAAAGAAACAACAAAACCAGGCCATTTTAGCAACTTCACACGTTGGCAGAGAATTATAATTGTATAACTGGAAACTATGTGAGATGATTATGAACATTTAATTGCGCCAAAGATACATCAGTACAGACAATATGGCTGAAGGAGGTTGGTCTTTCATTTAAATTGTACCTCATAGCGCACGAAAAATATATTTGAATATATTCATTGTTACACGCATGTATTTGTAAATAGCAAATTATATGCATTGTTTCCCTTGATACATTGTCAAGCGTTTTTAAATGTAAATACTTAATACAACTATTAGAATAGGTCAATGCATTACATGTCCTATAGGAAATGGTACACCAAAGCATAAATTATATTTGACAACCATAACGAAGTATAGAAGTAACAGTATTTCGATAATTTCTAATATTATAATATTACTTTACAGGTAGGGATCCTCCGGAGAAAAGGGATAGAGAAGGTTTGTTACATGTTCTTTCCCTTCTTCCTTTCTATTATATATTTTGTATTTAAATATCCATGTTGATAAGAACAAATAGTAAATACATACTGCTGAGTTATGTACAAACATGTGTGTGTTTTTTTGTGGAGCGCTTTGGAATTAGATATTAACATGAAAGAAATTTCATTATCTTCTTATATCATGAAAGTATTTGTAAAGGAAAGGGACAACAATACACGTATACATATAATCGTTTTTAAAGCGATCGTTTTATAATCCGTTTTACACTTTATGTTGAAAGTTTACACAGTGGCTATAACTAGATTCTAATAACAATTTTAAATCCGCAATTTGTAGCAACCATATGTATTGCACAAATATCATATATCATTATTTTATGTATTGTCATTGTTATAGACCTTACAAATAATTCGCTTAAATTCAATTTCACTACAATATATGTATTTATTTATTTAGTGAACTAGCAATGAGCATCGACGCTTTGTTAATTTGATAACAGAGATTCGTTTCTTTTTTCCGAGTTGACTGAATCTTGTTGCTTTGATTATAAGAATGTTTTAAATTAAAACAATATTACACATTTTCCTTGTCATTAGAAGTGATACTTGATATTAGAATATAATTACACTCACGATTATAAGTATTACTTTCTATGTGAAGAGACAGCAGTTAGAGAAAATTATTGTTTATTATTTAAAAATACAACAACATATGAGCAATAAAGAGAAATACTTCACAGCTGTTGAAAATAAGTATCAAAGCAATGGAGTTAAAAGTATCAACCTGTTATAGTCTAACATTACTCTATATTGCAGATGACGAGGATACGGAGGAGAGTGACGATGGTGAGACATTTTTCGCTATTTGGGTTTAGAACGATTTGTTTATGCTTGGTAGAATTGTATTACATACTATAAAGGCGGGATTTATATTTAAGTGTAATACAATGGACATACATTAAGTTTAAATTGCAATGCTTGTTTGTTTATGTGAATGTTTGATGTCATTTTTATGCCATCGATGGCTAACAGACGATCAGATAACCTAACAACTATTTCCTGGGATCATGGAATGTTAACCAGTATCCGAGCACACTAATCTCTGAAAGTGACTGTTTCACTTCAATCAGCGGTGAGAGACGAATGACAATGAGATGAAATGGTGTATATCAATCATCATGGTGATTGTGACTGGTAGGAGATTCTACCTCACACCCACTGGGTTGATAGTCAGACACCAGGTCCGACCTAACTGCAATGACTACTACTTTGGACACTGACTTTTTTTATTAGTCATACGTATTAAATTAATACCACGTTAGTATTTTATGTATTATTGTTGCTTCGTCTATCTGGATGGTTCGCAGAATTTAATTTTGTATATGTGACAAGTGTTACGGTTCATTTTTTCCGAGTTTGTTGAACTTACTGAATTTCGTCGTTGAATTGATTACCAGAATGTATGAGTATAAACAGTATTTACATTGTATTCATTGTCCTTAAAATTGATAATATATCATAAATCGATATTACAATTCTAAGTGTATTTTCAATCACGTGATGATAATAAAATATCAATTTCCAATAAACAATAAGTGGATTATCAAAACAACCCCTCTAATGTACTGACAAACAACTTGGGCACCATTGCAAAACTAAGGAAACTCTAATATTGTTACCCCAAAGATGAGACAAATTTTATGTCTGATTTTATCCAATACATTCGTCATAGCGTTGATGTTCGTATACTTGACCAATGACGAGTTATACAGTTTTACTATAGTTAGAAGGTCAATTACATGTTAAATCATACAATATAAGGGAGACAATGCAATGACTGTTACGAGTTAGATTATATTCCATGTTATATCTTACATTTAAATGTTACACGTTGGTACAAGTGTTCAACACATTCATTGCAATGATGAATATAGTTTGTATTTAAAACTCACTTTAAGTATGATATAAACAACATATTATTGTGTTGTAATCTCCATCTTATTGTTATATCCAGATAGTTGGCTGAACTCTAATTTGATCATCTTTTCTCACTAAACTAACAATGGATATGAGTAACAATGCTATTCCCCATCATTATCGTAAGATAGGTGGTCCTATTTCGTTCACTCGTGGCAATTTATAACGTGATAGCGAATAAGTTATTAAATAAAGCATGCAGAAGATATAATTTAGATATCTGAAAGTTGTATAACTATCGTGTACGAAGGTTAAGGTCCAGTTATAGATGATGTTGAATAAATGACAAATGTTAAATGACTCAATTTTCATTACGATGTATCAGTCAGTTTCAGTATTTGTCCGAGATTTAATAGCTATATATAACTACTGTGTAAATTAGTAAAAAACCTATAATATATTATTTTTTCGAAGTAGAATGCTTGGTTCTCAGTATAGATAAAATCATCAGTGTTGTTACTGTATTGACAATTTGACGACGCAATATACCACAGAATAAATATTTAATAATTTTAAATTACTTTGTTTTATGCTCAAAAGAAATATTAATCATAATATGTTGTGTTTAAAAGTATAATTATCAAATTTAAATATGTATAAACATTATACTGATATGAGTTAAAATGACAGTTAACGCGTATCAATACTAATGTATATATTTTGTTGTATACTGTTTAACTGTAAGAAAAGTATATATTTATATCTATTATACAATACAACATTCATAATATAAATTATGGTACATAATGAAAAATAAATAACAGGTTTAATATTGTGACATTTGATATTCATATGTAGGCATACAACAATAATAATATTTTGTTTTATTGGAGTTCCATTAATTCAAAATAAAATAATTGAATTTTTTAATCCTTATATTAATGTCTATTCATTTTTCATTTCAGACGTTTTGGGTAAGTAATTATTATCTCATTATTAATTTAAGCTTTATTTCATCATAGAATAATGCAGAATCCCCACAACAATTACATTATCAATATTCTGTTTCAAAAACAATGTATTGATCAATATCTTGTCAAGTTAAATGTCTTAATATATGTATTTCTTTAATAGTCATTAATAGTTTGAGTTATAATGAGAAATCAAATAGAAAAAAAAAAGTTCGCTGATAAGTTTATTTAATATTGTGATAAAAAGATATTAAGAAATATAATGTTTTTATTAAAATATCAACTGGCTTTATTCTATATATAATATCTAAAATATTCTATGTCACTTTTTCAATGTGTGTTTTGAGTCATATATCATTGCTTCCAATAAATCTTTCGAAAATATATGAATTTTGACAGGTTTCCCTACCCGATTAGGTTTTACGTATTCTTGACAATATATATGTTGGGTAACTTTCTGTTACGGATTCAGATGTTATTGAGAAATTTAAGAAATCAACCCGCAAATTGACTGCTTCACCTCAGACACGTATTCTAGGGACAATCAAGTCTACATAGCAAAATTTTTCAACACAATCAATAATTAATCATGGTTAAACAGTTTCATGTAAATATATGTCATACTTCTGGTTATTCGGTCAAAATGATATTATTTACACCAAATAAACATTTATTTGAACACAATTTCGCTCAAAAATAGAGGTCAATCCCGCGATCTAATGTTATGACAATGTGTTAGTTAAAGATCAATAATATATATATTATACCAACGGGGCATCATTAACATATCTTTCTTTTTCATATTTTAAATATAAGTGCAGGATTTTAATAATTATTGTTTTCAATGTCAATATACTTAATGTAATATCCTGCCGACGACAACACATATGCTTCCTATTAACTAATGGATAACATACGTTAATTATTTAAAGATTGATGTTAAGATGTACTATCAAGGTATATTTAAACAAAGGTGCGATTTTAAAACATTTTTAAATATGTTTTCACGTAAAATATTATAAAAACATGTTTTCAGATATTTCATGAGTGGTTATTATGAAGACACACGTTCTACCGATGTTAAATATTTATTTAAACTATAATTAACATCCGAAAGCAAACGTATTGTCATGTTATTTTCCGCTTATAGTCTCTAATAGTTTAATTATCTATGTGACAAAGAAATGATCTAGTACTTTGTTTAAGTTTTTAGATGTGAGGAAAACATATTAATACATTTTTAAGCCTTGTTTCCATTTACTTAACCCTTTTCCTGATCAACTGGTCTGTATTAATATTTATCATTTATAACAAACTTATTAAATTTTGCTCTGTTACGAGTTATCTGTTTAATATCACTTCGTATATATATTAGGGTGTTATGTAAGGTTGGGTGCATTTCTTTCCTGAAGTACGTTCTGCAATGTATGTATGCCATAACTGCCCGGCCAGAAGTACCAGTGTTTTATTATATATTAACACCAGGATAAATACAGGGGATACAACAGCATCATCTGTATATTACTGAAAATCAATATTAGACTATCCTTACTCCAGGATATGCATAATAAAAGTGCTTTTTCGCTTTTTACTTGTTTGTTTTTAATTATTATGTTTGGATTTAAAATGCATAAGATCCATATTATCATTTGTTATTCTCAAATTTTGTTCTAAATACATTAACAAACAATTATTTTTTATAGTTATTTCAATTATACCGACTATACTCATTATCTTGTGGGGAATGTTTATGACATGCTGCTGCATTTCTATGGTTTACATGTATCTACAGTTTAAAAGAAAATGATCAGATGAATCGTTCGAGTTTACACAGAAGTTTGAGACACATTTAATTAATTGGGACGTAACAATCATATTCTCAACTACACTTGAGCTTCGGTGGCATAGCATGTTATATTACCAGACTTATCATTAAAAAGGCAGTAATACAACATATGATTGTTAAAAGTGCAGCAAAGAATGATCAAAGATGTAAACAAAAGCGGTTTAACTCGTTGTTTTTGATTTTCTGATATGAAAAATGTCGTCTGACGGGTATGCAGTATCAGTTCTAATGATGTACGAAACAGCATCATATTTATTGTGTATATCCTGCAATAAGTTTTACTTTTACTATATGTGCTAAAATACTGATGCTGCTTTTTTATATTGTGTATATCCTTCTTTAAGTTATAGTTTTACTTTATGTGATGAGATACTGATGATGATTTTATATTGTGTTTTTCCTGCTTTAAGTTATAGTTTTACTGTATGTGAAAAAATACTGATGCTGCTATATACATTGTGTATATCCTGCTTTAAGTTAAAGTTTTACTTTATGTGATAAAATACTGATGCTGCTATTTATATTGTGTATTTAAGGCTTAAAGTTTTAATTTTAATATATATAATAAAATATCGATGCTGTTATTCTTATTGTGTATATCCTGTTTTAAGTCAAACTTTTAATCCATTCTGGATGACCCTGTCAATTTAATATTTAGCTATTTTTTAGTTTTACTATATGTGATAAAATATTGCTGCTGCTATTTGCAACTTTACGTAATAATTTTACTATGTATGATAAAATACTGCTGCAGCTGTTTCCCTTATGTGTGTCACTCAGTGTTACTAATTCATTTTTTTATAGTTCCAGCATTTTATGGTTCAAGCGAGACAACACTGTCTTAACCTATAATTATCTATACATAAAAGTCATACAGGTACATCCTAACTGTAAAGTATTGGAAAACAATTAATTACTTGTATAGTACAGAATAGTAAACCCAAACTGGTTTATTGTACATGTTGTTTTGTTTGTATATATTGTGAACTGAGTAAGCTCGGTGGAAAACTAAATAGCACAGAATTTAAATTCACAGATGGTGAATACACAATATGTTAACAACACTAATAAAGTTTCGGGGTATAAAAACTCGCAACTAACTGATAATCTCATACACTCAATATAAATTAATTATAAAAGCTGTAAACACACATGTAAAGAAGAATCTGAAGTAATATTAATCAGTATGCACTGTTTGATTTGATTAGTTTTTCATTTGGATGTTTTATGTCTTGATAATTATGTATGATACAGTAATATTTCATTCTAGTAAGAAATTTAGGATACACAATGCAACATTACCGCTTCAAGTTTATTTCTGTAAAGTTAACCCTTACAGTGTACATTTAAAATTATTAAAACTTACAGTTTATTTACAAAAGAAATCATACAACATACAAAGTATTAATCAACTCCAACTGTGGGCACGCTTTTTATGCATTGTTACTTTAGTATTTGTCATTGTAACAACTTCATTATAGCAGACCAAATCCTGAATATTCATTGTAAATAAACATTTTATAACATTAATTTCTCGGATGAAATGTTACGGTGATGAATCATATTTATATGTGTGTGTACATTGTATTACCTTATAGCTTTGCCATTATATGAAAATATTGTTGTGATGTTAACTATTTAAAAGTGTGTTTTATTTCTTGAAGTAGATTGTAGCTTAAAACTTAGTATGTACGTCCGGACGTCAACAATTTCTTGAAATATCTTCTCTGAAATCACAAACACAATGTACTTTGGATAGTGTTTAAGAATGTTTTATGTTAATTTATTTTTTTTGCAAATTTTCATTTTAAACGACATCTCCGTTGAAGCCATTTTGATTGTAACTTTGCTGAATTATTACCAAATAATTATAGCTAAAATTCATCAGGTGGTCTTTCTAACCCAATATAAGCATCCAGTTGGTGTATTACTCCTGAATATAAATATGGCATTAATTCAATATTCTAAACCTATGACAACATAACAGTTGCAATAATTTGGGATCTCAGACCCCAACTAGAGTTATACTAGATTAACGAAAAATGACAATTATAAATACTACTGATATTTGATCCTTTCTTTACTGTGGTATATAAATTAAAGAATCCTATGTTTTTAAACATATTAGTCACTTTTCATTTGTATTTGTTAAATGTCTGTATCGTTTCGCATAAGTAAGAGTTTAACACATTTTCAAACAAAGGATATTTTGACCTTTAAAATTAAATAAGGTTTAAGTGCCATTTTAAGAAGCATGGATGTTATATTTACTTCTATCAATATTGCTCTATTTGAGATATAGCTTTATATGTTTCGAAGATGAAGCTCTGAAACATTTGGCATTGAATGAAGATAATTGTTACATAAAGGAAAATGAAACGAGGAATACATCTTTAATAACGTTTTAACCTTTTCGGTATGGACTTTCCTTTATTTGTAATTTGTGAATTTCAAGTCAAGAATATAAATAAACTACATACATTTTTATTTGAAAATAAAAACGATTGTTGTAAGCTCAACGTTTTAATTCAGTTTCATTTTCCCGAAATCTGAGTTCGCATTCAACAGCATCACAATAATTGCCTACTTTTTTGCTAAAACAATAAATTTTAATAGCAGAAAATAGATTAAAAAGTATATATCTACACATTGCTAGACTGTCCTAATCCTTGGAACCGGTCATAATTGTCTGCAATTTGTGTATAACGTTGACCAAAAAATCTGAATAACAAAATATATTAAGAAGTTTTGAAATGTTTTTTTTTTTTTAAGGAGAGATCTCTAATTTAGAATGTAGATAAACTCATGCATACACATTTAAGATAATTTCAATAAGAACGAGTGCTTACAAGAAGAGAAAAGTTATTTTCTAGTACATAAGCTTGAATGAGCGTACACCTTGAAGATAGTTTCTCCTCTGGTGTCTTTAGTACGTTCTAATGACAATTTCTGAAATAATATTTTGTAAATAAAATCTCCTTTATATCATGTCGTGTTTGTACGTATCGAACAGGTGCAAAACGAAACGTCTCTTTTGTTGCTAGCCAGAAATGTGTTCTTTTCTTATGCAAACAAGACATTTCTCTTGTTCTGCATATCTTTTCTGATTGCAACGAGACTATCCCAGAATTTTCTCCTCTTGGAGAGCCTTGCTTTTACATTTTATACTGAAAAGACGTTTCTTCTCTACTTGACAATTTTGAAAGATTCATTCGTTCAAACGCGTGAATTTGAACTAAATTTCTAGAAGAGAAAATTTCTCTTGTAAAATATAATCGGCAGAAAAGAAATATCTCTTACGTTGCTAGCGAGAAATTTCTCCGTTTCTTATCTTTACAAGGCATTTATCTTGTTCAGCATACTTCTCCGATTACAACGAGACGATCACAGAAGAGAAACTTTCTCTTCTGGAATGGTTTCGCTTATGCAGACAATACTCTCAAAAGAGAAGTTTCTTTTCTACTTGACACTTTTGAAATAACTATTCTTTCAAACGCGTGCATTTAACACTTTTTTCTAGAAGAGAAAATTTCTCTTGTAAAATATCCGCAGAAAAGAAACATCTGTTATGTTGCTCGCGAGAAATTTCTTCTTTTATTATGTTAACGAGATATTCTTCCTGTTCTGAACACTTATCCCATTACAACGAGACAATCCCAGAAGAGAAATTTTCTCTTCTGGGACAACCCTGCTTTTAAATATTATTCTGAAGAGAAGTTTCTTTTCTACTTGACAGTTTTGAAAGATTCATTCTTTCAAACGCGTGCATTTGAACCAAATTTCTAGAAGAGAAAATTTCTCTTGTAAAATATTGTATTACAACAGCATATATCTTAAAAATATGTCACTTTATTGGTCTCATTCGAACTTTAAGTCCAATTCAGCTCATTTGTAGGGGTAAAACACACTTTTGGATTTTCTCTTTTTATTTTGGAGCGCATTCAGTGTTTTATTATATACTAACACAATGATAAATACAGGGGATACAACAGCATCATCTGTATATTACTGAAAATCAATATTAGACTATCCTTACTCCAGGATATGCATAATAAAACAATAGTTGCATCGGCATTTAATACTTTACCAACAAAATGTACTAAAACACAAATATATATATATATTCTTTATTACCTCCATTAGTGGAGACCGACATATATGTTATTAAATAAAGAACATATTAAACATGAACACGAATAGCAAATAACATACAAAAGTATAAAAGTATAACCTAAAGAAGGATACACATGTAACCGGGGTTGGAGGGTATTCGACAATTCCATGGTTCTTTTATATTTGCAGATTTATTCACAGAATACACAGGGTCAAAGAGCCTGTAATACATAACATAACATTCAGATACACATTAAAATAAAAAGAACATTACACAATACTTCACAATACAAATTACAGTAATTCACTATTAATGCGGCTCTTTAAAAAATAAAAACAATATCACATATCTTACCAGGGTATTCCGTTCAAATAAATAAAACTTTTTATTATAACTACCTAAAGTGACAAAATATACTATGAATATATTTAGTGTCTTTGTCGATGTCTAGAGGACGAATGCTGTAGATTGTTAGTTTTGGGATAAAGGTATGCATGCAGTGCTTGGTGTGGCCTAATTTGCATCACTCACTTTTCAATCAATGTCACTCCCAAACTAATTACTAACTCACATCGCTCACTTGTCAATCTGTCATTCCCAAGCTTACTCAGTTCACAATATATACAAACAAAACCACATGTACATTTAAACAGTTTGGGTTTACTATTCTGTACTATACAAGTAATTAATTGTTTTCCAATACTTTACAGTTAGGATGCACCTGTATGACTTTCATGTATAGATAAGTATAGGTTAAGACAGTGTTGTCTCCCTTGAACCATAAAATGCTGAAACTATAAAAAAAAATGATTTAGTAACACTGGGTGACATACTTCCGGGCTTTGTGAAATGTCGTCCTCGACATTAACTGATTGGATGCTGGTATTGTATCAAACAAAACACATAATAAAAAACATATTTTAAAATCTAAAAAATAAATATTCAGTTATTTCTGGTCTGAAAGAAACAATTAATTATATAAATGTATTTTATCCTTGCAGATAACAATATAACTTCAGCAAAAAGTCTCAATACCTCATGAAATTTAAATCTGAAATAAAACTGATACATTTTCATGTAGACTGCTGAAAAATAAATTTATAATGGGTAAATTAACTTTTTCACACAGACTTCTGAAATATATGTACAGAAATATAATCAATACAAGCAGTTTCAGTGAAATAATCTGATCGCAATAACTTCCTCAACATTAAAAAGTAAAAAACACAGAAGAAATTTTAGCATAAATCTCTTCACTTGGGACAGTTCCGTTTTGCTGCATAACCCAATGGCTAAGCCGATCAGGTTGTTTTCTTTGCCTTTCGGATCTTCTTCGTGGCTGATTATCCACCGCAGTCAAAACATCTGGGGTATTACTATTGTGAATCAGGTGGGCATCGTTTGCTTCAAAAGAGGATAATTCTCTCGGCTCCATGGCACCATCTGTATGTGAGCTACTCACTCCATGGTTATAGTTTTCACCATCATCCGAGTTGCTGACATTTGGTATGGCACATGTATCGATGCTTCCTGTACTGTTGTGGTTGCTAAGTTGTAGATTTGGGTAAACTTGTAGCTTCCTTCTGACCGGTAATTCCCATCTCTCTGGTTCCGAGAGAGATGTGCTGCTTTCTGTGCTGCTGTCGCTCTGAACAGTGGTAACATTTCTTGGTTTACCCTTCTTTCTATGACATTTAGTGGTTCTTCTGGTAGAGTTACTAGGGGAATACAAGTGAACGTTAGAAAGAGGTTCCTTTGCAGTGTTCTCAATGGGCCGGTTCCATCTTCCTTTCTGACTTTGTAGACAGGAATATCCATATTTGATATCGCGAGTACCAAGTATGGATCCTCTTTCCACTTGTCTGCCAATTTCTGTTCCATTGCAGATGCACTTTCTTCACCAAAACTCTGTCTCCCTCATCCGACTTTGAATCTTTCACTTTCCTGTCATAATATGTTTTGTTCTTGGCTGCATCAGCTGCTACGCCATATGCAAATTCCAGCCTTTTCTTGAGTTTCTTGGCGTATGATTTGGGGTCTCCAATGGTCTCATCTGCTTCTGGTGTCGTACCTAAGTAAACATCAACAGAGAGCCGGGGGTGGCATCCAAACATCAAGTAGTTAGGCGAAAATCCGGTTGAATCACTCCTAGTGGCATTGTTAACTTGGACGAGGTGCGCAATGTACGATTTCCAGTCCTTTTTTAGCTTCGTCTCCAATGTTCCAAGCATTTTTAGTTAGGTTTGGTTAAAGCGCTCTGCTGATGCATTGCCTTGGTGATGGTATGGCGTTGTTCTCGTCTTTTTAATTTGTGCGATTTTGCAGAGCTCCTGTATAACTTTGCCAACAAAGTTCCGACCTTGATCACTGTGTAGTGTTTCAGGAAAGCTGTAGAACCTGAAGAAACTTTCATACAGGGCTTTGGCAGTCGTTTGGGCTGTTTGGTTACCACATGGTATGGCTTGAGCGTAACGCGTAAAATGATCCGTTATGTCCATGAAGTGTTCATAGCCTCCTTTCGACATCTCTAGTGACAGGAAGTCCATGCAAACTAGCTCCATTGGTCGAGTTTTGTGGATTGGCACTAGTTCTGCTACTGGCTTGACTGGGGTTTTACGTCTTATGCAGCGTCCACAAGTTTTTACTCTTTTGTTGACGTCTGCCTCACGTCCAGGCCAGTAAAATCTCTGTCTCACCAACCACAAGGTCTTGTCATTTCCTTGATGTCCCACATCACCATGAACTCCTTGGAGTGTATGCTCACGGTATGACTGTGGTACTACCAGTTGTGTTTGAAACTGTCCATCTAAATAAGCAGTTTGGTATAAAACACCATTCTCAAGATGAAGTCGCTTCCACTCGCGGACAAGTTTCTGTACCGCTGAGGTCTCTCTCCTCAACTTCTCCTCCCTCGGGTAAGAATTGCTTCTCCAAGCTGGATACCGGTCTTGTGTAGTGGTGTGGCCTTCTTCTCTGTCCTCTGCATATACTGGCTGATGATGGGCCTTCTTAACAGCAGGGTTCACACCGATGGCTCTCCTTCTCTACAATCCTAATTTCTCGTAACAGTTCGTCATAGTTGCACAAGGTGTCATACTTGTGTCTGGTCTGTGCCCTGAGCCGATCTGACTGCGGTGATGTCCAAAACTTGTGGTGCATCAAGTCATTCTTGGCAGTCCTAGCAAGATGACCGTTGTCAATTGCAGTCTGGCGGACTGTTTCCAGTCTACAGCCGAAAGCAGTGACATATTCTTCTGGGTGCTGAAATGAGTTGAAGAACTCCTGCATGACCATGCCATTTGTTGCAATGTCGCCGAAGTGTGCATCTAGTTTCTGTAAAATGTTGTTTGGCAACGCCTTTTCTCCAAGTGGATTGACATCCTTATTGCAGTACTTCGCAGTGACCGTCTGATAGCCTGTGTCAGTACGCTGAGGCTAAGTTTCTCATCTCCCAACAAGCACCTGATCTCGAACCTCCACTCAATGTAGGTGACTTCTCCCTTCTGGGCTGGCTCATCACCTGAGAAAAATGGTACTCTCGGAATGGATGCGTTTGCACTATGCTGCATACGTGTCGTATGAAGGAGATGGGATGATTGTGTCTGCACAGGTGATAAATAAAAAGAAGTATCAGTATCTTCTGTTTCTAAGTTGGGCTTTCCTAGTTTGGGTCTTGCACCCTCATCCTTCATCAGAAATGATACGGCAGCAAATCCTGTCTTTGGTGTGCTAGCCTTTGGCGTAAAGTTATACTTCAAAGCCACACATTTCACAAGCCTGAAATAATAATATTCGGAGAAAGGTATAACACTGAAAACTGATAACTAACTTTAAATGTACTGAAACTTAGTCAATTATTAATTGCTGAATGAAATAAACATCAAAATTAAACACACAATAGCATATAAACAATCCAATTTAATACACACAATATGCTCACGGTATGACTGTGGTACTACCAGTTGTGTTTGAAACTGTCCATCTAAATAAGCAGTTTGGTATAAAACACCATTCTCAAGATGAAGTCGCTTCCACTCGCGGACAAGTTTCTGTACCGCTGAGGTCTCTCTCCTCAACTTCTCCTCCCTCGGGTAAGAATTGCTTAAAATAAGCTCTATCACTCTAGCAATTGTTGGGTCAGCTGCCTGTTCCTTTGTCCAATCAATTTCGTTGCTGTTTTCAGAGGAGATCACATCCACACTGGCCAGGTTAAGGGTGTTCACATCTGAAACACTATCTGCTAATGGAACAGATGCTGTTGCTGTGTGGCAGATGGCTTTAACAACATCTGGAACAACTTGTGGTAATCTCGATAAGCTATCAGCATCTATGTTTAGCTTTCCAGAGAAGTTGTAGTTGGCTAACGCTGCAACCCATCTGTGACCTGTAGCATCCAACTTTGCTGTTGTCAGTACATAAGTGAGGAGGTTGTTGTCAGTGACTACTTCGAAAGTGTTCGAGTACAGGTAGTCATGAAACTTGTCGGTCACCGCCCACTTAAGTGCCAGGAATTCCAGTTTATGTGCCGGATATTTCTTTTCACTGGGTTGTAGTCCACGGCTAGCATATGCAATTACCGGGTCTAATCCTTCAAACTTCTGGTATAGTACCGCACCTAATCCAGATCCACTGGCATAAACGGTTTGGTATAATCGGCATATGCTAGGATAGTTTGCGTAGTCAACTTCTCTTTTAGTGTCTTGAAAGCTAGCTGTTGAGCCTCATCCCACTTCCATGATGCAGCTTTCTTCTTTGTCTTCTTGGAATTCCTCTTGGAGGCCTTTGCGATTCCATGACCTTCCATCAGGGCATTCAGTGGCTGAGCTATCTGTGAAAAGTTCTTCACAAACCACCTGTAGTATCCTGCTTATCCATGGAATTGTCTCAGAGTCGTGATGTTAGTGGTTGGCTTCCAGTCCTTTATTGCTGCCGTCTTCTCCGGATCGGTCGCTACTTCATCTTTGGAGACAACATGTCCAAGGTAGGTAATTCTACTTTTGAAGAACTCACACTTGTTGGGTTTGAGCTTCAGACCATGTTGTTCCAATCTCGAAAACACACCTTCTAGGCGTTGTATGTGTTCGTCGAAAGTTTTCGAGAATATGTGAATGTCATCCAGGAAGATCAAGCAGTCTCTAAGGTGCATTTCTCCCATGCATTTCTCCATCAGTCGTTGAAATGTGGCCGGCGCATTTGATAGCCCATAGCTCAGCCGATGGCATTCGTAGAATCCAAGATTTCCAACAGAAAAGGCAGTGTACTGCTTGGAGTTCTCATCCATCTCAACCTACCAATATCCACTTCTTAGGTCTAACTTCGAGAAATACTGAGCTCCATTCAGGGTATCTATGGTGTCATCAAATCTTTGTAGCATGTAGGCGTCTTTCCTAGTCTTAGAATTCAGGGTCTTGTAATCTAGGCAAAACCGCAGTGAGTTGTCCTTCTTCCTTACTAAGACTACAATAGACGAGTACGGTCTATCTGACTCTCTAATGGCACCTACTTCTAACATATCTTCAACATGTTGTCATACTTCTTCGTACATGCCAGGGGGTATCCTTCTGTAGGGCTGTTTGAAGGGTCGTTCATCTTCTAACGCGATCTTGTGTTTCACTATGTCTGTATGCCCTATATCTAAAGAATTCTTGGAGAAAATGTGCTGCCAATTTCCAATGACCTGCTTGGCAAGGAGTAGTTGCTCTGCTGTTAGTGTCTCTGCATCTATCTTCACGCCTAATTCTCCCAGTGGTGAAAAATTGCTGCCCTTGGTTGTGGGTTGGCTACCTCTTTTGGAAGTGAGAATATCAACGACCTTGACCTCACTGATCTGGCATATGTCTGACTTCGGTCGCAGTGTAATAGTCTTTGCTGAAATGTTGCATACCTTCACCAAAATCTTGGATACAGATCCATGTTGACCTAGTTTCACAAATCTGGGGCATGTTGTATAGTTGCTTGAGTTGTGAGGTTCTCTGTAACCACTTCTGCTATGCCATGGCCATTTACAGTGACCGTCTCGTATGGAGCAATGCTGACAGCTTTCTTCCCACTGTATTTAACTGAGTATGACACACAGTTAATGCTTTCCATAGCAATCTTCCACTCCGCTGGTATCTGAGTTGTCTTTCTTGATGCAGTCTCTTTACATATCCTAATAACATTGGTTCCCACGATTACAGGGCAGTTCCTACTCAAATGCGTATCGGGAACAACTAAAATAAGGATGTCCATCTCACAATCCTGAAAAAAGGAAATCTTAATGTTGGACTCGAAATATCCACTATATTTGAGGCTGGATCCATCTGCTGTAGTTACATCTAAACCTAGAGTATCCAAGGAAAGTAACTCTGGTTGATCTTCCAACGAACGAAAAAATGAGTCGGAAACTGTAGTAATCATGGATCCGCTATATATAAGCCATTTGGTGGACTTCCCATGAACTACCACATCTCCTTCGTTGGAGCATCCAATCAACCGCTCTATAAACTTCTGGCCTCCATTTTCACCTACCTTTGTTCGGCCACACTCTTCAGAGGCGGTTGGTCTTTTGGCTGGCTTTTGTTGTTTCCATCTTTATCATCACCCTCTCTTTGGTTGTAGTTGCGGTTTTTGTAGCCACCACGGTTGTACCCTCCATAGTTGTAACCTCCACGGTTGTTGTAATGGTTACCATTGTAGTTGCCATGACCCCTTCTCTGGTTACGGTAGCCATGACCAGTCTGATCATCACCAGGTAACTTCTGGTCAAGTTTCTGTAAGCTCATGTTGAATTTGTCGTCAATCTTACTATCCAACCTTTTTCCATCGAGTCCAATTTCCCTTGGAACCTCTTCTCCAAGCTGGATACCGGTCTTGTGTAGTGGTGTGGCCTTCTTCTCTGTCCTCTGCATATACTGGCTGATGATGGGCCTTCTTAACAGCAGGGTTCACACCGATGGCTCTCCTTCTCTACAATCCTAATTTCTCGTAACAGTTCGTCATAGTTGCACAAGGTGTCATACTTGTGTCTGGTCTGTGCCCTGAGCCGATCTGACTGCGGTGATGTCCAAAACTTGTGGTGCATCAAGTCATTCTTGGCAGTCCTAGCAAGATGACCGTTGTCAATTGCAGTCTGGCGGACTGTTTCCAGTCTACAGCCGAAAGCAGTGACATATTCTTCTGGGTGCTGAAATGAGTTGAAGAACTCCTGCATGACCATGCCATTTGTTGCAATGTCGCCGAAGTGTGCATCTAGTTTCTGTAAAATGTTGTTTGGCAACGCCTTTTCTCCAAGTGGATTGACATCCTTATTGCAGTACTTCGCAGTGACCGTCTGATAGCCTGTGTCAGTACGCTGAGGCTAAGTTTCTCATCTCCCAACAAGCACCTGATCTCGAACCTCCACTCAATGTAGGTGACTTCTCCCTTCTGGGCTGGCTCATCACCTGAGAAAAATGGTACTCTCGGAATGGATGCGTTTGCACTATGCTGCATACGTGTCGTATGAAGGAGATGGGATGATTGTGTCTTCACAGGTGATAAATAAAAAGAAGTATCAGTATCTTCTGTTTCTAAGTTGGGCTTTCCTAGTTTGGGTCTTGCACCCTCATCCTTCATCAGAAATGATACGGCAGCAAATCCTGTCTTTGGTGTGCTAGCCTTTGGCGTAAAGTTATACTTCAAAGCCACACATTTCACAAGCCTGAAATAATAATATTCGGAGAAAGGTATAACACTGAAAACTGATAACTAACTTTAAATGTACTGAAACTTAGTCAATTATTAATTGCTGAATGAAATAAACATCAAAATTAAACACACAATAGCATATAAACAATCCAATTTAATACACACAATATGTTGCTTGAAAAATTAATACACATTAATTGACACACTTAATTTACTAAACAACTACACCTGTAATAAATAGAAAAAGGTTATTTGCATGAAAACAATTGAAATTCTCAATGAAAATTAATAGAAATAATATTTCCTGAAAAAAATATACACAAGAAAATTAATTCCTGAAATAAAATAGAAACTGTTGAGTAATTTCTGAAAATAAAATCCAAACTACTGCATGATATCAATCGCAAGCAAGCACATATAACACACATGTAAAACACAACAAATACACATACACAAGACATTTATTCTACTATAAATACCTTTTTCTTCCGACTCTCTCATTTATGATGATGCAAGTACAGATTTGTGATGAGATTTGAAAGTAAAGGGTGCAGTGAGGGGTTAATTAAGCAGACCGAGAAGTCAAGTCAGTAAATAAACACCTAAACTGAACCAGTATACCAGTTTATATGCGGTAACTAGAAAAATGTTCAAAATATACCTTAAACATATAATTCTGATATGTTCTATATAACCCTTAATTAGAACACTCTATTTATATGTAATCACTTATACAATTACATCAACACTATATCTTTATTGACACTATATCTACATGTCAACACTATCTATATTGACATTCTATCTATATGTCAACACTATTTATCTGTCTTAACTATGCTCGGTGTATAAAACACTAATCACCACAGTTTCCAGTCGAATCTATAATATGAACTGAAAATTACTATTTTGAGTCTGATATACTACATTTGAGTATATATATCAAATTCAATAATATAATAAGCACCCTTAAATCTAAATAAGGTTCATCACTTGTAGCAGTATATATATATACATATCACTCGTCATTGCAAAAGTATACATATAATCACACAAAAAAGTATTTTCACTGAATATCACACTGAAATTATCACAATGAAGTGTTCATACTAGTAAATATAGTGTTCATTCAGAATGACACTGCTTGACAAAAAAATTCACTGATACTGTATTTTATACAGTTTACTACAATATTCATTGTGTCTAATTCACTTGAGAGCTCAAACTTATATAGCTAATGTTTATAATTCACCATTTACAACTCTAAACATTCATCAATACTCTCTCCTGTTCAACAAAACATCAGAAATATATAATCAAAACCAAAACAATGAGCCTGATTTGACCATTATATCAACCAAAACAGCTGATATTTATCCTAGTCTAAAAATAGACATAACCTGGAAAACAGACAAAACTGGGTCAGAATTCCAAATAATCAAATCTGATGAAATGCATGTACAAAAGGTATTAAACACAATAAGAGAGTAAATAATATATTTTTAAATGAATTAATTCAAAACTTAACTTACTGCTCATCAAAATCCTTTTAAAACCCTTTAAAAAACCACCCACCCACTTTCCACTACACAAAAACACACGGTCCACTCCACCATAGTTCACTGGCTGTTTTCCGCATCCAAGTAGATGTACACACGTCACACAACCGTAAATATTTCACTGGTAACCAGCTTGACCTCTGTCACAAGAATTCATCAACACAACAATAGCTTCTCGAATAGTAGATATCATATACCGGTAGATAATCTATATATTGCTTCGTGAAAAACACTGGT
The DNA here is from genome assembly GCA_029582155.1 of Panopea generosa. Classification (NCBI taxonomy): domain Eukaryota; kingdom Metazoa; phylum Mollusca; class Bivalvia; order Adapedonta; family Hiatellidae; genus Panopea; species Panopea generosa. The sequence continues at coordinate 50,153,450 of CM055896.1, forward strand.
TAAAAAACAATCACTTGAACAAAATTAAATAGAAAACAAAAGAAATGAGATTTGGTTTTGTCCACCCTACTGATTTTTTTAAACATTTTGATATGGTTAAACCGATTTTGTATTATTCATCTAAAATTTTGGGATGTGACTACTCAGAAAAGAAAGAAAATGTTCATATTTGTTTCTGCAAACATTATATGGGAATAATGCAAAATACTGCTAGTAACTTTGCATTGAGTGAATGTGAACGAAGTCCTCTGTAAATTAAATATATGCTACACTGTATCAAATTTGGATTGAAATTAATCAGAATGACGCTTGACAAGTATCCAAAAAGTAGTTACACAAAGTAGTTACAAACATAACAATTGAGTAGTTTAGAAATAATCAACTGGGCGACAAAAGTTGAAAACATGTTATTTACTTATGGGTATTGTTATGCATAGTTAGCTTAAGATGTTGATAAATTGTTTTTAAATTTATTTCCTCAACGTTTGAACGGTAGTTATATCCAAAAATTGAATAAAGATTTGCATCATTTATCAAAGGTTTTATTTATCTTAAATCTCTTTAGATGTCTAAACGTATAGTTCCCTTTCTTTTAAATATAAACGCACTTGAGCTAATTTCAGATGTTCAAACCATTCGCTTATGGTAGAAACTGGCATACGTGTCAGCAATCACAGAAATCTAAGATATTGTCAATTCAATTCAATGTTATTCAATACAATACATACGATTATTTGCGTGAAATTTACTAAATGGTTATCTTATATAAGCTTACAAAAAAAGTTTATGATTTTGTCGTCAAAAGATGTAAATAAAACATTTCTATTGTTTTTTTTATGTAATGCTCATTATGAGAAAGTATATAAATAATGTTTAACTATTTTGTTTAACATTTCAAGAATTTTGTCACTCATGTGTTATTTTATTTTGAATAATGTTGTATTATAGGCCTGTGGCCTAAATTATGAAAAGTAATAAACCATGAACCATTACGTCACTAAGATCACATTAAGAGGTAAAAATGTGAGTATGCGTATAAAGGGTATAACTTTTTATAGGAGTATTGAAAATTGCTAGGTGATACTCAAGTGTACGTGTTACATTCTTGCTTTACTTTAAAACTATCCTATAATAAGGAGACATTGTACGTAATGCCTATAATTAAAAATGTCATTTGACACTCCATATAACTTATCAATAAATCATTACAAATATGATTCTTATTCTATGTGTCCATAAGTCGATGCAGAATTTCATTTTGAATATCCAATGCACAATTGATATGCGGAAATCCGTAAATACGAAATACCAGGGTCAAGTCAGATAATAATAAGTGAACATGATTGTGTTATTGATTATATTACATAACACACTCTCTAAAATATGTTACTTCATATATTAAAACTTTATACCGATTAATTACATATAATTCAACTGTAGGAATAATATGTCAAGTTTAATGAGGTTGTTTATCAATATAAAAACTCCCTCGATAATTGAACGAACATAATCAGCTCGCTACATTTTTATTGAAGTATTAGGACTTTCACAGCAATGACAAAGCAATTTACTGGTAAGTTACGAAATTGTAAAGAACAGTATAAATTATAGAAAATTTGTTATCAAAGATCGTTACAGTCAGGAATAAAGTAATTACAGCAAAGATTCATCCAGTCAAACAATATTTTCAGAAAAAAAACTATTTTCATATTAATTAATGACTGTTGTAAGGTGCCGTAACACCGGTACTGTTTAATACTTACAACACAACATGAACTGTGACACCATTGTGTAGAGTTTTGCTGGCAAAGAATCAACCTGAAACTCTGTTTTGAGGGAATGAACTCATTCTGAAGTATCAGCAAATTTTATAATTTCATAATCATTTAAATTACATCGTACATACAAGTATTGAGGTTTCCATGAATATTGCATCATGTTGTATTAACCTGTAATCCGTTTCACAAACCTTCTTAAGCATAAGATCTGCTTAAGAGTTACTTTCAATTTACGAACACGGTTACGAAATTTATTTGCTCCTCAACATAAAAATTCTATAATACATATAAGAAAATAATATTTGTATAGGAATTCCCAGGAATGTTGCGTTAATAAAACATCTGCACGTCTCACTACACAGTTATGCCCCTTTTTTCCCACGGTAGCAAGATTCTTACTCTTAAAATATAGGCCTATGTACTTTGGTGATGGAAAATTTTCAAAATGGTTCATAGTGGCTGTGCTTTCTTGATGCAGATGAGTAGAGTAAAAGTTGGCATAGCATATATTGCATGCAATAAGACATCACTGGTGTTAAAAATGTGACTTTTATAGGATTTCGACATATGCATGTATTTATGAGCATTTGAGGACTTCTTTTTTCAAAAAAGCTCAGGGTGTCACTGCACCCTCTTTTAAAAAAAACAACGTGGACTACCTACCAGTTATTGTGCATTTTTATGTGTGTATACATTCCTGCTATAAAAAAAAAATACTTTAAAAAATATTCTATGTGAATTCTTTTTTTACCAGTGAAATCCTAGACCTTATTTTATATAGAACATAGAACAAAATTCAACTGTGTAGTGAGACCTTGTACGAGGGGTTATCTAGAAGTTCGTGGACAAATCTCATAATATGAACATGACATGTCTGATTTATTTGGAGTTTTACATGTATTATATTTAATCTAACTGTATGCAAAGTATGAAGAAAAGATATATTCAAATAAAACAGAAACATGAATTTCAAACATGTCATGTACGCCTATCTGCGCAGGCCGGATTTACGTTACGTCGTTGCGACGTCAATTTATTTTACAAGTTATTTCCTACTCTTACTCGTTGCTCCATTTATACTCTTTTAGCAACTAGGGAACCCAGCAAGAACTTAAATGCATGCTATTTATTCTTAATTATTATTTGCACTGTATTGTAACCTATACTTAGTTCACAGCATAGTTCATGAATTGTATTACGGCAATCCTTATTGGGGCAGTTTTTACCACGTTAACGTGCGATTGACGCGATTTTGACACAGGGCGACCACATATGTTATCATCCATTATTGTTGCTCGTGCCTCACTGTACCGTTTGTGTCATCCGTAGACTACAAAATACACTATAAATAACTTTCTCGGAGCTTTACTATACATATCTATCGTCTGAATCAGTGTTTGCTAATATAGACATAAACTGTATTACTGCTCGTTGTTTCACTTTTTTGTCAGATGAACTATTTGTATATGAATGCATCTACATTTTCAATAGAAGTTTATTTAAATTCCTAACACCTGCGTGCAATTCTGGAATGACATTGTCATGCAGACATTGATGCCGTGTCCTCAATAATATGATTTACCGCGAGTGTTACGGGAAAATGATTGTTATTATTCACATATCTATCTATCGAATTGTTAAACATTTTGAGCTGCGGCACTAATCATATATGTATGTTGCTATGTATACCATAACATTATTACTGATATAAGAAATATACTAAAACACCGTACATCGATGACAAATACACCAATACTTAAGTTGTGAAAAATATAGCTATGTACTTGCCACGATTTGTCCACGAACTTCTGGATAACCCCTCGTAGGTGGCTTTATTGTCCGTGCGATAATCTAAGACTAACCAAGGTTAGTGAAACGGATCCTTGGCTGCCAAACAAACAAACAAACTTTCTCAATCTATAACACATGGTAATTACCATAACGAAAGTCCTTCATATATGATATACTAAGGCCAAACACCCAGAAAAACACAAGAAATGCCGTGTTGCTGTTTCTCTCGTCCACTGATCAAGATTCTTGGAATCTGAAAAAAATAACACAATAAAGATTGTTAATGCTTTGCAATTTTGTAACAAAGAATAGGATATCTTTTTACTTAAATTTCTAATAAAAATAGTTCTTTTATTAAATGAATGGACAGGAACACAACGGAAAAACAGCATTTTTGATTATTTAAGTGCTGATAACTGTGGGATCTGGAAAAGTAGCATTATTTAAGTTATATATAACATGATTATAAAAACGAAATCTATTTTGAATATGCAAGATAAAAACGTCAAACATAATATGTTTAAGCATTTACATGCAGACTCAGTCAATGCCATGAGATCTCTCTGCCTGTCAGACTAGTCTGAACCCCTAAAGTTAGATACAGTATTAGACCAGCTGAATTGCAATTTAATCAAAATAGAATGTGATGATCACTTGAGCAGATCTGCAAGCATCCATATTTGATTTCAGCTTCTTTCACCATCCCAGTCAAACCGCACCAAGGTATTCTTCAGTGTTAAGAATCTTTATTTTAAATAATGATTTAAATATTGCGACATTTCATATACCATTATGGTTGTAGTTTATGTGAGTTAGTCTAGTGAACAATAAAAAATGCCAGCATCAGTATCTTATCACTCATAGTAAAAATAACAAATAGCAGCATCAGCATTTAATCACTCATACTTTTATTAAATGAGTGGACAGATCACAACAGGAAAACATAGCAGTTTTTATTATTCAAGTGCTGACGGTTATTTACAACATAATCATAAAAAACGAAATTGGTTTTGAATATGCAAGATAAAAAAGTCAAACATAATATGTTTAAGCCATAACATGCAGACTCAGTCAAGATATTTTTATTAGTTATGATGAAAAATTAATGATATAATGACAGGACATACAATTAATAAAGCACCATCCGTGACGAAACGTGAAGGTATACCGTCTTAACCAATGCCGAGTTTATTCTACTTATTAATAAAGTGACCTTTCTTGCCATTGGAACCGATTACATATTAATACTCGATATTAAAAGTATAATTCCATCCATGAATAAATTTAAAATATAACATAGGAGTTTGATAATTATGATCTGGAGCAACAAAGCGAAGCCAGTCAAATTTTACAATTCACAATGATTAAACTGCTTAGTAGATACATTCTTTTATACCTATAGTCTTAGGGATGACGCGACCGGAATCGAACCCACGACCTTCCGCATGCGAGATGGATACCATACCATTAGGCCATAGCTGCAGTATTAGATATTGTATTGATAGCAAGTATCTAAGATTATCATTTATACTAAAACATACTTACACAGTAGATAAATAACACACACACACACACACATATATATATAAATCAATAAGTCAATGCCATTTAACTTCGAACATGTGACAAGTTTTTGAGTATAATGGTATTTGAGTATTAACATAATAAGCATTGTTGGTAATACACGCCTGCTAAACGTACTAATGGTACAGACGCCTGAACCATACGTGCAACTTCTTGTTCAGAGTTAGATGACGTAAAAACAACATGTGGAAGGTAAGAAATATGTGATTTTTTCATTATCAAAGTTGTTTTTCAAAAACCTAATCCACAGTTCGACAGGTTTTTGAAGCTTAAACTTGTAGACGAAGTCTCATAAACATCAGGAGTAAGGATTTTAGATAAACATTTTCTTCTGTACAAAGGTGAGGCGATTTTGGCATTAAGAGCTCTACCTCGCCTTCCAAATCGGCCTCTATCGTTGTTTTTATCCCGAATTTATTCCTTATATCTACTTGTATGACTGTTTACATGTAACATATAAACGTTTAATAAGTCTAAATTCTCCGACGATAAAAAACATGATAAATCGAAAAACGCCAAAATGTGATCGATACAAAGAGCGGGGAAGTAGTACAGAACACGTTCTATGAAAATAAGAACGAAATAATTATGTCGAGTTGTGTGCAATGAAACTGCCGATTCGTCTTCTTTTATTGTGTATTATTCTACCCAAGAGCTTGATATCTCCCAAATCAGGTCTATTAACCCCCAATGAAAAAGCCGGAAAATCAGTCAAGTTTAAGTTTTTATTTGCCCTTTTGCTTTAAAATGGTAATTTTGGCGACTAGGGAATTATGCATGTCCTAGTCATCGGTCGTCAGATCAGCTAGGCGAATTAGCAGTAGACTAGTAGACTTCTAGACAGTAGACTACTGTACATATTCAGAGGTGGAGCATATGTAGAAGTTGAAGAATAATGGTCGTAAATCAAAGTGGTATCATATTTATGTGTAAATTTGTTTGAACTATGCAAGCATATAACAATAAGGTAAACAATAAGGTAAACAGGTGGACCGACAACGCATATCCTACATATGGCGGTCTGCATACCTCATACTGGGCTTTTTGCCTAGATTACCTTAAATGCACATAGTTGAGACATTATATAGTGCAAATCAAAATAATTGAAAATTGAATGAACACATTGTGACGAAGTACTGTAGATAAATACTTTCAAAACGCCCGACACGATGGAATAGAAAATCACTATGTAATAGTTCATTAAGTGTTCATTAAGTAAAAATTCAACATTTGACATCCGATGGAATCGCTTCAAAATTGTGTCGCTCTTGTTTGTTAAAACAGCCTTCGTTCTTAGTTATTAAGAAGTAAGTCATCACTGCGCATTGTGAATGACATTGCACAGAATCCACCCTTGATTGAATTCTGAACGAGTCATGTACAAACTATAAAGCCCATCGAGCTATGCTTAAAAATGGCCTTAGCAACGGATGATTTTCAAACATCAATCATCTCAGCTTTAATCGTAGCACAGAGTTACATAAACTGTCAGTCAAAACGTTTAACACTAAACCAGTTAATGTTCATTAAGTAAAAAGTAAAAAAAATAGCAATTAAGAAAACCCGGTCGCTCCTTGCGGTTGCACCATTTGGGTTTCTTAATTGTTACATATTTCCTTAATGAACACTTACTACTACATAAATGTGTTTATGAAGTTTAGTTACTATAACATAAGTAGTTTGTTGAGAAATAGAGAAAGGCCTAAGCTAAACAAAGAACTTTAATCTACAATGCATGTACTAACTGAGTTCGTTATAAAGGTCAAAATCAGTGATGTTAACTTTTTTAAAAGGATTGTGATCATGTTACTTAAAAACAAAATAGACTTAAAAAGATTAAAACCCGAGCTAAACAAAAAACTTTACCTAAGGTTTTAAAGTATGGACATTTAGGTAACTTTGATATATTCATTGTTTGTATAATACGAATGTGTATGAAGTTGAGTCACTATAACTGAGGCAGTTTGTTCAGAAAGAAAGAAAAGTCTGAGCTAAACATAAAACTTTAACCAGTCAGTGGATTACAACAACGACAACGACAGGGTCATGACAATAGCTCTTCATTTTTTTACAAAAAGATGAGCTAAAAGGGGACTAATAACCATGAAGCGACCACAAACTGTTCTCCGATCGAGTGCACACACTAGTGTGTATATTGAAGTTGTATGGATGTTTATGAGAGTCTGGGTTTTTATGTTTACACTGCTATATATATTCGGGTGAGTTGGACGACAAAAGCCCGAACCCCCGTGGCATTCCTTGCAGGAAATATTTCCTGCGTTAACCTTTCATTAAGATCCACTTTCGATGAGGCGCTAATAATCAACACTTGACTGTTCAATGTAGACCTAAACACATGATGTTGATATGGGCCCAATAAAATATATAGGCCAGCTGAATTCCGCATCGGACAGTATTCATTATTGGGTAGCCTACGTATGACATTTTAAGTTATGTAGGCCTATTTTATTTTAAGCTAAAAAGTCCATCCACATTGTTTCCAAACCGACAAAACGTTTTCTGTTAGTTTATTGATTTGTTTTGTATGAGTATGTTGTGGTATTGAAACTTTTCAGTGGGACGGAAACAATGCTCAGTACGTTTCAGTAGTGCAGTTGTACACAACTCGACATAAGTATTTTGTTCTTATTTTCATAGAACGTGTTCTGTACCATTTCCCCGCTCTCTGTACCGATCACATATTTCGGCATATTTCGTTTTACCATGTTTTTTATCGTCGGAAAATTTAGACTTATATGTTATATGTTATTTGTAACATACATGTAAGTGTAAGTGTTGAATTCTGGATTAAAACAACGATAGAGGCCAATTTAGAAGGCGAGGTAGAGCTCTAAATATCAAAATCGTCTAACGTCTGAACTGAAGAAAACGATTTTCAAAGAAACCGTACTTCCGATGTTTATGAGACATCGTCTACAAGTTTAAGCTTAAAAACGGGTCGAACTATGGATTAAGATTTTTTAAAAACAATTTTGATAATGAAAAATCACACATTTATGACATTCCACATGTTGTTTTTACGCTATCTAACTCTGACCCGGAAGTTGCACGTATGGTACAGACGTCTGTACCATTAGTGCGTTTATACATATGTGGATTTTTTTTATTTGAATGGTTCATACAAATGTAAACAGCACTTGTTTTGGGGCGAAACGAGCGTTAGAAATATATCGGAATGAATACAGAATTTATTTATAAGAATATCCCAATAAAAAATCTTATGTACTATTTGTCGGTCGTAAAAAGTCGTATCGTGTAATATGTGGATGACTTAAAAATGTCGTCTAGTGTGCTTTGCAGCCGTAAAAAGTCGTCTCGTGTGTTGTGTGGTGATCGTAAAAGGTCAACTCGTGCGTTATGTGGTGGCCGTAAATATCCTCTCGTGTATAAAGTGGCTGACGTAAATGGTCGTATCTGTGCTATATGACTGACATCAAAATCGTCTCGAGTGCTGTATGGTCGCCGTGAAAGCCTATCGTATACGATTTGGCTGACGTAAAAAGTTGCCATGTGTACTATTTGGTTAACTGCAAATGTCGCCTCATATGTTGTGTGGTGGCCTTAAAATGTCGTCTCGTGTGCTTTGCGGCCGTAAAAAGTCGTCTTGTGTACTATGTGGCTGGCATTAAAATCATCTCGTGTGCTATGTAGCTGACGTAAAATGTCGACTCTGGTGCTGAATGGCGGCAGTAAAACTCTTCTCGTGTGCTATGTGGCGGCAGTAAAAAGTCGTCCCGTGTTCTACGTGGCTGACGTTAATATTGTCTCGTGTGCTATGTGGCGGCCATAAAATCTCCTCTATTGTGCTATGTGGCTGATGTAAAAAGTCGACTCGTGTGCTGTGTGGCGGCCTTAAACGTCCTCTCGTGTGCTATGTAGCGGCAGTAAAAAGTCGCCCCGTGTTCTACGTGGCTGACGTTAATATTGTCTCGTGTGCTATGTGGCGGCCATAAAATCTCCTCTATTGTGCTATGTGGCTGATGTAAAAAGTCGACTCGTGTGCTGTGTGGCGGCCATAAAGTTCCTCTCGTGTGCTATGTATCGGCTGTAAAAAGTCGTCTCGTGTACAATATGGCTGACGTAAAAAAGTCGTCTAGTGTGCTTTGTGGCTGACGTAAAATGTCGTCACGTGTGCTATGTGACGGCCGTAAAAAGTCGTCAATTTTACTATGTTGCTGACGTAAAAGGTCGTCTTATGTGCTCTGTGTCTGACGCAAAATGTCGTCTCGTGTACAATATGGCTGACGTAAAAGGTCGTCTTATGTGCTCTGTGTCTGACGCAAAAAATCGTCTCGTGTACACTATGGCTGACGTAAAAGGTCGTCTAATGTGCTCTGTGTCTGACGCAAAAAATCGTCTCGTGTACACTATGGCTGACGTAAAAGGTTGCCTTATGTGCTTTGTGGCTAACGCAAAATGTCGTCTCGTGTGCTGTGTAGTGGCTGTAAAAAAGTAGTCTCGTGTACTATGTGGCTGACGTTAATGGTCGTCTCGTGTGCTTCGTGGCTGTCGTAAAATGTCGTTTCGTGTGCTATGTAGTTGCCGTAAAAAAGTCATCTTGTGTAATATTTGGCTGACGTAAGAAGTCGTCTCGTGTGCTATGTTGAGGCCGTAAAAGGTCGTCTCGTGTACAATGTGGCTTACGTAGAAAGTCGTCTCGTGTGTTTTGCGGCTGACGTAAAATATCGTCTCGTGTGCTGTGTCGCTGATATAAAAAGTCGCAATGTGGAGGCCGTTAAACTCCTTCCGTGTGCTGTGTGGTGCCAAAATACACTTCTCTTGTGATTTGTTGCTGATGTACAAAGTTGTATCATGTGCTATGTGGCGGCCGTAAAACTCCTCTCGTGTGCTATGTTGCTGCCGTAAAACTCCGCTGGGTGTTATGTGGCTGACGTACAAAGTCGTATTGTATGCTATGTGGCGGCCTTAAAAATAGTCACGTGTGCTATGTGGCTGACATAAAATCGTCTCGTGTGCTGTGTGGTGGCCGTAAAAAGTTGGCTCGTGTGCTATGTGGCTGATGTAAAAAGTCGTCTCATGTGCTATGTTGCGGCCGTAAAATGTGGCATCAAGTGCTATGTGGTGGCCTGAAATGTCGTCTCGTGTGTTATGTGGTAGCCGTCAAATGTCACCTCATGTGCTATGTCGCTGACGTAAACAGTCGTCTGGGGCACTTTGTGGCGGCTGTAAAATGTCGCCTCGTGTGCTGTGTGGTTGACGTAAAAAAGTGTATCGTGTGCTACGTTGTGGCCATGAAAAGCCGTCTCGAGTACTATGTGGCGGCCATGAAAAAAGCCGTCTTATGTGCTAGGTGGCGGCTGTGAAAATCCGTCTCGTGTGCTATGTGGTAGCCGTAATATCTTCTCGTGTGCTATATGGCGCCTGTGATAAGCCGTCTCGTGTGCTATGTGGCGACTGTGAAAAATCGTCTCGTGTGCAGTGTGGTGGCCGTAAAAATCCTCTCGTGTGCCATGTTGAGACTGTGAAATGCCGTCTCGTGTGCCATGTAGCGGCTGTGAAAAATCGTCTCGTGTGCAGTGTGCTGGCCGTAAAAGTCCTCTCGTGTGCTATGTTGCGGCTGTGAAATGCCGTCTCGTGTGCTATGTGGCGGTTGTGAAAAAATCGTCTCGTGTGCTATGTGGTGGCCGTAAAAGTCCTCTCGTATGCTATGTTGCGGCTGTGAAAAGCCGTCTCATGTGCTATGAGGTGGCCGTAAAAATCTTCTCGTGTGCTATTTGGTGGCCGTGAAAAAGACGTCTCGTGTGCTATGTAGCAGCCGTGAAATGTCGTACTTTGGCTCAGTATTTTATCAAGTTCTTTTGAATTGTGGAATTTTTCATGTAGTGTTGGTTAAGATAGAGTACCTCTTACTTAAGGCCGGGTTCACTTAATCTAAAATCTGTACTGTTGGCCATTAAGGCTATTTGGAATAAAATGTGTAGCTAAATTACTGGTCGTCTGGCTCTTATCTACACATTGTTAACATAAACATATCGTGTTCAGATTGATAATTTTTTTAAGGACTGATTTATTTCGATGAAAAGTCAAATTGTTTAGAAATTGGGTCTATCTTGACAAGTTGTTCCTAAAGTCGATGAAAATACACAGGCATTCACATACATACTAGACAGTTCACTTCATTATTCTAAAATAGATGGTCCTATTTCGTTCACATGTTGAAAAAGATAACGTGCTAAATAAGGCGAGTGTTGCTGGTAATTCAAAGAGAGCTAATCAATAAATAAATAAATAAGGCATGCGCAGCAAATAGTTTGACACCTGAATGTTGTATAACTATCGTATCATCGAATTACTTTCAAGTTGATTGAACTGTCATACCATTTGCTATATCAAGTCAATGTGGTGATTTTTGAAATTTTGAGAATTATAGTTTGGAAAGGTATTGCGTCACAAAAGTCCAGTGGATGTTTAACAGCCATAATTAAAGTTTCAAACCACTAAAGCACAGTTGCTATATTGTCACTGGGCAAATCTGCATCGGAATTTTGGAAAAAGCTCACAATCAATAAAAGCTTAAATAATTAACACTGGCAGGCTTGCAGAATGCTGGGAGAAATTAAAATACTTGATTCGTTGGATTATGCAGGGTTTATATAATGCTATTTTCCGCCAATCAAAATAACCGAAGGAAGTTATTTACTGTGTGTACAAAAAATATATTATCTTTCAAGATTGAAAATCTGACACAGAGTCAGTCCAACATTGTTCTTTAATACCAAGTGCTTAATATGGTGATTTACGAAAATGACACATTACAAAAGTGATACCTAACTTTACACTGATAGATATTTCAAAATATAAGAAATAAAAATTCGTCAACAAAGAAAGTTGCTCAAATGCTGGTGGATACGTCTTAATCGGAAAGGCTCCACTACTCATATATCTAAACTGTATAGATCGGGATATTGCGTAAAATTAGCATAGTCTTCAGTGGATATATTACAACTTGGTGTCAGTATATTCTACAATCTGATATCAGAGTAACAATACAATAGTTGGCAAACTATAAGTGCAGGTGTCTAGATAAACATTAAATTTAAACATTCCGTGGTAAAAAATAATATGCCTACCTCTACCTTTACCAATGTTTCAAATACAGAGGAAAAAGTGGCATCGGATTTGTTTGATCATTAAGTTGCAGAAATGCTGAATATTAACTAAATATTAAAGGAGATGTCTGTATATCCATACTCATATACTTTACGTTATCGTTACGATATATATATATCATAGCTGGCTAACTATATAGTTTTACATTAAATGTAAGCCTTAACTACACTCTCAATCGCTTGAGCTAATAATTTATGATTCTCAAAACGTTCATCATAATCACATTTTCAATTCCTTTGCTTTAAATATAAGTTTAATGTGTAAAGCACCTAGAAATTGAGTATAAACATTTTCTTTGAATTAACATCTGTGTTTCACTTAACTTTCAATGGTCTGTAAAACCCGCGAACGTATCATATTGACTAATCCTAGGGTTAATCATAACCTGAATCTTAAATGAAATATCGAATCGATGTACACAATACAATCGTAAGCAAAACAACGCCAATGAATGGATTTTAAGACAATTCTTATTTTTCCTAATGAATTGATAATTAGGTTCATTTTGAGTGTCCCGCCAAGAAAATCACTTAAATGTATTGACTTTCAAAAACTTGGTATATTGAATGTGGAGGACAGGGTCAATCAATTAGAAATGAATAATCTATTTAATTAAAAGTTCACTCTTTTAGGACACGGAAAACTCAACTTAATGTATAAATAACCTTTCACGTTTATTGTAAGCTATGTGCAACTTATGAATATGTGACTTACTATAGTGCAATGTACATCTGTTTAACTTGATGAATATATAACTTAAGCAATATTTTCATATCTGTGCTTGAATAATGTATAATCAATTAAATACCTTAAATTAATTCATAATATAATTTTTGAAATATGTTATTATGATTCTTTTATTTATTTAATACATTCTGTCAGATAATATATTTATATATCTTTAAGGATAGGTGTTTAATCGCGCTTTTTGAATCCCAAATGAAAGTAAGATCTCGGACTTTACTGGTCCTTTTTCAACTTTGAACTATTAATGATTTTAAAGAAATCAAAAAAATAAGGAACTCATTTTGTAATAATTAACGCTGTGATAAGTTTCTTACATATTGTGATATATTGACATTCTGTGACATTCATAGCAAAGAATATATTAACAATTATTTCAGATGATTGGTCAATTTTATGTAATTAGCTTTTTTATGAATTTTGAAACTACACATCTATATGTACTGTATGACATGTATGCTGATTAAAACTAACTATATAATGCCTTAGGATTTTACAAACTACGCTTTAAAACCATCTTGATTGAAAAATGTGTTTTACTTCTACGGCTAAAACAGGGTAACTAATATGTCATCACCAATAACTATTGATCAATTTGAAAATTCCAATATAAAATTCTATAACGCCTTTTTATTTTACCTATAAAATGACTAAACAATAAACTTGTAAATAGACTAAAGAATAGCGTATCATAATATAACAAACATGTTATTTAAAAAATACAACAAAATACTTAAAGTCATCACTTATATTTATGTCATTAGATTTTACGACATTCATTCAAATGTTCACCTTAATATAATTCACTTTCGTGCGCAATAAAAACACAGAACTAAAATGAATCATCTCTATCGAAGGTTTAAAACAGACAAACTAAAAACATGATATAATATTTTTGACACTCTCCGTCTGTTCAAATATTGGATGTATACAGTAGGTTTATATATTTAAAAATATATTCATTAAATCAATAAAAAACATGATATGCTAAAAATGACCGCGTACGGTTGTTTTTGAAGAAAATGAAACGCAAGTCAATCAAATCGATTGTTCTCCTTCTTAAATACTTAGCTTATATAGATATATGATTTTACAAGATGGACATATGTCTAACAGTTAAGTATAATGAGGGCTTTCTACATAACTTAAATGCAGGTGGTAGTTGATAAGTTTAATTGATGTGTAGAACCAGTACTTAGTATTGTTTTAAAAGGCAATCGGGCTGAGCGTAGGGTCAATCCAGCGACCTCTGGCGTGAGGGACAAATTTTATTTTATGCAGTTCTGTCACGCTTAGCAAATGGTAGCTATGTTTGCCTGTTGCACAGTATATGGGCAATTTTTTAAAAACATAGGTAAGTGATTTTAAAAAAATTCAACCATCATTATTATTACATATCAATATTACCTAAACGTAGTTTTTTAGCTTTTCGTAAAAAAGCTATGACTTTTATTTTCGAGTGCTTTGAATGGCCGAAAAACGGCGGTTTTAGGGTGTAATGTGTTAGCATCTAAAATATACCCTTTATTAAATTACAATTTAAAGTCGTTTAATTGCTCATATACTCATTTGAATAATTTTGATCAATAGGTAATTTAATAACTTTTATATTGATATATGGCTTTTCACGGTCAGCTAGGTCATTATTCTTTAATAGACATTTGAACGATAAATTAAAACATTTGTTCCTTTATTTATTCATAATTATTTGAAAAGGTATTAAATGAAAGTTTATTTTCCTTCTTATGCTTTGCCATTGTATGTAATTCAACAGCAGAGTTTTGTTTTTACTGTTAAAATAGTGTATTTTTTGAAAAATATACAGAAAATCAGAAAATTTCAATTTGTGACAAAAAACTGTAACGTCCGTCCCCCAGGTATATATTCTTCCACGAAGATAAACAGAATGATAAATTCGCCTGCTGTCATACATATCAATGTACTATTCAAAAAATGTATCTAAAAATTGGCCCAGTGTATTTAAGAAAGATATTCACTGAAATGTAAAATTTAAATATAACGTTCGACCCCGTAACGTCCTACACCCCCACCCCCCGCTCCCCGCCCCCGCTACATATACATTCTATTTGTTCTAGTTGATATCATCAATTTTATTTTTTTTAATGTACAACTAAGATATTATTAATTTCTAAAAATTAGAAAAATTATATACACATTGACCATTTTCAACTTTTTTTATTAACGTGTTATGAAAGTTACATATATTTTGTAGTTAAATACACTCATATACATGTTATAGGCACAAAATTGTGTAAGAGTGTGTGTTTTTTTATTTCTTATACACATTTTAGTTTAGAAAACAAAAAATGAGGGACTAAAATTGATTGTTTAATGTCACTTCAAAAATAAAGGACGGACGTTACAAAAAGGGGACGGACGTTACAAAACATTGTACAAAATACTACAAAATACTTAAAGTCATCACTTATATTTATGTCACTAGATGATACGACTTCCATTCAAAAGTCCACCTAAAGATAATTCACTTGCGTGCGCAATAAAAACACAGAATTAAAATTAATCATCTTTATCGAAGGTTTAAAACAGACAAACTAAAATCATGGAATAACAGTATAAGTATTGTCTATACAAAACGCAACCAACTGTTGAAACTGTCCTAAATCTTACCCTCTTCTCACATGCCGTTATTCAAAATTTTCCCTACAATAGTATTTTGTGA
Source organism: Panopea generosa (assembly GCA_029582155.1). Classification (NCBI taxonomy): domain Eukaryota; kingdom Metazoa; phylum Mollusca; class Bivalvia; order Adapedonta; family Hiatellidae; genus Panopea; species Panopea generosa. The sequence goes on from CM055896.1 coordinate 50,169,200, forward strand.
AGCACATATGTATTATCTAAAGAAATAAGTTGACACTCTCCGTTTGTTCATATATATGATGTATACAGTAGCTTTATATATTTAAAAATATATTCATTAAATTAATAAAAAACATTTTATGCTGAAAATGACCAAGTACGGTTGATTTCGAAGACAATGAAACGCGAGTCGATAAAATCGATTGTTCTCCTTCTGACTGCAATATCCATATTACACAGGCAGAAGAAAGTACATGTTTCTTTAAGGAAATCATACAAAAGGTTTGTTTTTAAGATCATATATCATTATTACAATCATTATTTAACATTATACCATTATAATACCGAACCTATATGTGGTGAAATTTCAAGCAGATCTTTGTTTCTGAAAGCAAGTATTAGCAGATTGGCTTTATTCCCCTACTATAAACAAACTTTACCAACGTAAATATGAACCATACACTGTAAATATCAGAGCCAGCAACAAGACTTTTCATAATAATGCCGAATACATGTAGGTATTTCATAGGTAATCTTTGAAAAATAACAATAAAATGAAATGAGCGGTCGTGAAACAATTTAACTATTATACATCATCAATAAAGTATTTGTTAGGAAGATATGTTTTGGGTCTATAACTGTGATTTAAAAATCACAATCCGATGTTAAATAAAGGTACGCAATGTTAATTAGGCAAAATTAGATTATTTTCATTATTCAAGGGACACTTGACTCTGCCTCGAATTTGAAAGAAAGTATTAATGCAGATTTGTAGTAGAAAGTTAAAGGTGGCCATTATGAGTCCATTCTTTCTTGGGTTTAACATGAACTCTAGACTTGAGTATTAAATATTTTATTATCACCATCCCTGGTGTTTGGCGAGTAGAGCTAAACACAGTAAAACCTTATTAGGAATGAACAAACCATGTTGTTTTCTGTAATAACATACTCTTAAGGTTTTGTTTTCGTGTGCTATTTAATGCAAAATAGGCATTGTTCAATCGAAGTAAAATTTATGTCAATAGTTGTGTTTGAGAATATAAACATTCCCCGTAACACATTTCATTGCTTATTTTCTATATTTTGTTTGTGTTTGTTATTGGCCTTATTGTCAATTCATTTTACTCGCTATTCGGTATGTCCTGAAATACATTCCTAACTGTACTTAAGACCAAGTAATGTGAATGCATGTTGTTATAAACTGTGTAAAAGTAAATAGAGAGAACCATATCCTAGATACAAGCCAATAACAAAACCACATAAGTTAAGATGCTTCATGAACAAGTTTATTCACTTGGCTACATGCACCAATATAAAATATATACTTAACATCTGATCACGTGCTCTTGAGAATAGTGCAATACTAGTATTATAATATATTATATGAAGCAATCGAAAATTGCTTTAATATATTTATACACCTCTGCTTGTCAGTATTAACATGTCGTTTGGTGTTTATTAGCATTGTGTTCTCTTTACAAAATATATAAAATATATTTCAGAGAACACCGTATGTTTTGTTCATACTTAGTCAAATAGTACAAAAAGAATGAAGTGTAAACGGTTGATAAATAGTAAACACAACGTACAGCTGCCCAATGAAATCGTTTTTACTTTTAGTTTTCTAATCTAATCCAGATAATATATTTAATCAAATGTTTTCCTAAAATCAAACATTACACATCCCACAAACGTTCCCTTGTTAATAACATCCAGCTATTATTCAGTTATTAGTAGAAACATGCAAGCAGATTACGTTTATTATCTTGCTTCAAAATTGCTTTAAAATTGATGGGGAAAATTATAATTCGTCAAGTAACTACAACTTATATTATGCTTTATTGACTTTTGATAAAGCTATAATTAAAAAAAAACATATACTTTTTCCCCTTTTACTACATGTTTTGAAAATAATTAAATATA